>LPNX010633805.1:173164-210511 GCA_001517045.1 Pseudotsuga menziesii
GATTTATGAGCTGGAACTAGTGAGGATGCTTATTCGTATGCATTTTACAATTATTTCCTTAATAGAAACCACTTACTCGGGTTTTCTATGCGTAGGGTTGTAGGGTTGAATTAATCTAAGGGTTGTAGGGTTGTAGGGTTGAATTAATATAAGGGTTGTTCATCTGGTTTGTAAGTTAAACACCCCTTTCTTCTAAAATAAACTTATAATCATACAAAAAAAACAATGAAAGAAAACAACAAACCCATAACGATTTTTTGTCTATTAAAATTAGGCTTCTCTATGTATATTCACCCTAGTTGTAGAAGAAACCCAAAATTTTGGAATGGTTCAATTCTCCAATCTTGAACAACAAAACCTAATTGAATGTGGCTCAACCAAGCTCACACTAAATCAAAGAGATTTCATAAGTAGCTTGGAACAACGACTTCAAGAAAACATAATTACAAATAAGAATCAGCCAACGCTATGGTTCTGCAGCAAAACTATTTGAGAAATATTGACTTCTTATATAGATAAGACCTAGAGATAATAAAACAAATTCATACTACTAAACAACATTGTTACTAGGCAAAATAATCAGTGAATTCATAATGTTGCATACAATGTTTTATTCTTCAAAGTAACTAACGAAACTCACAACTCGATCAATGAAAGTTTTAATCTCAACTCAAACCGTGGTGTTTATTTCCTTTACACGTCCATAGAATAATGGAAACCCCAAAGAGGTTAGAAGAATTTCTAAGTCAAGCGGGAATAAAACCTAGAATGTAAAAAGTACAAACTTAACATAATTGGTTATACCTATGAATGAAATAAAAAATGTCGACGAATGATTCTCCACTAGAATGTGCATTGTTACCATTTACATCTCTTGTTCAAAAAAAAGGAACTAGAATGTGCATTGTTACCATTTATATTTCTTGTCAAAAAAAGGGAAGGGTTAATCCCTCTGACCAACACAGTAGAAGAGTGAATAGAATAATAAAATAATATTTGGGTTTACCCAGAAAAATAAACTCAATATGGACTAGATGGTGGTTTACTGCTTCCAAAGAGAATCATAAGGATTCCAAAGAGAATCAGAAGGAATCAATAATGTTCAACCCAAATAGTACTAATAAAATTTGTGACGACTCTAACCATAAGTATCATGAGAGAATTCAGGCGTCGAGGAAGTAAATATGCATGTGGTATTCAATTCATCAAAACATGGAACCGATAATAAGTACTAAACCTCAACCATGGTAATAATTTTCATGTTACTCCATGGTATTTCGCATAAGATTGCCACCTCAAAGCTAGTGAGTATCATGATATTGGCTATTAATATGAGTGGTGGATTTAAGAGAATAAGGATATAGTATGCCTAACCTTGTATAATCATAAATAGAATATAAACGTTGAGGATATTATAGCTCATATTCATATGTTTTAATATAAAGGAAAAGGAAAAAGTCAAAGCATTAAAATACACTAAATTCTATACCACATGGGCATACATACCTCTCATGGGCTTAACAAAGGTTAATCCATGTGTATACTTAAAGATATATACAATAAATAAGTTATATTTCAGGAATGAAAAATATTCTGGTAAACATTTTGGTGTTTTGGCAGAGATGGGCAGTTTTTTAGGATTCTTACAGTTATGCTAGGGTTTATAGTTTAACATTCCCCTTTTGGTTACAGACCATGGAGTCTGTGGGAAGTTGTAAATTTTTAACAAATTTTTGAAGGCATAGCGTCTTTGCAAATTTCGTTTTTATTTAAAATCAATCCTTCGAAGTATTATTGTGTAATCTTGATATATTTTAATAGTAATGTTTATAGCACTACATTCACTATGATTTCATTCCTAAAATGTTTAAACACCTTGAATTTGCCCACGTTTCCACTCTGTAAATGATATACTATTTTATTAGTATTAGCTTGTATAAATTTTAAATCATTTATGTCTTACGAAACTGTTCTTACTCTGTACATTTTCTATTTCGTTTTTAACTCTCGATACTACTTTGAAATTTTGTATATAGTGGTTTCAATATTATGATAAATCGATTATGCTTGGTTTCAACTATTGTGTAAGCTTTTGTTAAAAGGAATTCTATTCGGATTTCAAATTTGTTACGTTCTGTCTGGTTATGGCACATTTAGATATAAATTATTTATGGCCCACCTAGTTATTTACAACCTAGTCTTTGCTTTTGTTTTTATGTTGTAATATTATAGGTTGTGTTTATAAAAAATACTTGGAAAAGATTAACCCTACGGGCTTTGAACTCTTGATACTGTATTAATTTTTTAATTGAGGAAGTTTTATTGTTTATTATGGTTATATATTTCGTTAAACTGTACTGCTGAACCCTAAGGTCATTTTTGGAAAACAAAAACCCTTTCGGCTGTAAATTTTATAATGAGTAAGTTATTAACATGTATTTTACCTCATATGTTTCGAACCTCGACTCGAAGCTTTTGTGTTTTTTGTTTGGATTTGTACAGAGTTTGTTTGATTTTTCAGTTATACTAAATCTTCATTTCATTTTTGTGAAGTATTAACCCTAACTCATTTTTATGGAAACGACTAATAATTCTGATGTAGATACCGTTGGGTAAAAGTAATATTTATAAGTATTTTATTCAATGAGTCTCGAACCCTCGGCTGGAGGTCATTGCAACGAAGGTAGTTCTGTGTTTAATTTGCAAGGGCTTATAAGAAAATTAAGGAAATACTAGTTTGTTTATTATCTATGTATAATATGTAATAATCGCTAAAAATATGTATGATACTGTGTTTTAAAAAGAAAATAAAGGATAATCTATAAGTTCTACTATGAAAACTTATTAAACAATAAAATCCATTGTCTATATTTTAACTAGAAATTTGCAGGAAGTAAACTTTTCTATTTTATTTTGATAACAATAAATAAATCTAGAAAGTTTTCAACATTCGTATGTATTTCAAAAATAAACAGAAAATGAATGGAAGATAATAATCCAGTAACATTATAGAACCTGTTAACTTTCAAAGTGGACAAACACCCAAAGAAGATCGTTCCTCCCAACTGTCTCCTGAAAGCATCCAAGATTACTTACTTTAGGACCCTCGATCCTTTTCACTGAACCACCAGGACGAAGATACTGTGTAGAAGCCTAATCATTCCTCTTTGTAACTTAGCAGTCACATTTGCATTCAACACTCTAGCAACTCACTTTAGCTTTCCCCTCATCGAATTCCTCTTGTGTGCCTAACTTTTCAGTTTCCAACAAAACCACAAGGTTCTAATCTTTAGAAAAAAATGTGGTGAGCCTCGTTCTCATTCGATGGTATATATAAGTTTTCCTAGGTCTTTGGGCCAGTTTTGCAATTAAATGAGCCACCTGCTCAATTCCTCCTTTGTTGGGAACATGACCACAATTATAGGGAAGTTGCCTCCTACAACAGTTAGAAAGTGAATGTTGTTGCTTCCATTTGTCATTTTTTCCTTCTACAGTAGATCATTCCTCCTAATGGGCCAGTGAACACTCTTCAACAGTCTTCTTTGGATAGGTGTCTCTTCTTTTTAATTATTTAATAATAAAATATTCAATTGCAGTCATCTTTGACCATCCTTGGTCAACAACATAAAACTTTACAATAACTTTTAAAGTAATGTCTTTGCACAAAAATAAAATGTTTTTAGTTCTAGGTGAGTTACATTACTGATATGAAGCCATACTCGATCACCAACTTGAAATTGATGATCAACTTGATTTATATCGTGTTGGATTTTATACTTTTCCTGGATCTTCTCAAAATGTTCTTAAACTACATGGTGTATCAACTAGATCTGTTGGATGAACTTCAGAGCCTTGTCTGCATCAACTTGTCCATATTCCATATAATATTTCCCATAAACAAAGACTAAAGAAGACTTTGGGAAGTAGCCAAAACATGTCATAAATATGGCAGCACCAGAACTAGTGTAGTGTTGATTCTTTCCTTCCAATTATATAAGTATTTTTGTTGATTTCCTCCCCACTGGAAATATTTCTTAACACTCACTAGTGAATGTAGCAGTGCAACAATCAAGGAAAAAATGGCTATGAACTTTCTCTAATATTGGACTGCACCAAGAAAGCTCCTAACCTCTGTGATTGTTTCTGGACTTGTCCAATTCACAATTACTTCAACCTTGGCACGGTCTAGTCTTAGTTGGCATCCACCAATGACATGGCCTAAGTATACTAAAAATGTTTTATCAAGTTCACACTTTGACATCTTTACATACAAATTTTCCCTCCGTAATACATCAAGCACCTTTCTTACATGAGAAACATGCTCTTCCCAAGTGTGACTAAAAACAAGAATAACGTCTAAGTAGGCAATGACAAAATCATCGATGAATGGTTGAAAGAATTCATCACTCTCATAAAAGTAGATGGTGCATTACATAGCCTGAAATGCATAACCAACCATTCGTACAACCCACGTTTTGTCTTAAAAGCTGTCTTCCATATATCATTTTCAAAAATTCTAATCTGATGGTAATTGCTACGCAAGTCTAACTTAGAAAAATAAACTACATGTTTCAATTGATTAAGTAAATTATCAATACATGGAAGTGGATACATGTTTTTTACCATGATCTTGTTCAAAGCTCGGTAGTCGATGCACACTCTCCAAGATCCATCCTTCTTTGGAACCAAAATGATGGTTGAACCACATGGAGAAGTGCTTGGTCAAATGATTCCCCTTCCAATCAAATCCTGAATTTGTTTCTTGATCTCTTCATTCTGCATCACAGAAGTCACACATCCCACTAGAGTTGTATATCATGTTGTATCCATCACTTTGGTTGTAATCATGTTGGTTCCTGAAATACTTCATCACAAAAAGAAATTATTTTAACCATTTTAGATTTATTCTTTAGATCACCTCCTTCAAAGGCTTTAGATGAGTCGTCATTCTCCCCTTTGAATTTAATCATCATCAATACAAAATTCTTACTAGCATTCCCTAACCTTTTCTTTTGACCTACACAGATTAAAAATATGTGCATGTATAAGATATTCAATACCATCCTTAAAAAGATCATATTGATTATTATCCTTGTAAAACATGGCCTTCCGATCATACAAATATGAGATTCCAAGTACAATGCCACATATATCCAGTGGTAATACGTCAAGCTCTACCCCATCTTTAAACTTATCAAAAAATGTAAGTTTTAATATACATTTATTGGTTACTTGCAATTGTGCATCAGTAATAACCCATCCTAATGGACATGTATTTTCATGAGGTATAGTAGCTAAACCCATTTTCCTTACCACTTCTTCATAAACTAAATTGATTTGTGACCCACTATCAAATAATGTATCAACTTTTGTATGTTTCGTAATGACTAAAATATGAAAGAGTTCACCTCGTGTCTCATCATATTGACTAGAAGAAGATTGTATACGTGCAATTGTAATTGCATGATGAGAAAGAGACATACCTTCATCTTTACCTTGGATTCCAATAGTTGTGACTTTCGTCTCATCACCAAATACGGATCCCACATCCTATAACACTAAAGTAGTATTCTTTGTTTTACTTATATCCTTGTACCCTCCATACCTTTTTTGTCTTAATTCTGGATGTAACTTCCAACATTGTGATACATCATGTCCCTTTTTGCAGTGGGAACATGAGGGCTTCTCACCTTCCTTCTTAATAGTGACAGTCTTCTCACCTTTGACTTTGCCTTTAAACGTGTTTCCATCTGATTTGAAAGGATTCTTGGAGCAGTTGTCAGCAATACCTTTCCTCCTCGAATCAATATAGGTGTCTTCAACACATCATACAAATTGTTAGGGTTAAATATCAAGATAGTATGTTTTAAATGGCCATGTAAACCACCTATATATTTAAGAAGTGTTCCCTGGGTATAGAGAGGAATTCCTAGCACTAAATCCATTTTCCTAAATTCTTATGTATAGTCTTGAACACTTTTCCCTTTACCATGTTTGAAATTTTTTCAATCCATCATAACCTGCTACACATGTACTGTAATGGATAAAATTATTTTTTCAATGCTAACACAAACTCATACCATGAGGAAATAACCTTACAGTCTTTAACAAGCAAGTCCTCCTAATTTTTTCTTTCCCACCATATGAGAGCAGTGCATCCCAGTCGAAGTGAGGCCAATTGGATTTTGGCTTCATCTCCTACTAACTTTGGGATTTTGCAATAAACCTGTATTTTCCTAACCCAGTCATTCAGTTTCTCAGCATTAACTTCTCCATTGAACATGGGAAAATTATACTTTATGTAGAGCTTCAATAATGTTGTATTCATAGTAGAATTCCTAAAGTGTTTTTCATGTGCAATAGATGAAGTACTGGAAAAAATCATATTAGATGAATATGATGATGATGAAGATGATGGAGAAGATGAATTTTTAGGAGGATCTCCTCCATTACATTTTTTCCCTGATGCTCTCCTTTTTGTTTTTATCTGCTCCTTTATCTTATTCTCCAATCTTCTTTGATAATTTGCAAACAGCTTCTCGACCCTGTCATCCATCTAGTAGAAAGCTTTTCAGAATGCCTTCTCATCTTATTCCTGATAGTCTTCATCTATCATTTTCTTGGTCTAGTGTGCATGCCCAACTTCTAGGTTGAAACACTTAAGCTCTCCTTTACCAGCCTTAAGCTTAGCCCTAGTTAACATTCAGAGACTCACAATTCTTGGGTTAAAAATTATCTGATACCAACATGATCCGTAAACTCCAGGACCTTTTAGTTAAGTTGCTAGAATTCAAAATGTGAATTGTTCTTAATTTCTAAGTTTCCAATAAGGCATAAACAACAAGCTTAAAGAGAACAATAGAAACAAAATTATGAGGATTAGCAGAGACTGTAACCATGAAAATGAAGAATGTAACTTGTTAACAAAGTTCGATTCATAATGCCTACATATTTAGGTCCACTTCCAGTGCAACCAATTTTTTAATTCTTCAAATCCAAATGGTTACAACAATTTTTGGAGAATAAATGAAGCCCAGTACCAACTGTGTACAAAGAACATACACAACCAATGCAATACCTCAAGCGCACTAGATGAAGTTCAATATCTTCAAGCATTGGAATCCTCGCAGACTGATTCCATAGTTTAGAACTTCTATCTGCATAAAGGAATATCGATGACTATTCCTTTATTTCCTTTGCTTCTAAATATCCCTCTCTGACTATCTCTGACTAATTGACTAGCTCCCCTCAATTGTCCTTAGTTGTTCATCCATGTCTAAAACAATCTGCTAAATAGAATAATTTGGTTAGTGAATATCTGTGGATAACATGCCAAAATTGGGAAAAAATCCATCTAGATGCCCAAATTGCCTATAGGATAACAATCCATGCCTAAATCAAGATCAAAATGGCACGAAATGATTATCGAATTGAGATATCCACATCAAAAGATATATGTACAACTGAAAAACCAAATCTGTAGACTTAATCTCCATCTTAAACTAGAATCGTCAATCTAAATTGTTGTCAAGTGAGATGGATCATCAATCTGCAATACCCTGACAACTCCCATTCCAACTTTTCAATGCCAAATTTTCTATTGTCGGCCTATTCTAATTATTCTAACTCGACGTCGAAAGTCAAAAGTCGGAACAGAGAACAACACTTCCCCAAATTTTCTCTTGACTCCCAACGCCCAACTATTTTGTAAGTTAGAAGTTGGCAGTTGGAACAGGCTCGACACAACTGTATTTCCCTATCCTGACTTTCAATCGCGAGTTTGAAAGTTGAAGATAGACCTTGTTTCTGCATGCCATGTGTGTCAAAAGGTGATTAGTCCAAGTGCCAAAACTTCAAACTGTAATAACTTCTACATCTAAAGTCTAAATCTGACAAAATGGGTATCACCGAAAAGCTCTCGGTAAGCCATGTACAATTGTAACCTTTCCTTAAGAATTTGAAGAATTTGAATTTTGGTCAAATGGGAGATCCTCAGTCTTGTATAGGTTTACAATCAAAACAAATTCACTTTCCCTCTTCCATTTAGCTCTGCTTGGAAAACACTAGAACTATGCCTTCTTCGTTTTTGCAGTCTCTCCACTGCTTTGTCTCTTTGCTCTTTGTTCTTCTAAGCCCCTGGTTGTATTCTTATATATCTATGAAACCTTTGCACATTTTCTTCCTTCTTTTCAATATATCTATGTAGCCTCTTAGTCACTTCTTCTCTTTATCTTCTATCCTCAATGTAACCATCTATTGTTGCTTCTTCTTCTCCTTCCTTTTTATCCTTTGCTTGGCCTCTTACTCTTTCTTTATGAAGCCTCTTTGTTGTTGTTTCCTTATCCTTTTTCTTTTTGTAGCCTCTCATGGCTTCTTCTTCTCAACTCCTTCACCATAACTCTTCTCTAATTATTTCTTTATCTTCCTCTACTTCATGTTTTCTTTTCTCCCTGTCGCTGGATGTCTCTCTCAAACATCCTCCTTCTCCTTGACATTTAGTTCTCCTACCATAACCTATTTCTTCTATTCTTAGGATTTTTGCCTTTCTTTCTTTCTTTTGATCTTCTCGAGGGATTTGTACCTCTTAACATCTCTTATCTCAAGCTTCATGCCTCTTATGTTCTTCTTCTCTTTTAGGTTTCCTAATTTTTCTTCTTCTTCTTTTGTTCCTTGATCTCCTCTTATTTCTGGCTTCATGCCTCTTCTTCTCTCAGGATTCACCTTTTCTATCCTTTTTTTCCTTTGTGCATATTCCTTCTCTTTTTCTATATGCTTGCGATTTCCAAAACATACCATCCAAGTGTACGTGTATTGAATGCATACATGCATCTACAACAACAAGCAAAATGCCATGCTGGTTAGAAGCTCTTCATGCCACCATTTAAAATTGTGTCGATGGGACATTTTCTTCTTGCCATGTCCAATCATTTTCTAGCCACAACACACTTCAAGGAAAACGCGATGTTCCCACACTCCCCATTTTATTATTTTGCTTCCCTAGCTTCGTTAGCTAGTAATTATCACCATTTCCAAAAAGGGGAACTATTTTGACCTTGGCGAGACCATGGCAAGTGGTGAGAGTCATCCAAACCAACACGATCTCATAACTGGATCTATGAAGTAGGTGCACTTCGTAGATTTGAAAAAAAAATCAGATTCAACATTTCATGTTTACTGTGAATTATGTAATCTCAGCTACTGTAATAGAATAAATGGGTTAAGTTTAAAATATTTTTAAAAACCCATTTATTAAGAAGTGGGAAGGTACTGGAATAGATATAGGGAAATGTGAACTAAATGAAGTGATGTAGAAGTAATATTATAGGAACATTGTTCATAATTACCAATAAATGTGAAAACAAATTCTTAAGCGCACCTGAAAATATTTAATTATGGATGAAAATTGCAGGCTAGTGCATTAATAAAAAATTTATATCATGTTTGTTCTACATAACCAATAAATATACACAATGTTCCCTTGGGTAAGTTACAATACCTCTATTAGAATATAGAAGTCATGGAGTAATAAAAAATCATGTTATGAAATTTGGTTAATTTTCTTGAATCCAAAACCTTAGAGTTTTATCATTTTCCAATGCACCTTAAGCAATTTTGTTCTGTGTAGGATGGAAAGGAAAACACATTATATATATGACCTTTCAACAATATTTATTGCTTGAAGATTCCATAAATATACACATGTTTACTTTGTGATGCTGACAATCCTTAGAGTTTCATCATTTTCTAATGCACCAGAAGCAATTTTATTCTTTGTAGGATGGCATAGAAATCACAATATCTATATGGCCTTTCAACTATATCTCTTGCTTGAAGATTCCATAAATATACACAATTTTCCTCTGCATTGCTAATAATCAATCATGGAAAATGTAGAGGATATACAATATTTGTTGTAAAATTACCAGTGTATCTTTTAAAAATACTGGCCATTGCAAAGTTCCAAAGCCTTTACAAAGACATGATATACAACTACTTGATGTAAATAATAGACCATATATAAAAAATTATATAATAAGATAGGAGAGAAGATATTTTCATGAGTTAGTATTCTGCCAGATTCTTCACCATGCTAACATGCAAGCAATCTCGAAGTCAACATGATAAGTTACTAGTAGACACGGGGACTTCACTTAGTGAACCTCTCACATAGCACGTGCAATCGTGGGATATTAAAGAATACCCTTAATTTCGAGAGATATTGACCCAAACTCTTTTTGTTGAAACCCCCTCCCAATACCTAAAACCTCCTCCCCACCCCTTTTTATAGCTCAATCCTTATAAACCACCCTACCGAGCCCCACCTTAAACCCCTCATCCCCCCAATACCTGCAATATATTGGTTCAATTTGTGATAATTTTAAAACCCACAATATGAACTAACGTGATAGTATATTGGTCAACAAGAGAAGCCCCCATGCTAGTAGATCGACAAAAAATACTTTTGCAAATGAGTGAGAGATGCATTATGTTGGTTGGCGCAGTTCAATTTTTAGCTATGTCACTGTAATTTTATTCTTTCAATAAATAGAATATGATGCACACGGGGAAGGAAGAAGTTGAACCTCATAGAAGGAAAACTCTCTTATAATCATAAAGAAATACTGCAAGATGATAGTGGATGGAGGCAGCCTCGAGAGCCATTTTTCCTCCACATAATGCAACCTACAACCTCGTAAGAAACTCCACCATTATGCAACCTACAAGCATTTTGAGATTAGATATAGGAATTGAGCTATATTACAATTGGAGGCTTCTTCTATATAAACCTGGTATGCTCCAAAATGACGTGGGAATGCCTACTTGTGCTCCTAGCCATGCTAGTAGGAATATCTAGGATTCACCTTGTTCAATTACAATATATGGAGTTGGAAAGCATTTGGACTTGATCCATAAATTGAGGCATTCCAAACAACCCCCCCCCCCCCCCTACATGTTATTGTGTAGCAAGCTATCTTCCAACATAAAAGGATTCTCGCTAAAGACACCTTAATACTTGTAGCATTAAAATTACAGAGAAATTGCCAAAAAAGAGGAGTTGGTGGAGTGTCAAGACACCATGAAACATGTTAATAACAAAAACACAGAGAAATCCTCAATTAAATATGCTTGAGACTTACAATAGCAAAAACCCAGATAAATCCTTGAATAAGGGCACCTTGCCACTCACAACAGCAAAAACACAAAGAATTACTTGAATATAGGCACCTTAACACTCACAACCATAAAATCATAGAAAAATCACCTAAGAAACCAATAAATAGATGCTTAATTTTATAGTGATTTACAAAATTGTTTAGATAGTTCAAACCCTAGTTAGTTTAAATTATGGAATCTCTTCATGAGAGTGACCGAGGTGTATGCATCCATGTGTCCATATATATGCGAGAAAAATGACGAAGCGCAGAAGATTGGTAATACCACACATTCAATCCAACCAAGAAAAGCATGCAACAATTTATTGACATGAGGCCCAATATGGGCCCTGACCAATTTGATGGCTAAAAAACTATTTCAAGAATCCGTGGTGCAAGGCGAGAACTGATAAGATAAGAGGGGAAAGAAGTCTTTCATATGTTCCATAACATGTTTTTATAGTGTCATAGTCGTTTATGTTAAGGATTTTTTAGATTTTTAAAACCACAAGACATGTATAATCATAATTTCTTTGACATATTTTTATAAGATAAGTTATATGTTAAAAATCCCATCACAATTTTTGAAAAACACAAAACAAATTATGAGATTCACTTAGAAACAAGCCAAAAGAGAAAAACCATTCACATTAAACCGTTGCATGATGAAAGCACAAATTATCTTGAAAAGCAAAACCAGCAAATGGAAATACAGCAATCACAAGTCCTCACGAGTCACTCTCTTCTGTGTACATATGAGAAGTACTACAATTGTCTATGCAAATGACACGTACACACTTCTCTATACAAAGGAGACCAGAAGCTGCCAGCGACTACTGCTCTCTCTGACAACTTAACCTTGTATCACCACTTCGCGGGCTGCTAGACTCTCCTCCATTCTTGGCATCTTGGTGATTATGTCAACGCTGCCATTCCCGGAGCCATTATTGGCAACTGCGTTACAGTCTTGCAGGTATGCAGAGGCATGGACACCTAGAGCGGCCCTGCCTGAGGGATCCATATTCTGAGCCCACCCAGCATCCCATTCCACTGCTTTTGCGGTGCTACAAGCCACGCTCGGCCCCCCGGGAACAGTCAACCGTGCCGCGTTCTGCACATTATAACATTCGATCCATCATCCAACCATGAAAATTGAAGTCTTATAAAAACAACTAAACTAGCTGAATGAATCCTATTTACCTGAGGATAAAATCTTTCAAATATCATCCTGTAGTAGTAGGCCTCCTTTGTTGTAGGAGTATTATGGGGGAATATATATTTCGCATTGCCCAGCATCGTATCTGTCACCTGCACATGAGTACATCACCAGAACAAACAATTAGTCTACTTCGGCATTGTATTAAACATGCGATTTAGGCCAATGCCACAGAAAGCCAAGCCAAGAAACAGACATGCTCTGCCGCATGTGATTTCAAGCCATCAATCCAACTATAGCCAACCCCGTCGCTGAATTGCTCCTTCTGTCTGTACAGAATGTGCTGCAATACCATCGAAAAACCCATCAGTGTTCTACAGTTAAGTCCAGTTTTATAAAGATGCCATCAGATTTTATTTTATGTGAACCGAACCTTAGGAAGATATGGCTTCTGCTCCTCATCGAATGCCTTCCGCAAAACCCACTTCTCAATGCGCCCAATGTCAGGCTTAACCTATCAGAGATGACACAAGCAAACCAAATGATGTAAACTGTGTCACCTCAACAAATGATCCAAGATCATTAGAATTAGTTGATAACTTGATGCTTACCATCTTCCACTCGGGATCAATGTCCATTGCAACGTTGACGAATTCCTTATCTAGAAATGGCACACGGGCCTCCAAACCCCATGCAGATGTGGACTTATTAGCCCTCAAGCAGTCATACATGTGAAGGGCCTTTATCTGCATCCAAGATTTTCTTAATCGCTAGGTACTCTAATAATATATGATCTACAATCCATGAAAATAAAGCTGCTAGCTAATTACCTTGCGACAGGTTTCCTGATGGAATTCCTCTTTGTTAGGAGCCTTGTGGAAGTATAAATACCCCCCAAATATCTCGTCTGATCCTTCTCCAGACAGAACCATCTTTACTCCCAGGGACTTGATTTTACGGGACATCAAGAACATGGGCGTGCTCGCTCTGATAGTTGTCACGTCGTACGTCTCAACGTGGTATATAACGTCCTCGATTGCATCTATGCCATCCTGTTACAATCGAGTCAAGCATAGGCAACTATTCAATACAAGAAAACAAAAACTTCCCTCTACTTTAAAATTTACATGTAGAGATGGGTGTGCAACCGAATACCTGCACCGTAAAATGGAATTCATGGTGAAAAGTACCAAGGTACTCAGCGACCTCTTTTGCAGCCTTTAAATCTGGCGAACCCTGTTCAGACACAAAGAAACGGATTATAAAGGAGATCCATTCAACCATTCAACGGATTATAAAGGAGATCATATCGTTAACATGAACTTATTCATCTGCATGGAGTTTCCTTTTACTTTGATCTCCTTGTAGAAATACATAATGATTTTCAATAAATATACACTAATCGTCAGTGAGCCTGCATCAACCCATTTACTTCTTATAGAACACACAGATCCGGTTTCCAAAGCCCGAGTTAATTAATGAAAAGACCTGTAATCCAACACAGAAAGAGTGTAGTTTCTCTCCCCACTGTTTTGCAGCGTTTGTAGTAGCCAAATGGCGAGCTGCAACAGCCGCAACTAATGATGAGTCGAGCCCCCCAGATAAGAGGACTCCGAATGGAACATCGGTCATCAGCCTTTTTATGACTGCCTGCAGTATCATTCAAACAGATTATATCACTACTTTTACATGGAGAAAAATCACATTATATTTATAATATTTTATACAACTACGTTCATGGGTAGAATCGATATGAAAAAGGAGCAGAAATATGGTAATATATGGACTATACTTTTTCAAATGCTCGTCTCAAAACCAAAGGGTCATATGGAGTGGACGGTATAAGATTTTCTGGATACCAAGTTGGGTTGTACCATCTCCGTAGGCCTCCTGCAACAAATGAGTTCGAAATCAGACTTCATTATTCATGTTGCGAATCAACTCTGAAAGATCATATACAAAAAAGAATGCAGCTCGGAAGTAAAATGATATAATACCTTGCTTGCTGGAGTATATATGTCCCGGGGGAAATAACTCAAAACGTTCACAATCATCGTGCAAAGCTTTCATCTCAGACGCAAACCAAACAGATCCTGCAAGGAAACACATATAACAACAACTCAATTGATTTAGATTCCTTCATATTTTGCAATGACAGAAGAAATTAACAGGCGTGTGAAAGCTGTACAGACCATCAAGCCCCCACCCAATGTAGAGGGGAGTGATTCCAAAGGCATCTCGAGCAGCTATGAAACTCTGGTCACGTGTGTCCAGCAAAACGAAAGAGAACATTCCATCCAACATGTTCACAAACTCTTCACCGTAGTCCTCATACTTGCAGAGCACAGACAGATCAACAATTCACTATCGTACTCATAAAAAACCAGAAGACATTCTCATCAAGTCTTAAAAAGCCAAAAGGACGTTAAACACTTAAACCCCAGAACCATCATGGCCATTCTTGAACACAATATTGAAAAAATCGAAACAGGTGCTAACAATTGAGAAAAATGGAAGGCAGGCAGAGTACAGAGCTGGAAACTCACGAGATGAGCTACAATTTCACAATCACTACCAGTCTGAAACCTGTGAGAGTTGAGCTGTTCTCTCAGTTTCTGGTGGTTATATATTTCACCGTTCACCTGCAATGCCAAAGCTTCGAGTGAATTAAATTCACCAAACATTTGCAACTGAACAATGAAACCAAATTGTATATATGAAGTAACTTGGCAGGACGCAATGTGCTTACAGTAACAACTATTTTCTTGTCTTCATTGTACAAGGGTTGATCCCCAGAATCAGGATCTACGATGGCCAACCTCTGGTGAGCAAGAAACGAATTCCCGCTCTGATACAGACCGCTCCAATCCGGGCCTCTATGTCGTAGCCTGCCCATGAAACCAAAACAAAATCAGGCAATTCCTCCATTAAAGCTTAAAGTGAAACTCCTTAATTAAAACAAATATTCGATCCAGTTGCTGCAACGAAAAAGGATTATATTTGGAAACACAACATCTATAAAAACATAATTGCACATACCTCCGCGAGAGCTCCAGCACCCGAACTCGCTTGGCCTGCGATGTGTCCAAGGAACCGAACAGGGCGAGGATTCCACACATGGTGACTCACTTAAAACGGCAAAACTGAAATTGAATGAATGGGGCGTTAAGATAGTTGTGATTCTCGGGTATTCCCAGGATAAGATGGATTGCATTTGTTTTGCTGTTCACTCGGGGAACGAGGAATATTTATGGGCGGAAATGGATAAGTAGGTGGAAATGGATAAGGTGAAATAGTCATCCATGTGCTTACGCTGGATTATTGACGCGGCGTAACACCGCTGGAATAGTGGGGCCTCCACCTCATCGAAAGACCCAGCCTGATTGGACATTTGACCTGGGAATTAATGAAGAATGTACTGACAGTTTAGCGTGACGTGTAAGAAACAGCAACAGCTTTATTGATCCAGTTACATTTCGTCAAATTCTACATATTTGGTCTTACGCCGGTGGAAAGAGAGCTTCAATGTCGGTTTAACTCATGACAAATTATAAGGTTGGTGAACGTTGATAAGTATAATTAACCAAGTAAGTTAGATATTAAATAAAGATTAAAATATATAAATTTTTATTATTATTATTTATATTATAGATTAATATAAGTATGAAATAAATATTATTTAATAAATAAAATATAAAAATTGATATGAAAAAATAAAAACAAATTGTTATCTGTTTTATGTAGCAAAAGTTATTTCATAATTTAATGTATGATTAATCAAAATTTACTCTTATGTTACCAAATTACTCGAAATAAGAAATTGCTATAAATTTACTAAAAAAGAACGAAGTAATAAGTAAAAGTTACCCTTGCATTGAAATTTTAAAACACATCATTAATTAAAAAAATATACCAAATTTTACGTATAAAACCTCTTTCATGACTTGTAATATCTTATTAATTAACTCTTTATAAATATGGAACTTATAGTTGCAATTACCCTTTTATGTGGAAAATCACGTACCATTGTATGTCCTTACCTAATTATTTCAACTATAATTATTCACGCATTCCAACTCTTTAATATAATAAAACTAACTACCAAGGAAGGTGTTATATATATATATATATATATATATTAAAGAGTTTCTTAAGCCACATCAAACCAATATTAATTGCTATTATATTAAAGCGTTTATAATTTCAAAGGTTGAAGTTGAAGCAAGCGTTTATAATTTCAAAGGTATGTAAAATACGTGATGTACAAACTACATGTCAAACACGTGACGTACAAATTTCAATTATAAATGTTTCAAAGCAATGTGGTCCACTCTCCACCCTTGTTTTTTTACTTGTAAATGTACATAATTACATTAAAAATATATTTGTAAATTTGGATAATTACACTAAGGTAAATGTCTAGTAAATAAAATTTTCAACTGATGTGCAGGTGGCACCGTCCGAGTAAAGCTGTCATTCAATTATAGAATGCAGTAGGTACAATCGTCCAGGAATGTCATTCTATTATTTATGGGCTTTTCGTTGAATTACAAATATTTTTTTGCTGTCATTCAATTATTTATGGGCTTTTCGTTGAATTACAAATACTTTTTTGCTGTCATTCTATTATTTATGGGCTTTTCTGTTGTCGACTTGTGGTGGCTCCAAATGTAATTCAATTATATATTTGGTTTCTATATGGGCAAGTTCAATGATATTTGACTTTGTGATGATATTTGGATATTTGACTTGGTGATGAACAATATATGGGCAAGTTCAATAATCTCTTAGATAGGCAAGTTCAATGATATTTGACTTTGTGATGAACAATATGGCAAGTTTAATAATGGATATTTTAAATACTAGGTTTAAGTGTATACATGATGCTGGTTCTGTATATATATGAAAATTTGGTGGAATTCTTTTGAGAACTAATGTAAGTTTTTGTTTTGTTTTTTGTTTTTTTTTAAAGAGTTGATTACTATCATTTAGTGTTGTTGGGCATTGTAATATTTTTTTTAGTATGTCGTTGGTGTGCGTTGTAATATTTTTGTGTTTCAAAGACATGGTACAATATATTTAGAAAATTTGGTGAAAGTCTTTTGAAAATAGTTTTTATGGTAAGTTTTTATATGTGGATTATAGTATGTATTATTTAGTGTGTTTGGTATTATAATATTTTATGTGTTTTGAATATATAATATATTTAAAATGTTACTTTTTAGGTTTAAAAGATTTTTTTTCACAATCCAAAAAAATTATACTTTATATTAATATGTGTTTATTTAGTTAAAATAATACATCAAAACACAAATAAAATTGATAGTATAGTTCCATCATCCACTCTAAAGATGATAAACTTATTTAAAGGAGTGACTAGTCCAAAAATATAAAAAATACATGACTAACATTTGGTTCATCAAATCCACCAATTATAATACCAAGCTTATATATCACAATCTCATATATTTGAAAAAAAAAACACTAAATCTAATACTATGATACCATCAGTATATCATATGTCTATTTCAATAAGACTAAAATACTCATCCTGTGGCGTCTGCACGGAAATCCTATCATAGAAAAAGACTATTTGTTACTTCTATATTGAAGTGTGCTCAAGTGGGCATTTTTATTATATCAAGAGAAGAGTCTCGATGGGGACAGTGTATCGGTTTCCCGGATGAATGCTTCCTGGCAAACCCAGTTTCAATTCCGGCAAGCCCTTGGCAAATTCCAAGCCTACATAAAAATGTGTGAAAAAAAAGAAAAGTGTCACATATAGGCATTTATCTGTGTGTCGAATTCGCTTCATATGTGGTTGCATTGGTGTCAATTATTTTGGTGCACACTTAACTTTGTGTTGAGGTAGCGTTGAATTCTGTGTCAAAATTCGGTCATATGTCACATCATATTTTGACATAGCACATGGTTTCAACACTATGGCAATGTTTCATTCTTATGTCATTTATGTGTTCATTGCATCTTGGATTGCATGTTGTGTATTGATATCATGTGAAGTATTGATTATATTTATTTAATTATATTATTTCAATAAATATAATTATTATTATTATTTGTAATAAATATAATTATTATTATTAAATGGACTTAATTCAAGTAGTTGGGATAAATGGTAGTTATCCTTCTCACCGGAGTTGAAATTTGACATCCTACCTTACAGTTCAATAAATTTTTATTTAACATTCTATTTTAACTATTGTCTTTCATTCTCAATTTAAATCTTGATATTACAAGTCATGATGATAATTACAATTTTTTGAAATAAAATTTATAATAATTATAAGAAAAACAAAACTTAAAAGGAGGAATACTCAAATCAAGCTTAGTATCTTTGCAGCTAAGGTTTCTATCCTAGCCACCATTAGTGTCCTTTGTTGCTTGATTAAATCCAATATTGAGCATTTCGTTACTGCATTCGGCCCTTCACTTGACTCTGAGTTATGTACTGGGTCTAATGACATGTTCGGTCCTATTGATCCTGCATATGCAAATCAACTACCATGATGATGAGCTTTGCATGTTTTAAATTTCAAACAAATAGATAATTGAAAAATCAATATATTAAAATAATCATTTAAGATATTCATAAATTTGTTTGAATTTAAAATCATAATTAAGTGGTAATGATTTAATATATTAAAAACTCTAAAGCCATAAACTATAATCACATTAGTTTACATGTCACCTCATAACATAAAGGGAATGGGCAATTAAAGGAACGATATATCCATTTAAAAAAAAAAACCTTAATGAATGAATTCTTTTAAAAAGGCATATTCATCAAAACCCACTCATATCCAAAAATTAACCAAAACACATAATATTTAAAGTGGATTATGAGTTTTACATATCAACGTGAATTTGACATTGCTTGTTAAAAGGTAAAGTTATTACATATATGCCAAAACATAAAAACCATTTTAAAACTCCACGTGAAAAAAATGCCAAATGAATATAAGTTGTTATTCCATACTTTGGTTATTAACTAATGCATCTTTATGTTATGACCACGCCATGAACTCAAATGTACAGAATGCACGGGAAATAGAACACGCCGTAGATGGAATTCAAGCACCGTGAAGAGGAGAAGGGCACCCATCATGGCGGGAAAGGCAAAAACCCAGCCACAATCCAAAAACTCAGCGCCCAGTAATAAATTCATGTAGACAACCTAGCACTAATTCAGCCCAGGAATCAGATTTGTGAATTAAATTGTAGTTACAGGTCGTTTTCCACATTGCCCAAAATAATGTTAAACCCAGATTTTTAGCAGTAAATATTTCTAGGCTTCCATAGTGTGCCTTGGTTTGCGTGCATGTGGGAGAAGATCTCACCAAACGGACAAATGGGTTGGAAGAAAACTGATCCAACTACAAAACCTCAAATTTGTTTCTCCAGAATCCCAACCACCAAAGAGTTATCAAAGGGGAATTTTGCCAACTTTTGTCAAATGTGTGTTTTCTGAGTTGTTGAACGAGTATATGAGTTGGGTGATTGATCATATCCATTTTTCCATGGATCTTTATGTATAAATAGAGCCCCATAGGGTTGAGAGAGGAGGGGGTGGAATTGTCATTGTAGCTATTGCCACTGTTGCTCATGTTTTTCTGAGAACTCTGTAATTTCAAATTTATGTGGAATAGAAGCTGGTTTTCTTTGTTGTGTTCATCTGAAGAAGTAGAATAGCTTAAGGCTGTGACTCTGGGGGGGCCACCAAAGGTTGCATGCTATCTATGTGTGTCTGATCCAAATCAAATCTTGTTCATTTTTGTTTTGTCAGATAAGTAGATAGGAAATAGAATTGCTTTTCCTGTCTTTACGCTTTTTCTTTCTTCTCTCGTATCATAGAGTTTGCTTTCTTTGAATTTGCATTCTAGAAGATAGGTTTCTGAATTCTGTAGCCGTAGACATTAGTTAAATAATAGTTCTAAGTTCTAGATAGCATTTGAATTTTGTCTCGTAGATTAGTTTCCTTTCCGCAACAATAGAGAGCATTTCAATTTGTTAATAGGAATGAAATAGTTTGCTTACGATTAATTTATTGTTTTAAAATCATTCGTTGCCAGTTCATGCTTGATCTTTAGAGTAGCATTTCATCTTGCTCTTGTGAATTCATAGTTAACTGTTGGACTGAATTTCATAGGTTAATTAGAGTAGTATAGTTTCTTGTTCTTGAATAGTTTGTTTGTAATTGAACTTGTTTCATGGCTTAGATCTTTGATTTTCCACAGTAGATAGTTTTTCAATTCATAAGAATATGATATGTAGTTTGCTTACAGTTTGAATGATTATTTTGCTTCTGTAGCTTAGACTTAACAAAGACTTAACAATAGTATTCCTTTTTAAAAAGTCGTAATTAGCAAATTTCATTTATTTTACTAAAGTTTTAAATGCAAGTTTAATTTAGAATAGTTTCAAATATAAATAATAATTCATTTTAAGATTGAATTGAACTGTGAACTATATGTTGATATAAAAATTATTAAAACTCTTGTTAATGAAATCTATTAATTTGATAAAAGCATTGAAATATTAAATGAGAAATCAATTGCCAAGTTCACTTTCGGTCACATGTTCTACTTTCTGTGTCATTACATAGTTTTCTATTTACTTAATTTAGTTTCTGAGTCATATTAGAATGAGTGGTTTTATTAGTTATTTTCATTTGCAAGGATATTTTTTAGAGGTAGGATTGTATTGAAGTCAGCTCAAATATGACATCTAAGAATAGGTAGCAAGGCTAACTGATATGCCACTGGGCCCACTCTTGCTAATATTTCGAATGGTCCACAATACCTCGGTGCTAATTTAGCACAACTCCACAACTTAAAGGAGCTCTATCTAGGTTTTACCTTAACAAATACATGCTCACCTACTTGGAATTATTTTCAGAGTTCTTTTAAGGTCTGCATGACTCTTTTGTCTGTCTTGAGCAGTTTTCAAATTGCTTTGTACCTGCTTCACTGTTAGTTCCAATTCTTTTAACAAGTCAGGTCCAAACATCAATCTGTCAACTCGATTACTCCATTTAATGGGAGTGTTACATCTCCTACCATATAATATTTAAAAATGACTAAGTTTAGCTTAATCTTGATAATGATTATTATAAACAAATTCAACTAAGTGCTTACAATATTCTCATTTCTTGGGATAGCCTCTAACATACATTCGTAACATGTCTTCTAGTACTTGATTGACTCTTTTTGTTTGTCCATCTATTTGTGGATGATAAGTAGTACTGAAATTTAATTTAATATATATTCCTTTAAACAATGATCTCCAAAAATTACCCGTAAACTTAGGATCTCTATCAAAAATTATTACCTTCAGAATTCTGTGCAATCGAAAAATTTATTTCATAAAGATATTATCAATGTTACCATCTTTATGAGTTGTTTTAACAGGTATAAAGTGTGCTTCCTTGCTTAGTTTGTCCACAAATACCATTATTGAATCATTTTGTTTTTTATTTTTAGGCAAACCAGTTATAAAATCAAGACTGATGACTTCCCATTTCCAATTTGGAATTGGTAATGGTTGTAAAATACCTACTGGATGTTGATGCTCAACTTTAACTTTTTGACATTCTATACACCTAGCTATATATTCAGCAACGTCATTCTTCATATTAAGCCAAAAATACTCTTTTCTCAACATTGTTATCATCTTTTGATACCCTAGATGTCTGAAATAAGTACTTTTGTGTACTTCATTTAAAATCAACAGTTTAATTTATGGCATGTTAGCACGGGCTATTCACTTAGTTAAACTGTGTCATAGCACCTTCGTTCATGGGATATTAAAGAATACTGCTAATCACTAGATATTGATAATTACTTACAAAATCCTTTTTTTGATCCCTCCTCCCAATACATATTTCCCATTAAAAAACCCTATTTTTACAATAAATTGCTTAGTTTTACTAGAAACCACTTTTTCTACCCCCCATACCATATTCCCCACCCCCCAATACCTACAATATATTGACATTATTTTCCACAATAAAAAAAACCCCTTTATGAAAAAATGCGATAAGATATTGCTCAACAAGGTGAATCCCTCATGTATGTTAGGCACATAAAGTCTATTTTTATACAACATTAATCCTTTTTCATTTAAACTGTAATCTGTATTTACATTTTCAGATACATTTTGAGTTACCTTTTCTCTTATATTTTGGTATTTTGTGTCCAGTTTTATCCCTTATTCCAAATAATCATCTAATTCTGTTTTATAACTGCTAATGGAAGCTGTAAAATTTTTTATTGCATCTCTGCTTAAGGAATCAACCACATTATTTTCCTTTCCTTTGATGTGTTTGATTTCAAATCATATTTGCTAAGGAACTCTAACCATCTAGCTTTCCTTGCGTTCATATTTTATTGATCAAACAATACTTCAAACTTACGTTATCAGACATTAGCAGGAATCTCTTACCTATTAGATGATGGCACCATATTTTTAGAGCATGGATTATGGCAACCATCTCTAAGTCATAAGTTTCATAATTATTTTTGTGTGATTTTAACTTCCTTGATTCATAAGAAATTACATGACCTTGTGTCAGTAATCCACCCAAACCTTCATTGTATGCATCAGTGTATACAACAAAATCTTTGTTTGGATATGATATTTTCAATATGGGTGCAATAGTTAACCGTTCTTTTAATCTATTAAAAATTTCATCACACTTTTGATCCTAAACAAATATTTTTCCCTTTTTCTGTAATGATGTTATGGGATTTGCGATTTTCGAGAATCCTTCTATAATTTTTTTGCAATAACCCGTTATTCCGAGGAATGGTCGTACATCAGTTACATCTTTGGGAACAAGCCAATCAATTATTGCCTTTATCTTATATGGCTCTACTAATATCCCTTCCTCGGATATCTTGTTCCCTAGATATTGTATCTTATTTTTATAAAATTCGCATTTACTGAATTTAGCAAATTGTTTATGTTCTCTTAAAACCTGTAGTATTATATGCAAGTGTTCATCATGTTCTTCTTTCATTTTAGAATAAATTAATCTGCCATCTATGAAGACGACTACAAATTTATCTAAGTATTTTCTTAAGACACTTTTCATTAAACATATAAAAGTTGTCGGAGCGTTTGTTATCCCAAAGGGCATAACCACAAACTCATAGTGCCCATATCTAGTTCTGAAAGAGATCTTAAAAATAGTTCTTGTATCTAGTTCTTAAAAGCGATCTTTAATTCTGACTTGATGATATGCAGATCTCAAGTCTATTTTTGAAAATATCGTCGCACCGTGTATCTAACTAAACAGATCGTCGATGCGGGACAGAGGATATCTATTTTTAATTTTCATTTTGTTCACTTGACGGTAGTCTATACATAGACGTAAAGTACCGTATTTCTTCTTAATGAATAGGATAGGTGCTCCCCAAGGGGATACACTTGGTCTTACATAATTTTTATCTATCATTTCTTGAAATTGTAATTTTGATTCATTAAGTTCTAAAATTTTCATTCAATAAGGAGCCTTGGAATTAGGGACAACTCCTGGTGTTAGTTCAATCGTAAAATCCATATCTCTCTTTGGATGTAATCCTGGAATTTATTCCAGGAAAACATTTGAGAATTCTTGTAGGATTGGAATATCACCGAATTTCAGCTTATCTTCTTTATCCATATGTTCATTTATCATATGTTAAACAAAGAATTCACAACCTTTCCTTACAACCATTTTCATTTGTAAGGCTAATATTTGTCAAACATAAACTTTCCTAGGTGTTCCTTTGACTGTAATCCTTTCTCCTTTATCATTTAAACAAGTAAATGTTTTTCTGAAAAAAATTTAAAATTACTTGATGTTTTTCCAGGAAATCCATACCTATTAAAACATAATAATAACAGTAATACATTTAACTTGACTTGAGTTTTGAACTTACTCATAAACAAATCACAATTTTCAACATAATTAACTACTTTCCTTTTAGTCCCTATAACTAACTGGACCAAACAAGAATTTTCAAACTTTTTCAAAGATAATTTGCATTTTTCCACTATTCTAGGTGACACGTAGCTTAAAATAACACTTGGGTGAATCAGAATAGAAACATACTAGTTTTGTATCATACCTTGCACTTCCACCATGAAGGTTTGATGATCAACCTGTCTATTCTCCAAGGTTGCATTTATTTTGGGAATTTCATTTGTTACATCTCCAATTTTTTCCTCTTCCTGAATGGTATGCACATTGTTGAAGTTCCCCTTTATGTTCGGACAATACTTGGCATAATGCGGTCATTGGCATTCCCAGCACTTTGCGGGTTCCTTATGTTCATTATTTTTAACATAATTGTTAGACATATCTCTGACTTTTGGTGTTGTAGTATTTTATTGTGTTTTACTTTTAAAATATGTTCCTTAATAATTATTCTTAGAGAAATTCCGATAATTATTTCCAAAACTTTTATTAAACTAAAAACATTTTCTCTTCTTATCGAAGTTACTTGTTCTCTTACTCTTCCAGTTAGGCATGCTTTCTCTCTTTTCACTTTGTTCGTAACAAACGTCAGCTTTTCTCATTGCCTTTTATGGGTCTTTGGATTATCAAATTCAATTATGTCCTTGAAGCTAGTGGAAAGACAACTTAAAAACCTTTGTCTTTTAGGATTTTCGTCAATTATATATGGTACATATCTTAGTAAAGTTAGAAATTTGCTACTTAACTCTTTCATTGACATTGAACCCAATTTTAGTTCATAAAACTCCTTATCTCTTTCTTCATAATACTATTTAGATAAAAACTTCCCTTTAAAGTACTTTTTAAATACTCTCCAAGTTAAATAGTTTTCCTTAAGGTTCTTAACTCTTTTTATGTCCTGCCACCGGATGTCAGCTTTTCCAATTAGGTTGTAGATAGCCATTCGGGCTTTCAGTCTATTGGAGAAGTTATAAATCCGGAAATACTTTTTCATTTCCCAATAACCAAGCCTCGACTTCTTCACCCTTTTCTACTTCCCTGTTAAACATGGAAGGTTTTATCTTTTTAAATTCTCCTGAGATTTCTTCATAAGGTTTATACTTCATTTTCCTAGGTTTATGGTTGCTTTCACTACTTTCACTTGTGTATCTAGACCTTCCTCTATGCGACCTTACGTTAACTCCTGAAGAAGATTCACTATCAGAAAATTTTAATTTCTTACCCTTATGTTTGCATGATACTGTTTCAGAATTAGTTTCATACACCTTCATTTTATCTTTCCCTCTGTTGTGTATTTTGTCTAGTAAAATCTGATTTAGTTCCAAAATTATTTCATTATCTATTTTCACAGTTTGTAGCTCATCCTTTAACTCTTTCACTATTTGCAGTAACTCTGAGGGTTTATTATTTAGTTCGACATAAATGTTGTCTGGATTCTTGTGATGAGATCCATTTTCAGCAGATGCTTCAACACCTTCCATTAACCTGCAAAACAAAATTTTATATTTTTGTACAGAAATAAATTTAAAAATATGATCAATATATTTTTTTCTTGTTTGTATGTGAGTGAGGAAATCAAGCCTAGTGTTTGGAACCTTGCTCTAATACCACATGTAACATCTCAAAAAATTCATAATTTTTTGTTTTTAAAATAGTCTTAACTGCGGCTGTAAACAATATTTAACATGGTTACAACAACATTTCCAACTTTGTTTAGTCTTGAAATCTATTAAACCATATGATATTTAGTTTTGTGATTATAGTCATTTATATATCGCACATAATTTGTCATATTGGGACAATGATATTATGCGACTTATTGTTACAGCGACATTATTTTGATTCGTGTTACGCCACTTTTATTTACTGTTAGTTAGAGTTGGCGTACTTTGCTAGTTGATGTTATAGTTCTACTTGACTATGTCAACTTTACCTTAAATTTGCGTCGAGCTATGAAAACTATGTAATACACTTTCTTCTTTATTCATAAACAAAGTATTTGTTAATTTTTCTCTGGATTGTTTGTTAAACTGCTCGATGGACCAACGGGTTGGGTTAAGTTCTTACTTAGCTTGATAGCTAACACATAGACCTTTTGTTTTAACATGTAGGTACCCTATGAAGGTGATTCCTTTCCTTGTTAAGCCACATCCAAGAATCTAAACAAGGGAAAAAATAAAGAAACTACCTAGAACACTCAAGCATAAAAAACCTAAGTTATAACAAGCATAAGGTCAAAATAGCAATGTAAAGGAAAGCAACGTCGAATAACGTTCAAGGTTTACCCTTATCTAGACACACTAATCAAATGGTTTGATGCACAAAGGATTTATGTGTATTAAAGTTTATGACTTTTGAGTAAATGTGGCAATATTATGGCCATGTGATGGCATAAATGCTCCAAGTGGGAAGCATATTTGTCCCATCGTTAAAAACTAAGGTTTAACTTACCTTGTTTCCTCTTTTCACATTGTGGTGTTTAGTTTTATGCCAATGTAAGAGCCATGGTTCCTCGAATGTGATTCTCTACTTGAATTTTTGGGTGTGGTGATGGATCTGAACCATTTTCATACTCCTTGATGCGCCACACATTGTAGAAGTCTCCTCCCTGGTTTAAACCTGCTAGTTGAAATACTAACTCTGTGACATTTAACTCCAATCTTTCGACTATTGGGGAAATATCCCTCATCATTGGCATTTATAGGTAAATACTTCATGAATTGATTTACGTTCCTTTTTCGTTGCTTCTTATTTGAACTAAGGTTTAATAATGACCTCTGTGTGTGTTCAAGAAGGGTTCTTCATTCATGGTTGTAGTAGAGGGGTGTGGCTACTCTTCATGCAACAAACCATCCATGGCTTCAGCAAGACCTATACCTGCAAACTTTTGGCTCATTGTGGCATCGTGGCTATGGGGTTTTGTGGCTTTGCGTGATGGGAATCCATTCCTGCGTTTTCTTGGCATGGGATGGGAACCCATCTCTGCGATTGTATTTTGCATCAAAATGGTAATTCTCTTTGGTAGTCATAAGGTATTTACATTTTGTAAGTGTTAAGACTCTTCAACCGTGGAGTCGAAGTGACCGTGCACTAAATGTTTAACTTGAACTATGAAAGGGTTTTTAAGTTTTGACTTGAAGGTGTAATAAGCAGTTTTACAACTGTATCTGCAAATGTAAATGTTTGCTTTCTTATTAAGAAACCCATGAGGGATTTTGTTGATGTAATATCACGTTTTTTTTAGCAGTTTTGTAGCTTCGTTTAATTATAAAAAAACTATTACAGGCATGATGCTTTTACTTAGTTTTGTTTTTCTTTGACAAAGGTCGTGAGGCCATTAATATGTTTCGTTTTTTCTTTGGGAAAGGTCATGAGGCCACTGTCAATCCAATTCAAGTTTTTAAATGGATGTTACTATTTTTATAGTAATTATTAAGCCATAAGGTTGTTGCGATTTCTTCTGTGTGTTTTAAAATTGCAGATGATAATACTAAAATGACCTTCAGCCTGCAACCAGAGTTGTGGCATGTCAATAATCTTGATTTGGTATTTTTTTATTGAAATAAAACTTGTATTTGGATGGGCCATAAAACCCTTTGTAATGTAATGCTTTTTAATCGAAATCCTTAACCAGATTCGATCTCTAAACTCCGTTTGTTTATTATTTTATTCCAAAATATATGTTTAACCTAACTATAACTAGGGTTTAGGCCATGAGGAAAAATAAATTCCGTAGATTGGATTTTTTGTTTAAAAATATATATAAACGATATGTACTGTAAGGTTTGAGCATAAACCTAATGGTTTTGATATTGGTTCAGCTCATATCCTCTATCTCTCGGGGTTATAGATTCGAAACCCTTGATCTGGAATTTAGCACTAACTATTTTTAATATTAATATTTACTTTAAAGTATACTAATACTGTGAAATGAAACAATACATTCCTGAGATTCGCTCTTGATGTGGAATCCTTTGAATATAAGAGGTTATCTATTATTTAATACTGAAATATATATTTACATAGACAGTCTTTTTAATAAAATCTCTGAAGGGATTGTAAGGTCTTTAAAAGAGGTTATGTAGGGGTTTTAAAATTAAATTCTTTAAAATGCTAGTACTGATATGAAAATGTAAAATCATAAAACTAACTGGGTAAAATCTTAGGTGCTAAAGAGGGTTGACTAACATTGTGGGAAACAATACTAATTAGGTTAATATTATTATATCTAGTAACCAAATAAAGTTAAGAAATGTTTGAACTATAATCATTGAATAATGACCACCAAAACTAACTATAACATCATAGGAAAGTAATTACAAGTTCCCTTTTTAGAAAAATACAAACAGTTATTATTAACCTTGCAGATATTGAACATACTTCCTAAATAAAATACAAACATAGAATTAAATCACAGATAAATAATAAACAGTTAGAACCTGGATGATTTGCAAAAGGGGGGACAAACACCCAAAGGAGATTGTTCCACCCAACCGTCTCCTGAAGCAACCAAGATTACTTGCTTAGGACCCCCAAGCCTTTTCACTGAACCACTAGGATGAATATCACTGGATAATAGCACATAGAGAACTTGTTGTGATTTAATACTCAGTATAATATTTAACTCAACAATTCCACTTTAGCTATACCCTCATCAAATTCCTTGTGTGCCTGAATTTTTAGTTTTGTAGCAATCACAAGGTTCATTCACTTGGAAACAGAATGCAGTGAGCCTCCTTATTAATTTGATGGTATTTATAAGATTTCCTAGGTATTTGGGTCAGTTTTTGAATTAAATAAGCCACCTGCGTAGTTCCCCCTCTCAGGGAACATGACCACAATTTTAGGGATTTTTCTTCCTACAACAACTAGAAATTGAAATGCTAGTGCTTCCACTTGTCAACCAACCTTCTACACCTGCTCATTCCTCCTAGTGGGACACTAAACACTCTTTCAACACTCTCCTTTGGATATGTCTCTTCGTTTTAATTATTAAAATAAATAAATATTCAATTACAGTCATCCTTGACCAACTTGGTCATAAAAAATTACAATAATTTTAACATATTGTTTCTATCAAATAAATAAAAATATTTATTTTTCAGTTCTATGCGTGTTACATCTTCCATACATAGGAATTGAACAACCATGAAAGGAAGTAATTATAACCTTCTGGAGAGATTGACAATAAGAAAAATTATGTTGAAACTAATGGAAAATAACTTGGAAATTTATATTCCTAGACTCAAGGCAACTGGAGGCAGGGACTTATGTGGAAAAGTGAGTATATAATGAGGAATTCTCCTTGCATTGCATGGGGTAGATATTGTGGGTTCCAAATAACTAGGTTGATTTAAGAACTTGAAAGTGAGATACTTGGTTAATATTCTACTTTATTTTGAGGAGGATAAATTGACTTGAGAATTATCTATTATATTCTTTTCTATAATGGTATCATATCCTATCTAGAGGGTGGCATATAAAACACAATACCTATGATTGGGTGGAAATTTTCTCGATGTTTTCCAAATGCTTGGTATTTAGCATTTGGAAAATATAAGTACCTCTTAATTTCTCTTCATCTTATGATTATGCTTCATATTGTTAATTATGGTAACATGGTTTGTAATTTCCTCTAGGTATATACCACTTGTATTTTCAAACTACTTGAGAATAGGTATTCATATTTATTGAAAACTTGGCTACCATCATAACTGATTTCTCTCTATTGAGTCTTAATTGTAATCATTACATAAGCGAGATTTAAAAGATTATGTATGAGGCAATGTCTTTTCTAAAGTAATATGCTCTTGGGAAGAAAACTTGGTATGTATATATTCCCTTGAGATATTATTAATAGGCCTATAACTTGAAACTATTATCCTTATTGTGAGGCTTGTTGGTAATCTCCTTGTGGTATAAACAATAGGAAGCCTTGTAAATAACATATAGTGTGTTTTTTTTCCTTTCATTGTTTTTATTTTTTGTATAATTTCCTAAATATTTATAATAATAACCATGAATATCAATCAGCCTATAAAGGAAGGACACAAATTAATAAATTCCAATCAAAGATATTGGCTTTATAGGGCTTCCATGCCAAATTTTGATAATTTGAGAGACCCATTTTTTTCAAACTCTAGTGTGACAATTCCCTAAAAGGATAGTAGTGAAAGGAATCCTAGATTAGCCTCAAACTTTTTATGGTTTCCCATAAACACATTGATTAACCCAATTTAATAAAATAAGAGTCTAAGAAAGTAAACGTTCTCAGTTTTTTTTAAGTTCAATGTGGGAAAATTAATGGCCTTCTATTATGGTCACTTAGTGTGTGGAGGATTATTTCTATATATGTTTTTCAATGCCCCTCATACTCTAGTCAAAGTGTGGATGTAAATTCGTGAGCTATGCTATTTGTAAGATAATACCATTACAATACGGATTTGATTACAATATCAAACTCTAGTCTGAATTATAAAAGATCGGAATTTTCCATTGTATATAGCCATATTTCTCCAAAGAAAATGAGGTTGTATATTGAGGTAGTTCACAATATTTCTTATAATAATATACCAAATACCTATATTTTAGACATTTTTACACAAGTAAATTTGAACTTGAAATATGACAGCTTTGATGTCTGAAATTTGACAGACACGTGTTTGTTATTCGATAACAACATTTTTTTTGGCGTCAGAGGGAATTCATCGATTATTCGACACCATTTCAAACTTTGTCGATATTTTGATAGCATATCATCGTAAATTGGGAAAGTTTTACTTGAATTAGTCGTAGAGATTCTGTCAACGAGACATCGAATAACCAATGGATATCACTTCAATCTGACACCTGGAAGTCATCGTTTCTATTAACTCTTCGTTGAATGTCATGTCCTAGGTGTTGAAATTTTGACGGCCTGTAGATGGCCTAGGATTCGAAATTCTGATGACCTGCAAATGGCCTAGGGATCCACACACATGATAAAAAAATTATAAGGTGGAATAGAAAGGAGATGATCATGAAATTTTCTTTACCACCACAAATCATGAAAGTAAATAAACCCTTTTTAACTGTCACAAACCATGGGTGCCCCCCCTCTAAGTCTGAGGATGGTTTCTCGTGTGCCCTCCTGTAGAAAACATATCTGGAGTGGAGAGGATACACTCAGTATTATTCTCCTGAAGTGCACCTCTCTCACAAATGTTTGAAAACTCAACACAACTTCTCAAGAAAAGATACCGGCTTCCTCCATAAGTGCACCCTTCATCCATAGTAGACAAAAATCAAATAAAAAACCCTCAGTTCTTCTTGGAAACTTGATGGTACTTCACAATAATGAAACTCAACGTAGAAATCTAAGTGATCTCTTCCACAAGACTGATGCAATGGAGAAAATATTAGTAGTTAAATAAAGAGGGGTTTAGGTTAGAAAAACCTTTAGTTTTCATCTCAAGCCATAAACTGAATTAGGAAATTCAAAAAATGTAGTGTCTTGAATATGGACCACATTTAGATTTTGGAAGAAGATAAATTTGATTACCATTTGAAGTCTACAAAAATAAATCATGACAAATATCATGTCACTAAATGAATATGGTGAGACAGATTCAGATCATTAAAATTAGAGTATTATATAGTATCTCATGTGAGACACAAATGCCTGTTTGGCAGTGTTCTTTAGTATTCCAAAATTTTAGCATATAGAATGCAAAAAAATGATACATATGTCCAATATAGGATTTTCAAGGGAAATATCCCAATTTTGCGTCAGAATTTCTGCTACAAGCTTGCCCCACAAGGCACTCAAACTAATGTCACTGTTTTTACAAAAAGTGTGATATTGGTATAAGAATTCTTCTGCTCCAAACTAGTTTCCACATGTTTCTTACTACCTCTTGTTTCTGTTGCTTCTTTTTTGATCAATGTGTCTACTTTGACACATTCCTCATTTGCCTTAACTGACTTCTTGTCATTATCAAGGCATTTAGTATAAGATTTTTCATCTACAGAAATCTTGTATGCATCATCCTGTCGATTCACACCAGTTGTCACTAACTCCACTAAAGCAGTTGTAGCCTCTGCAACACATGCAAACATAGCATCCTAAGCCCGGTGACATCATTTAGAGGGAGGTATGGAAGCTTCATCACTCGGTAGGCTACTTCTCAAATGATATTTATCAGCCTTTGGTGGCAAAGTTTAAACACATAGGTCTTTCCATTAAAATTGAAGACATCTACCCATGTGGCAAATCACCTTCAGTTTTAATACTGTTAGAACTTAAGATATTATTAATTCTCAAATGGCATTCATTTAACACACAAGCATTATCCGATGCCATATTTATTCCATTATTGTCATTGGCACTTGTTATACCTCCTTTATTTGATCCTTCTACAATTTTTCGGGTTTCATCTTCAACTTCAATTCTTTCCCTTTTTACCGAATGCAAATGTTCATCAAAGTTAAGTTTATGTTTCCTTTCCTTGATCTGTGTCCTTTTCTTTCGATGATCTACTCCAGATAATACTTCAAGAACATTTTCTTCTTCATTGCAAATATTTATCTCTATTTGATTATCTGATCTCTCTGGTAGAGTTGATAACCCTGAATTTTCATTAGAGGAAATTTGGGGTCTAAAATGGGCCTTATAAGAAAACGTGCCAAAATAAGTTTTTGTGAGTTGGAATTCAAGAACCAATAGAATTCCAATAAAATAAGTCAACCATAATGGTTGAATTGACATATTTGTCATTAAAAAAAACTACTTTTTTTGTTCGTATTTTCAACATATCTCATTGTGTTTTTACTCAAATTTTGATCAGGAGAGCTCGTTGGATGTGGGATTTGATTCCTCATCCAACGAGTACCCACACTGCATACTTTTGACGGACCCTGCTACCCCAAAAACAAGAAATACCTAAAAAAACGTGACGATGAAAAAATGTGATGACATCATCATCACATTTTTCAGGTATTTCTTGTTTTTGGGGTAGCAGGGTCCATCAAAAGTATGCAGTGTGGGTACTCGTTGGATGTGGAATCGAATTCCGCATCCAACGAGCTCTCCCGATCGAAATTTGAGTAAAAACACAGGGAGATATGTCGAAAATGCGAACACAAAAAGTAGTTTTTTTTCTTTCTTCCTCCAAAATTAATCAATATTATTTTATTATTTTAACTATTTGACGGACCCTGCTACCCCAAAAACAAGAAATACCTAAAAAAACGTGACGATGAAAAAATGTGATGACATCATCATCACATTTTTCAGGTATTTCTTGTTTTTGGGGTAGCAGGGTCCATCAAAAGTATGCAGTGTGGGTACTCGTTGGATGTGGAATCGAATTCCGCATCCAACGAGCTCTCCCGATCGAAATTTGAGTAAAAACACAGGGAGATATGTCGAAAATGCGAACACAAAAAGTAGTTTTTTTTCTTTCTTCCTCCAAAATTAATCAATATTATTTTATTATTTTAACTATTATTTTATTATTTTCCTTAGGAGGCCCATTTTAGACCCCAAAATTCCTCTAATGGTTCCTTCAAGATCGTTATTTTCTTCTTCAGAATGGAATTATGATGCAAAGAAGTGTTTGGAACTACCCGAACTTCATTTTCTTTAGTCACAAATGTAGAAATCACATAATCTTTGAAATTAGGAACATAATTTTCATGAATATTTTCAAAATCTTTTTCACCCTTCAAATTTTCTTTGCAGTTTGAAACCTCAATGCTCTCTTAAGTGTTTCCATGTTTAAAAGATTAAAAATTGATGACAATGTTATCTGTCATTGTTTTTCTATGATCTAGGAACTCACTTTCAGGCACTAATCGAGAACCTCTAATTTGTTTTTCCATTCTTTGCCTTTTCTGACCAATCTGCTTTTCACTCATGGGCTTCTTTGAAATAATGCCTGTATCCGGTGATTGTATCCTAATGTCTTCATGATAATAAGAAAAATTCAAAATATTGTCTCCGTCATTATGAATATTTCTTTCACTCTCTCATGACCTTTAAAATATCTCTTTGTTGTCTTCAACTCTGGATTAGTTATTAAATATACTGCACCAGAAACATCATACCTCATATGGTTCTCAAAATTGCTTGTAATCACTACACCAACAACATCATACCTCAAATGGTACTCAAAATGTCTTGTAGGCTTCTTTATCTTTAGTATGGACCTCATATTGTCGGATTTAGATGTGGATAATGTATTGTGCTTTTTAAGCCCAACTTGAACTAAATTGAGCATTGTAAGATACCTCTTCGACCTGAATTCCATCATGTGGTGAAAAAGGGTAAATGTTTCTGTTATGCCATTGCTACAAAATGAATCAATCCTGTTAGTGGCATATTTTTCATGGGATTACAAGGAAGTATGTCTAAACCGAACAATGACATTAATCGTTACATGCATCGAACAACAATTTTCTGAAGGTATGTTGGTTATACATCAGCATTAGTCAATACCTATTAAAATCAACCATTCATTCCTTCCCACTACTGCCCTTATTACTTAATACACTACGCAATCGACTTCAACTTTTAATTCTACATTAGTCTATGTTTACATCTTTACCATGAGTAACAAATCTTCCTTTGCCCTTTAAATAGTAATGGAAAAACAATCTAGAGAACAAGGTGAAACACATCAAGTAACATAAAATAAGGTGCGTCAAGGAACATAAAATAATACACATCATGGAACATAAAATAACACACATCAAGGGCACACAGAAACAACACCAATGTATGTGGTTCACCCCAACCTTGGGGTTACGTCCACCAAAAGTTAGGCCTACTTCTTTATTCATAAAAATTCATCTATCAAGGGTACAACCTACATCACAAATGATGTATCATCAGTTTCTCATACAATAGTAGGAAAACCTCATCCCCAGGCCCACATAAAAAAAAAAACCATCTTTGAATAAACTACTAGAGTAGACATGGCCTCCATTCTGAAGTTTGTTAAGGTAACATAAGTCTCAGCTATCATGAAGATAAAACAGGAGGTAATAAAGCATGGCTCCCTTAAAATACGAAGGGTAGTGAATGTACTATTAATGGAAACTTACTTAATATTAAAACCAGTACCAAAATTGCCCAAGACTGAAGGTGGATAGACTGGTGAATCTTCTTGCAACTTAGTTCATGGCATATGGCAAATCAAAGTTTGAAAAACAGTTCCCTTTGTTTACGGCCCATCCACCAAGCTGGTCTTACCGATAATCTATTCGACTCATTTCTCCTCCATTTTTGTTAAGGAGGTTTTTCTTTTATATATAAACCTCAAAACCAAACAAATCTACCACTTAATTATCTCTCATGGAAGTGATGTTACATTTTTGTCAGGCATTATGCGGATGTCTAAACCTGAGGCTCTTTTTAACTTCATACTTCTCCATTTCAATAAATATGAAACAAAAATGAGGAGGAATGAAAAATGGGCAAATCTTGAGAATAAAATGGAAGTGCTTGGTTCGATTTGTTCACATCCAAAGGAAGGAACCATATAATTTTCAAACTGTATTATGAGTCAGGATATAGTACAGCAACTTAAGAAAGTAAAATCAGAGGGTTATGAGTTCACATAAACTAGAATGAACTAGAATGCGCTACTTGATACATCCTCAGTTGTATAGATGCCCTCACGTTCAAAAGATTCAGATCTCTGAACTCACTGGTTATCATTTCATGTGGACTCCCACCCTTAGCGAAATACACCGATCAGTATTTTAAAATGTTTCAAATAGTTAGAATGTCTTTAATGATAAGAACATAATGCAATAACACTTGGATTCGATCTCATCCTCTAAATCTTATCGACTACATACATGTGTAGCATTGGTCATTGCAGAGCAAACACTAGAAATGGAAATCTATTGGGTAGTTGGTACTCACCGTAATTGCTGTCATTGCAGAGTACCCTAAGGTCTTCCCCATGGCACATTGCAAAATAAATAGTCTACGAGTTCAACCCTTTATAGGCAAGAAACACAACAATCACAGGGGAAAAAGGAACATTCAGGTCACATTTACCCATTCAATTCCCAGAATGGATGAAAGAGACTGAAATGAACAGTCAAGGATCTAAATAATATTATGGATCTAATTCATGGTCAATCTATCCCATTGATATGGGACACAATGCATTCAAAATGATAGATCCACTCTAGATCGGATCCACTTGCTGTAAGGTAAAAAAACAAAAAGGGACATCGCTCAAATCAGAGCTCAAAAATCATTCAGCATACATGGAAATGAAACTTACCAGATCAAAATTCAAAAATGAATTGAATAGGAGGAAGGCATACCCAATATAAAGGATCTCTCAAGTTTTGTAAAATTGGGCCGCCACCCAATCGCTAAATCATGGTGTTGATGGTTCAGCCATCGTGGGATTATTCCACCATTTTCATTTCAAGCCGGTCATGGTAATCGCCCACATTAAGGAACCGGTTGCCAATTCCACCTACTGGGGTTTTCCTCAATAGACAATTCCCCCCCTTTTTCCATCACTTGCATAGGTTCATCCTCAAACGAAGCGCTTCTCTCAATTCAGAATGCGCACAGCATTTCTCTTTTCCCAAGAAGAGGCCACGTGCCCTTAAGAAAATTTCTCGACCTATAAATAAATAAATGGAAAATGGATCTTCTCCCACTGCGTGTCGAATTCCCATGAGTCTAGCAATAAATTTGCCACTGTTTTTGCCAGGGCGGCCTTCCTAAAATTTGGCTGTCCAGAAAATTTCTGCAGGCATGAGTCCTGCCCAAAAATGGTCTTTCCCCTTCTTACTGCCTTTTAATTAATGAACATGAATTTCTGGTAACGCCTTCACAGTCGGAGGCTATAAATCAGGATAAAATGAAACCCCCATAATCAACGTCTCTCCAATTACATGTACAAAGCAATGCTCCGTTGTAGGGTTCTATATATATATATATATATATATATATATATATAACGGCAGAGCACATATATTGAAAAGGAATATCCTGTATACGGCAGAGCACATATATTGAAAAGGAATATCCTGTATAATATATA
>LPNX010633805.1:210996-231813 GCA_001517045.1 Pseudotsuga menziesii
ATATATATTCATGCATGCATAAGACAATGCTCCATTTTATGCATATGTCCTTTATATGTATTTTTATACATAAGTTTTTCATCGCTGTTATATATAATACTCTTATATATATGACACTCCTTATATATAATACTCATATATACATATTCATGCATGCATAAAACAATGCTCCATTTTATGCGTATGTCCTTTATATGTATTTTTATACATAAGTTATTTTCATCGTTATTATATATAATACATACATTAATATGTAAATGCATGAAATAATGCTCCATGTATATATTTATACATGACGCTCCTTATATATAATACTCATATATACATATTCATGCATGTATAAAACAATGCTACATTTTATGCGTATGTCCTTTATATGTATTTTTATACATTAGTTCTTTTCATCGCTATTATATATAATACTCTTAGATATATATAGATACATGCATCAATAATGCTCCAATATTATCTATATATGTTTTTATATATAATTATCTGAAGTTCCTTTCAATTTAATTTCTTCGTGGTTTTTCCCTTGTTCTTTTCGTTAAACTTACAACTACTTGCCCCTTTTGTGTCAAAGTCGATAAGATGGTAATTCTCCTCTGTCATAGCTTAATTATACTTATAGCTAATGGCTAGGATAGGGTAGTTATTTTGGGCTAATTCTAGCAGTAAATGAGGAATCCCTAACCATATTATTTTTCCCTTATACGTTCAATTTTCCCGTCGTTAAGATGTGTCTAGGACTTAAACCTACGATTTGGAACTTAGACTGTATTAATTTCAAGGTCTTACTGGTGGGGCCTTGGCCTTGAGCTCCTCACCAGAAGACGAATACAATAATATTCAAAATTTTACAATGCATTCAGGGGTTTACAAGAGGAACATTACATCTTCCCCCCCAAAGAAATAACACCATCCTCGATGTTTCTGTTTTTAACCAATATCGTTCTTCTTATTCCATCATCCTTTTTTGTTTTCATCTTCAGATCTGATATCCTTCAATCCTTCCTATCTCTTCTCAAGTGGCTATTGCTCAAGATCCTGCAGTTTCCTGCACCAGGTTCGGGTCTAGCCCAAAATTTTACTCAGTAATTCATATTCAAAATTATTATTTGACTAAAACATAAACCATAGATCCTTTTGTATTGCAATTTTCTAGTTTTCATTGGTGTCATAATACCCAATTCTTTTCATAATGCAATTTATCCATCAAAAACATAATTACTACCCCTTGGGTGTTGGTTTTATTTCCAACCTTTGGATAGTTATGTCATTCTCAACCTGAGGAAATCCCTTCCTCATATTACCCAATAGTTACTTGGAAATTTGTCAATATGTTTTACGTTCATTTTGTTTTCCGAACTCTCCCTCGAGTTCCTTTTCCATTCTTGTGTGGACTTACAACAATTTCTGAGTTTACTCTCCCTTTTAACCACTAGTTAAAAGTTTTCCCCTCAATGACATCAAACAGCGTCGTGTCTTCTAGATGTCTAATTTTTTTGCCTAGGTATTTTGCCACACCATATGCCTAACACCAATGTGCTCACGCGGCAATCGCTTGCCTAACACCATCGTGCTGCTACAGCATATATGCCTAACACCAATGTGCTCACGCGGCAATCACTTGCCTAACACAATGGTGCTCCTGCAGCATTCAAGTTTTTTTCTCTTTGTTCGTATCTAGAATAAATTTTAACTTTGACTATTTGTAATGAACATTCCTTGGTGCTTATGACTTTACTATCATCATCCTGATTCATGAATCAGCTACATGTTTAGTCAAAGCATCTATCGCTAACCCATAATTTAATTAATCATTAAATCATTATTTATGAGTTATATAAACTTCTAAATCATCTAGAAAAATTACTCCTTACTCATTTTGATTAATTGAGTGCAACTTACATACGTAGGTGGATTTATATACCATAATGTATGTCGATTGTAGAAATGGTCATAATATCGATGAAGCCTGCAATGTTAGTATGTAAAAAACATCATCCATAGTTAATCCTTGGTTATAAAACCTCGAGTGTCACATACCCCAATTTTGTAAAATAATGTAATTGTTTTAATTATATTTCCTAAGACATTATGTTAATTTTAATGCTAAGTAGGAACTGATGACTCAGCAGAGTCAAAAGAAGTGGAATGTAATTCTGAATATTTTATTATTAATAAATAAAAAGTGGAGACAACAGCATGGGAGAGTTTTTAATAAGAGGTTACTGGTCAAACTGGTGGATGGAACTAGGTGGAGGGAAAAAGACAAGTGGCAGCATCCTCAGACACTTCCTATGTTGCAGGTGGCAACTTCCCTACATTTGGGGTCATGATTCCCCAATAAACTGGGATCAGAGCAGGTGGCTCATTAAATGACAACTAACCCAAAAAAGGCCTAGGCAATCTTTTAAAAGTACCCAATGAATAGAGCTGAGGTTGCTCAGATATTTTCCAGAGAAGAACCATTCAGGTGGAATACTATTCAGGAAATTCATTGGGGAAAAAGGGAAAAACAGTAAGGAAGTTGTTCTGAGAGGAATGCTGCAGTAACTTGGTCTATTATAGCTTTTTAGCTGGGAGAAATTACTGATAAGTTTAGGATTGATACTGAGTTTGAAGACTGGTATTTGACTATTGTTGCACCTAGTTCTAGCCAGGGAGACCAGAGCAAGCTCGGGGGTCCTGAGGAGCCGTTGTTTGAGCACTCTCCAGGAGTTGGTAGGGAGGAACGGCCTCCCATGGCTGTTGTTATCCAAGTTTAAACAGGTTCTGTCACCTAACTGTCTTTGTTTTAATAACTGCGAATGGTTGAATGTTATGTTTGTAGTTTATGATATAAAGATTTAGATGGTTTAGTGATGTAAATGTTTTTAGTTTATCAGTAATAGAATCCTTTGATGAAAAATAAGAACCCACTATGTTTTTCCTCATCTGGTTTTACCAGACCGTACTCCAGCACAGGGGTAAAATTATAATAAATATGATATGATGAGAATGTAGAATAGTAGATTGATTCTTTATCTATTATCAGAAAAGATATTTTACTGACAGTAGTATGTGCTCAGAGATAAAACTATTCCTTGTACAGTATTTACTTTCTGTAATTTTAGTATATAAAACAAATAGAAGAATATAATAGTCAAACTGGAGTGAGGTTAGATTAAATATATCTGTTGTTTTAACCTTACAGCTTCTTTCTTCCAGATTACAATAATTTAACTGTTGTATGTCTAATAACAAAACTGAAAGTAGGATTAGTTAAATAATGATTGAATTATGTTGTCAAACCAAGCTGGCCTAGATTTTATGTATGATTAGTAATGTAATCATTTCATTATTTTCTTCCTTTTTATTTAGATTAAGCTCGAACAATTTCCAGAGCTGTTAATCTATCTTTCTTTAAGTGTAAATTAATGATACTATATATGTTTATGAGATAGACTCTAGATAGAGTTAATTGGTTTCTTTTGTATATATATCAATAGCATAACTAATAAGACAAACTTGGTATTAAAAGAAATTTATAAAGTATTAGCATAAGTAATACAAGAAATAGACAACAGAATACTATCTTTCTGTGTGCTTATAAAATAAATTAATAATTTACACCATAGCAACATTAATACTCTTAAGAAAGATAACATCCTTATTACAATAATAATAATATACTTTTATTTACATACATTATAGGAATATTATTATTTGAATTTAAGGTAATGTCTTTATTACTTTAATTGCAACCTTGAACTAATTATACTTACAGTGCTACAAGGTAAACTGACAGTACAAGGTAAATGGACAGTACCTAAGAACATTGTTCAAAGAAAACATAAAAACCCTATATAATTGAAGGACATAAACTGCATATTAACATTTATGAATTATTAATAACAAGTAAGTCAATATATAAACCAGGTACAGAAACCCTGATGATAATTTTATAAAACGAAATTTTAAGAGTAAAAATCAAATGCATAATCGAACAGGAAATAAATAATAGAGTGACAGAATGCTCAAATTTTGAGCTTAACTATATATTATGAAATATAACTAGTAACCCTTACGTCTGCAGAAGCACAGTATAATTTAACAGTAAATTAAAAAGAACTGTGTTATTTTTCTTTACTGTCAAAAATTAGGGTAAAAACCCTAATTATTCAAAATACATCAGAGTTAATAACTGTAAAAACCCAGTTCAAGATTCTTTACTCACGACCGTTTTGAAAATACACTTAGGGAGGCTTTTACAGCCTGTTCCTTTATATAAACATAGTATTATTAAACAAGATAGAATGTACACTCACGGCCATAGCCGGAGAACCCAGCACTAAGCAAGGGTCTTAACAACTAATAAAAACATTGGAACAAATAACCAAAATAACCAAAACCCATAAGGGCTATTCATGTCGCGACGACCAAACCACATTATTCCATGAGGGACCAACAAGGAGGAAGAAGCCATGGTGATACCAGGATTACCGTAAGTAGGTAGTGGTCCCAGTCTGGCCTTGTCTGCACAAAGGGTTGAAGTCAAAACCTGTTACAAGAAATATATTATTGTTAAAACCCCTTTGTTTTCAAAATAAATAGTTATATTAAACTAGATTGCAAAGGAATGAAAGATAACGGTATTTTTCCTTACCTGGAGATGGTAAAGGAGCACGACCATCCACGGACAGCAAAGCCACCATCAGCGTGAAGGGAAAACAATACTTCATTGGCTGCAAGAAGAATGGGGGTTACTACACAATAACAACCAACCACGTTCGAAAGCAACAACCATAGCAAATCATTACACTTGGGTCGCCACTACCCTTCCAGCTAAGAAAACGATTCTACGGTGTAGCCCTATGCTCAGTAGCACTGAACGCAAAAACACAACTTGCAGTGCCAGGCCGAGGAGTTGGAGAAAACTCTGTGCAGTCTAAGGGTTCATGCTGGGCTAGTCACAAAAAAGAAAACCCTAAAGAAAGATTAACAACACCCTTGCCAAGCAACGCAATAATCTCATAAGAGCATACCCATTAAGCGCACAAATGAGCTAATGTAGAAGCTCAGTAAGTATGAAGACCGCCACCAACGAATGCAGGTGACGGTGCAGGTAAGGGTTTGGTAGCAGAGTGGCCGGAGAGCCCAGAGGTAGCGAAAATAATGACAAATGAAAATGCAACCCTAAGCTTTTAACGAGAAATTGCAGGGCCAAGACACTACCACGTAACCTGTTAAATATTTTCCCATGTAGTGGATAAGTGTATATAGTTCCAGTGAGCTTTACTTCGCAGCATTGTTCCAATTATTGACGATGCAAAGATCAAATTATAACCTTCGAATCATTTTCAAGCCATCACCTACGCTACATGGTAATAATTCAAGATTTCATCACTTAACCATAGTCATTACAAATCATTGGGATCGTGAGAAAACCTTATGACCTTATACCTTATAACTCTGGTATTCTTAAATTAAAAATTAAGCCTAGCTTTATTTATATCATGGCACAGCCCTTTGATTATCTTTTGCACTATACTATGCAACGTTTTTAACATATAACCACTATGTTGATAGAGTCTTATAACGTATGTCTTGGAAAGAATTTAATAATGTGTATTCTCTTAGTAAGAATCATACTCACAAGTGTTTATTCTAATAATAAAATAATTGTAACTTAAATAAGAATATAATTGCTTCTTACTAAGTAATGTAAGTATGCGAGGAGATAAAAAGCATTATGGTAAAAGATGTTAAATTTTGGAACCATGGATACACCTTAGACTTGTTAAAAGTGAGTTCTATTCTAGGACCTTTGTTGTTTATAAACTTGGTCTTTATTCTTTAAGCCAACATTATTTTATTTTCGAAACTAGCCTATTGTTATAATTAGGAAGGAATTTATATAATCTTGTTTTATGACAATTATCTCCACACTAGTGTTAATCTCCTTACTTTTGAATGGCTTAATATTGACCAAGCAGGATTGGCATTTTGGTATAACACGTCTTAAAAAGTTTAAAGGTTTCACCTCAAATTTTGTTAATGATATTTTAACTACAGCTAGGTATCATTATCCAAGCAATGTCAGTACAGAGGGATTTGACCCTCCAACACTATTATGAAGTAAATATTGCAGAATGCAATTGGGTTGTAACCCTTAAAACTTCAAGAAATGAAAGTGGGAGGTTGGTATATAAACTCTTTATCAGTTTACACTAAGTAGTAACCGATTCAAGCATGGCTTAGATTCGTAAGTTTGTACAAAGAAAAACTAGACCCTATGATCTTATATTCTGCCATACTTGTTATGATTGTAAAGAAATATGCAAAGCATTTTACTTTTGACGCTTAGTATAAACATAGAAAGTTTAATACTCAGTAAAAATATTAAATCAAGCCTTCAATAAAGGAAAACAGCTGTTATCAATACTAGTAGAATCAAATCCATTTCTAGAACTTTTTGGAAAAGAAAAACAGTGAGATGTTGTACCTCGTTAAGTCGTGAAATCTGACTAGCATGTATATTCTTCTACTAAAGAAATTATTGTGCGATGAATTTATTTGAATACTTAAGAAATTGATAAGCAGCACCCGAACCTCTTACCTGTAAATCTGTAATAGAAGGAAACTTCTGCGTTAGCTTGAAAGCTAAGTAAGCCCAGTTTTTAATGGCAGTTCCACCTTGTGGTCGCAAGATCAAAACAAATCAGTAAACTGAAAAGAAATTGTTCTATAAAGATAAACATAATTAAAAGTTAATTTAGATATGAATTCAGTAACAGATAACTAATTAAACCATTAGTGACTGCATTCATTGAAATTATATGCATTTAAAAAATTTTAATTTTTTTAGAAAATTGGGGTTATGACATCGAGATTCAACATTTTTAATAAGTAAAGCATCACCCATACTTAACCTCATTATTTACAGTAGCAAATATTTTTCTAACTGTCAACTCCGACTGATGGCGTTCCTGGCATATCCTGCAATGTTAGCCTTTAACATTATACAACATTCATCGACTCACTTATTTTGAATATCAATATCTTTAGACAACCTGACTCATTTATTATTTGGATAATTACTAGGGATATTCCAACTTTATACCACATTCATCAGTGGCAATTCTAGGGACATGGAAATTCCAATAACATCAGTAATCCAAAGTAACAAAGTAACATGTTATCATAATTTCATACCTCAACTACTTACATCACGTCTTACCACTATTCTAGTTCATCAAGATGGGAGCCTTCATATAGGTGTACTCCTTCTACATGACTAGAAATGTTAGGCACAACACATCATGCTATTTACCTTAGATGTATTGTGGTCCAAGTTCATAAGCAGTCTAGTTTTTTTTTCTTTTCCTTTTCTTGAAGAAATACCATAAGGAAGGTTGTCGGTTTTCATGAAAAAGTATAAGGAGATCAACCATGCCAATGAAAATGTATAGATATCTCAATAGTCTTTATGTGCGTCACCCAATTTCTTGCACACTAATGATTATATGTAAAGGGTATATTATAACAGTGCTATATTGTACTAACTTGAATTCTCTTCTTAACAATTCTGAAATTCAAGTCCTACCTTTACTTACCATATATTTTGGTACGTTAATAAGCAACTTCTGATAAAGAAGTAAACATTTTCTTTCTGAGAATTTATTATTACCATATGTGATAGTTTGCGGCAATCTTTTAGAGAGTTTCAAGGATAATTCAGTTACTCCTAAATGATCCACTTGTCCAGTTTTCCTTTGATAGCTACCGTTCTATTTTCAAGGAATTTTTAGGTAAGTGATATAAGTATATACATATATTTAACCATATTCTCTCACATATCGATACCTCTAAGACTTTGGAGTATACTCTCATGAGCCACCTACATTTATTTATTGCAAATGATGAACCCTAAATTAGGTCTAGAAGGCTTATAGTTAATATTCACCGTGTTTTACAATGCAACCCATCACCATGGAATTCTAAGAATCCTTTAATCATACACCATGTCATAAATGGCCAATTCATCTATGGAAGTAGATTCTAAAGGTCAATTCAAATCCCAAATCGAAAATGCTAAAGAACTTCCATCGACCATTAGTTTGTTTATGAAACTGCCATTCTTCACTAAGAATGTATTTGTGCAATTCAATTAGAGACGAGACAATCATCTTAGCCATTCATACAAACCTCTTCGAAATCAATCACAGAAAATAGCAAGGCACCTATATACTTACATTGTTAAGCCTGTCGTGGAAGTGGCAAATGTAATGGGCCATCTTCATTGTGATCTTGAGAAGATGTTCCACCTTCTCTTGTCTTCTCATAGCAATGATTCCTTCCTCATACACATAAGACAATACGCATGTCAATAATTATTTTAAGCTTTAACATGGTACCTCTTTTAAGAAAACTACTTTGGTTTGACAATAATAACCATTCCTAGGTTCCCATGAAACTTATTGCGATCTGCACATTTCTCTTATTTGCGTAACTATTAAGTGAGGAGTTTTTCATAACAAAATAAAATGCAGTTTATAGAAAGCTTTCTTGATTATATTGTGAGACCAAGCCAATAAGACTAACTCACCCTGTTTCAATAGGTGATCCAACTATAGTTATTCACCACAAAGTTTCCTAATCGATCATGTCCAATATCAATCCATTTCTATTTACACTATCCATATATATACCAGAGAAGGTTTATAGATTTTTAATGAATATTCAAATCAGAGTGATAAACATAATTGATCTAACTTTCCAGTGCATACTTTGCATTCTTCTCTAAAAATCATTTATTATGTGTTGCAAAGTAGCCCTAAAACTAGTAAGTTTCTTGTCAAAGAGGCTTACCATTATTATGCAAAAAGCGTAATTTCTTAGTATTTACATAGACACTCTTTTGGCAATAACAAATTCAAGTCACTTTATAATTTGCACCACAGTTCTTATTTGCTCAATGTTCAAGGTATATTAGTAGCAAAATATTTATTCCTGACTTACTTAATAACATAACCAACCTTTTACGAGGCACAATTTCCCTTCAGTAGGATACTTCAAATTTTTGTTAAGTAACATTCTTACTGGTCCATCGAAGATGGGTCATTGGCTTAATAAAGAATCATTGTCCTTTTCTATCATATACATAATTCAAATAATAAACGTTATGCATACTTTTAGTGGTCGGTAACAATTTTATCGTAAGCATTGTGCATCTATTCTTTTTCATACCTTTTTAGTTGAGTCTCTACTCAAACCATCAAAAGTACTCATCTCATTTGATATGTCTAGGCTGTCCATCGAGTTTGAGCATAATCTCCATCCATTGATTGAAAAGGGCTTTAAACCCATCAATTCCTTTTCCCTGAAAATAATTCTTTGGTTAGTTTATTTTCATAATTATAACATCGAGGAAACAAGGAAACTAGTGAAACTTGTTTACTTTACGCTCGGCCCATGTAGGTCCAAGTGCTCCAACTTGGGCTCTGATACCATATGTAAGATACCTCTTCGACTTGAATGCCATCATGTGGTGAAAAAGGGTAAATGTTTATGTTATGCCATTGCTACAAAATGAATCAATCCTGTTAGTGGCATATTTTTCATGGGATTACAAGGAAGTATGTATAAACCGAACAATGACATTAATCATTACATGCATCGAACAATAATTTTCTGAAGGTATGTTGGTTATACATCAACATTAGTCAATACCTATTAAAATCAACCATTCATTCCTTCCCACTACTGCCCTTCTTACTTAATACACTAGGCAATCGACTTCAACTTTTAATTCTACATTAGTCTCTGTTTACATCTTTACCATGAGTAACAAATCTTCCTTTTCCCTTTAAACAGTAATGGAAAAACAATCTAGAGAACAAGGTGAAACACATCAAGTAACATAAAATAAGGTGTGTCAAGGAACATAAAATAATACACATCATGGAACATAAAATAACACACATCAAGGGCACACAGAAACAAGACCAATGTATGTGGTTCACCCCAACCTTGGGGTTACGTCCACCAAAAGTTAGGCCTACTTCTTTATTCATAAAAATTCATCTATCAAGTGTACAACCTACATCACAAATGATGTATCATCAGTTTCTCATACAATAGTAGGAAAACCTCATCCCTAGGCCCACATAAAAAAAAACCATCTTTGAATAAACTACTAGAGTAGACACGGCCTCCATTCTGAAGTTTGTTAAGGTAACATAAGTCTCAGCTATCATGAAGATAAAACAGGAGGTAATAAAGCATGGCTCCCTTAAAATACAAAGGGTAGTGAATGTACTATTGATGGAAAATTACTTAATATTAAAACCAGTACCAAAATTGCCCAAGACTGAAGGTGGATAGACTGGTGAATTTTCTTGCAACTTAGTTCATGGCATATGGAAAATCAAAGTTTGAAAAACAGTTCCCTTTTTTTACGGCCCATCCACCAAGCTGGTCTTACCGATAATCTATTCGACTCATTTCTCCTCCATTTTTGTTAAGGAGGTTTTTCTTTTATATATAAACCTCAAAACCAAACAAATATACCACTTAATTATCTCTCATGGAAGTGATGTTACATTTTTGTCAAGCATTATGCGGATGTCTGAACCTAAGGCTCTTTTTAACTTCATACTTCTCCATTTCAATAAATATGAAACAAAAATAAGGAGGAATGAAAAATGGGCAAATCTTGAGAATAAAATGGAAGTGCTTGGTTCGATTTGTTCACATCCAAAGGAAGGAACCATATAATTTTCAAACTGTAGTATGAGTCAGGATATAGTACAGCAACTTAAGAAATTAAAATCAGAGGGTTATGAGTTCACATAAACTAGAATGAACTAGAATGCGCTACTTGATACATCCTTAGTTGTATAGATGCCCTCACGTTCAAAAGATTCAGATCTCTGAACTCACTGGTTATCATTTCACGTGGACTCCCACCCTTATATAAATACACCGATCAGTATTTTAAAATGTTTCAAACAATTAGAATGTCTTTAATGATAAGAACATAATGCAATAACACTTGGATTCGATATCATCCTCTAAATCTTATCGACTACATACATGTGTAGCATTGGTCATTGCAGAGCAAACACTAGAAATGGAAATATATTGGGTAGTTGGTACTCACCGTAATTGTTGTCATTGCAGAGTACCCTAAGGTCTTACCCGTGGCACATCGCAAAATAAATAGTCTGCGAGTTCAACCCTTTATAGGCAAGAAACACAACAATCACAGGGGCGAAAGGAACGTTCAGGTCACATTTACCCATTCAATTCCCAGAATGGATGAAAAAGACTGAAATGAACAGTCAAGGATCTAAATAATATTATGGATCCAATTCATGGTCAATATATCCCATTGATATGGAACATAATGCATTCAAGATGATAGATCCACTCTAGATCGGATCCACTAGTTGTAAGGTAAAAAAACAAAAAGGGACATCGCTCAAATCAGAGCTCAAAAATCATTCAGCATACGTGGAAATGAAACTTACCATATCAGAATTCAAAAATGAATTGAATAGGAGGAATGCATACCCAATATAAAGGATCTCTCAAGTTCTGTAAAATTGGGCCGCCACCCAATCGCTAAATCGTGGTGTTGATGGTTTAGCCATCATGGGATTATTCCACCACTTTTATTTCAAGCCGTTCATGGTAATCGCCCACATTAGGGAACCGATTGCCAATTCCACTTGCTAGGGTTTTCCCCAATAGACAATTCCCCCCTTTTTTCCATCACTTGCATAGGTTCATCCTCAAACGGAGCGCTTCTCTCAATTCAGAACGCGCACAACATTTTTCTTTTCCCAAGAAGAGGCCATGCCCCCTTAAGAAAATTTCTCGACCTATAAATAAATAAATGGAAAATGGATCTTCTCCCACCGCGCACCAAATTCCCATGAGTCTGGCAATAAATTTGCCACTGTTTTTGTCGTGGCTGCCTTCCTAAAATTTGGCTGTCCAGAAAATTTCTGCAGGCATGAGTCCCGCCCAAAAATGGTCTTTCCCCTTATTACTGCCTTTTAATTAATGAACATGAATTTCTGGTAACGTCTTCACAGGCGGAGGCTATAAATCAGGATAAAATGAAACCCCCATAATCAACGTCTCTCCAATTACATGTACAAAGCAATGCTCCGTTGTAGGGTTCTATATATAGATATATATTATAGAGGAGATTCCTTTTCAATATATGTGCTCTGTCGTTATATATAATATTCTTATATATATGTAAATGCATGAAATAATTGCTCCATGTATATATATTTATACATGACGCTCCTTATATATAATACTCAAATATATATATTCATGCATGCATAAGACAATGCTCCATTTTATGCATATGTCCTTTATATGTATTTTTATACATAAGTTTTTCATCGCTGTTATATATAATACTCTTATATATATGACACTCCTTATATATAATACTCATATATACATATTCATGCATGCATAAAACAATGCTCCATTTTATGCGTATGTCCTTTATATGTATTTTTATACATAAGTTATTTTCATCGTTATTATATATAATACATACATTAATATGTAAATGCATGAAATAATGCTCCATGTATATATTTATACATGACGCTCCTTATATATAATACTCATATATACATATTCATGCATGCATAAAACAATGCTACATTTTATGCGTATGTCCTTTATATGTATTTTTATACATAAGTTCTTTTCATCGCTATTATATATAATACTCTTAGATATATATAGATACATGCACCAATAATGCTCCACTATTATCTATATATGTTTTTATATATAATTATCTGAAGTTCCTTTCAATTTAATCTCTTCGTGGTTTTTCCCTTGTTCTTTTCGTTAAACTTACAACTACTTGCCCCTTTTGTGTCAAAGTCGATAAGATGGTAATTCTCCTCTGTCATAGCTTAATTATACTTATAGCTAATGGCTAGGATAGGGTAGTTATTTTGGGCTAATTCTGGCAGTAAATTAGGAATCCCTAACCATACTCTTTTGCCCTTATACGTTCAATTTTCCCATCATTAAGATGTGTCTACGACCTAAACCTACGACTTGGAACTTAGACTGTATTAATTTCAAGGTCTTACTGGTGGGGCCTTGGCCTTGGGCTCATCACCAGAAGACGAATACAATAATATTCAAAAGTTTACAATGCATTCAGGGGTTTACAAGAGGGACATTACAAGAATCTTCATGTCTTTCTTATTAAACGATATCAGGGATTTAGTAGGATTTTTCTTATTCTCACCTACCCCATGTGTCTTTTTCCATTTTTCCTGCCTATGTTATTCCCTCTTAATATCATGTTTCTTGGAAAAAGTCTCATAATGAATTTGAATAGATGTATCTTTTGTATTTTCAATATTTCCTCTCACTTTTCAGTTACTTCTTGGATTTTATCATTTTTTGTAAACTGTACTTTCTCTACATAATCCTTTAAGCTTTCATCAATACATGATATGGATTTCCCATCATCACTCTATGGCATAAAGTCCTCTTTCTCTGTACCTTTATTATCATACTCCTCACATATCTCTTTCATGGTTGTAGTGTATGATTGTCCTTAGATGGTTTAGAAGGAAGTTATTATAGTATATGTAACATTTACCATCCACAACATTTAATCTTGAAAAATAAAATGCTACAGTAATAATATAAAGCATAAATCATACTTTTAATGCCAGATTTCCAGATCTGGATTTTACTCAAAAATAAGGTGAATACATGCATGGAAAATTCGATGCAGTAACAATGGAAAAAGGTGTCCTCCATGAATTCAACTTTATCCTTGGTATTTCAAAAACTGGGCATACTTCAATGAACAAATATAAACTGCTGTAGATGTCTTTCAGTAGACAATATTGAGTGGATTTGGTAGATATCAGACCTCACACAAGCCAAAGAGGCAACGAGATGAAGATTTAATTCCAATAAATATCTATAACATAAGAGATAGCTCCATAACATGTCGAGCAAAAATAACTACTTCCCACATGCACGATAACACAAGTTTCTCCTTTTCTGACTTCTACAACAAAAATATCATATTTTTCTTGTCCATTACCTTCAACAAATGTGTGAATCTCTACTATTGAACACTATATTGTACTTTGGCAGCATCTTCATTCAGTGATAGTGAGTGTAAATATGGAAGGAATATGTAGCTCACCACACATGCTGGAAGCAACTAGCTTCCCTTTTTAATGGTGTGTCCTCCTCTAGAAAAAGAGCCCTATATTGTGCACTCTAGATTCATCTTACAAACCACGATCCAGCAGAGGGACATGGTTCTATCTAGAATAAGACCTTGCGATCTAGTGGTTTTTGTACCCAGATTAAAGATACAAACCACCATTTCTATAACTGCAGCAGTATTTTTTAGGTAAGCCAAGGTTCAAACCCCGTGTCCATCAATAAGGTTATTTAAATAAAATAGCAGGAAACCATACTAGGTTCATATCATGAAATGAAGTTAAATATACTGGGAGGAAAATGAAAAAAAAAACATAGAATGAGAAATAAATGGCACAAAAATTACCTTGGAAATGCCATTTTCGCCCACTACCATATTCAAACAGGCATGCCCGCATATAGAGATCGAGTTTACCAATTTTTTTCCAGATATCTGTGAAGTTCTTGACAAGCTGAAATTTTGCATAAGCATTAATTTGGACATATTTTAGATCAAACCTATTAAATTCATTTCATTCAAAAATATTAAAAGAGCGGGAGACACAACATATTATCTTTAAGTTTAATAAGGAGGGTGTTGAAATTTCATGTAATTTTTTTTTGAATTTTTATCTTTTCTATAATATAAATTTGCATTAAACCAATCAAAAAAGGTTGATGGAGAGAAAACTTTGTTAAAATGGGGATATTATTCCTTGTCCCATCCCCTAGGTATTCTTTGGTCACTATGAATTTTACCCATCACAATGGTAAAGCCACAACAAAAATCCAAAAAATCCAATGAAGACTCGTCGAAAATCCGACAAATGGGGAAGTAAAAAATCTGACGACGTAACGTCAGAAATTCGACCCATAATTCTATCAATTTAAAAAAAATTAATCAAATTTCATAATTTGAAACTGAAATCCGATAAAACAGTGCTTTTCGTTGGATGTTGTCATATTTTTTCGTCGTATTTTGGGTACAGATCTTGTTGTGTTACATATTCCAATTACTAATTGATGAGCAACATTATTTTTGCACTCATTTACAACCAAGGTAATTAAAATATTGGAGTTGCATTATGTTCTATTATGTGTTAATACAACATGTGTGATGTGTACATATCATGTGTGTGATGTGCACATATCACATGTGTACATATCATGTGTGTGATGTATACATATCACATGCGTGATGGGAACACATTGAGTATGTGATGCATTCCCTATGTTGCATGGAAAATACATGACCAAGTTAGGAGGTGTGAGGCCTAATGCTTAATAATGGGAACGCTATTTTTTTTTAGAGTGGGTATCGCAAAACTTAGGTTGCACCTAAAAGGTCCCCCAACTTCATGTGCATTCCCTTATATTGGATTCTCTTAAACCATTAAATAAATGGGTTTCATAAACTTACATAGGTTAACTAAGCTACCTAGGGGGGTATTTTTAGAGGTTTTTCCTAATACCCTTTACACTAAAGGATAATATATAATCATGGAGAAACCCTACCAAGGGCATTCCCTTATATTAGGGCCTCTTTAGAGGTATGTTTATTATGTTGTTAAATTTCTCTTCTGTATTTTATGGCAGAGATAAATGGGATTTCCAACTCCTTATAAAGTTAGATCTAGGCTCCTTTTCTAGAACATAAACTAAGCCTTCTCCAATTCTTATATTTTTCAACTTTATATATATATGATTGGTTTTTACTGAGTACACTCTATGTGTTTCCAAGATATTGTATTATGTTCTTTAATGGAAGAAGGGTTTGGGATCATTAACCCTAGATTCTCTTTAGTGGCCATAACACTTTTGTATTTCCAAAATCCCAACAACCCTCCCCCAAATTCTTCTCAAACATGTATATAGTGACCCATAATCACAAATTGATTTTCTTTTATTCTCTAATATATTTTATTTTGATGAATTAATCAAATGATCCCCCAAATTGTTTGCATGATATATTGAAATCTCCCTCGTAGAGTTTGAATTTCTTGTCCCTTCATTTTGCATGCTTTCTTGGTGAATTTAAGAGCACGGGAACTTGCTAAATGGTCATATAGATAGCACCTTCAACACCATAAATTGTTTCCTACAAAATATAGAAGATTAAATTGTTTATTCCCAGTTTCTATTTTAACTTCCTTTTTTAAACCCTCTTTCAAGTCCACCTTCACTAGAATATGACTGATTATACATGTATTCACCCTATAGTAGTTTTCATCCACCTTTAAAAACTACCCAATGTTAGTTCCCATGGATCTAAAATGTATAAAAACTCTAAATAGAAACTAGATTATTTGGATCCCATACAATATCGATAATGAATTTCTATGTCCTAGGATCAAAACAAAGAGTTCAAAATTTCAAATTTCACGATGGAGAAATCATCCACCTCATCCCCATCATGCTAGTATCCTATTATTCATATTTAAAAATCAAAGTGAGCCACCCTTTACAAATAGGTGGAATTCTAAGATATATCTTAAGGTTTTGATTCCATTCCAATTCCAACCATTCCCCAAACGTTTTTTTCAAATATTTTCCTACCAAAGAATTGGCGTGTTAAGGCTTAGTTTTCAATTCAACTAGTTCACCCATCATGATGTCTTCACTTAACACCAATCTAAATTTGTTTTTATGTTTCTCCACACATTTATGTCCCTTCTTCCATAGATTTACCTTAGGGGTTATACTGTCCTTCACTAGTTCACCGCCACCATTGAAGCTCAATGTTTTTTGAACCTTGTTTGCACACCCAACACTATCATCCAAATCTCCTTCGAAGAATAAATGTCTTAGGGTTTGGTTCTACTCAAAACTTCTATATATAGGAATTAGGAAAAGTAAATCCTCTACATCTTAAGGTTCACCATCATGTGACCAGTTGATACAAATATGAGTTAACCCTCCAGGCTAATGCATTTATGTTTTGTTTAACACCGTTCCTCCTTTGTAAAAACTTTTCTTATTTAGATAAATTCACTAAAGTTCTATCTTTATCTTCCCATAGGGTCCTATCCAAATTTCCTTTGGTAAATATGGATTAAGAAAAGATCTTGTAAATCAATGAATTCCTCCACCACTTGGAAATGTTGTTAAACCTTAGCTTTCAATTAATATCTGGTCTACTTCCTCCACCCCCCTTAAAATGAATTCTTTCACACCACCTCATTTCCTCTTCTACAAAGTACATAAGATATAACTTATTAAACTAGCATCATTAATTTATACACTAAAATTTAAAAGCTAAATTACTATTATATTTTTGTCTTGAAATTATACACTAAAATTTACACATATAATGAGTAAAATACCAAACTTATTAAAGTTGATTTAACTTTATTAAAATTTACTACACATTTAACCTAAATTATTAATTTTTATGTATACCTTTTACAGTATTAAAATAATAAATTTATTATCTTATAAATAAATAATAAATATACTTAAATTTAATTAAATAAACTTAAAATTATTTAATTCATTACCATATGTTATCATTCAAATATAGTATTAATAATTAAATATAACGTTCATATACTTGTAACTCTATTTAAATTTATACACATGATATTCCAAAAGAAAACAAAACAAAAATGATCATAATTTATCCTTATACTAATGACTTTGAACATTTATAACACTATCTATTATTACCTTTACCTATATTTTGTATATAAATAAAATTATTATCTAATTGCACTATATTACATTTTATAAAAAAACTTAAAGCTATTTATTTTTTATTATATCTAAGTAAACTTGTTTTTTTATTAAAATTAAATTACATTTTTCAAACAAATAAAATTATCATCTAATTTAATAATTTATACTGAACAAATATTAAGTATTAAACAATAAAATTAGCTTTTGTTAAGAAGTTAACAAATTATCACCAACTGTAACTAATAAATAAAATTACCTTTTGTAAAGAAGTAAAGGAGTTACTATAATTACATTTTACAAACAAATAAAATTACATATCTTTATAACCTGTAAATTCTTTTACAAATCAACAGTTAAATTTATTACTCTATACTAGATTTTACAGGCAAGTATAATTATTAGGCTCTTTCTCTCAACGGTCTTTAATTTACGAGCAATTAAAAATTATTTTACGAGAAAGTAAAATAATTCGACTCTCAACGGCCTTTAGTTTTTACGATCAAGTAAAATTAATTCGGCTCTCCATGATGTTTTGAATCTTCATAAGATAAAAATAATTAGGCTCTCCAAGAAAAAATAATTAGGCTTTCCATAAAGCAAATTAATACATAATTTTCTTCTAATATCTACAATTTTTTTTCTATTAGGCTTTCCAAGTAAAATAAAATTCAGCTCTTCATGGCTCTTTGAATCTCTGAACGGTCATCCAACCTGATCTTCTACCTTCCACACAAAACTACTTGGTCTTGAGAATGCTGCTAAGTGGTTTCATGAGATTGCACAAAGTCGGGTAACTATCCGTTGCAAAAGCACATGGTTTTAGGAAGAGCCAAATGGTTTCATGAGATTTCTCTAGGACAAAAGTGTGTTAACTATCTATTGCAAAAGCAGATCCGTTGAAAATAAACATATGAGAGAAGAGCCATAATCTCCCATGGGCATGGCTCCTCGCCCGTCAGCAGCTGGAGACTCTGTTTGTCGAATATTTCCCATTTTCTCCGGTGGAATTGCCAATCAAATCACAATCGCGCAGCGAAGCACATTCTCCATTCTGCAGGCTCTGACTATGGACTGGAGACTTGGCTCTAAGGGTTTTCAAATAGTACCCATTGGCAGGAGCATTACAATAAAGGGGGATCACCAGGTTTCAGAGAATGGGGATCGGATTGGCTCGTGGCCTGGTGGATCACCGTGCAAATCCATGGCCTGCGGAACGACCGTCTGCCCTAGTCTCCATCTCTGCGCTGTGGCTTGTTCTCCAGTTTTACATCACCGGTTTGGGTGAAGCGTTCCATACGATCTGTAACCTAGAGTTCTTTTTTGATCAGTTCCCGGCACGACCATAGTGTTGCCTTCATGCACATCTGTCGTGGGGCATTAATTGAGAGCCATACAACCGACCGCCATGGGAAACCCTACTGGCTCAACGATAATCTGAATCTTGGCCACTTTATTTCATGAGAATTCCATTCACCTCTTTCTCCTGTTTCATGAGTGGAGTACATCATTGACCATAGAGCATCAGTAATCCGAGCGTAAATAACATATTATGGTTTGCACAAGAGCCGTAGCCTCTAGCTAATCATAAGTAGGTTGATCACTTATTCTAGCAGTATTCAATAGATCCAATACCCCATCTCAGTCGAATCGTCATATTGATATTCAGATTGATGATATTGCTAATTGGATGAGTGCTTTGTTTGGATCAATCGACCTTTCTCACAAGATTAAAGAAATTGGCCAGAAGATCCTGAAGCAATGGTTTGAGCAAGGACTGCAATAGATGAAGAGAACCCAACTCGGAGAAGTCACTCCCAAGGTATGTATATATCTCTTTTCCACCGTCATCGAAATGATATAGATATGATCATGACTTTTTCCTCTGAATTGAAATGATATGGAGATTATAATAACTTTTTCCTGTGAATTTGGACGTGGACTTTGTTTGCCCTGATCTCATGTTTTGTTTTTTTTTTAAGTTTTCTCTGAAGTTTAAGCTCCTACAATTTTTTTTCTATTAGGCTTTCCAACCAACACATTAATACATCATTTTCATTTAATATCTAATCCTTTTACTGATATTCATCACTTTCTCCCTCCTCTCTCTGTATTCATGTGTTGTGCAGTCAACTCTTCCTCCCATCCCCGCTGTGTCTATTGTATACTGTATGTGGGTGTGTACTTCCCCGTTTCTGTGTAGTGCTCCTGTGCATTTGTGTAGCGTGAGTTGCATGTGAGTATGACTCTGTATTGTGTTTTACATATAAATTTGTGTGGGCATGTCTCTTGGATGATGAACCTAATGATATACACTTTCTTTTCTATTAGCTTTTCCAAACAACACAGTAATTCATCAATTTAGTTACATATTCGTGCTTTCTACTGATATTCACTCCTTTCTTTATATTAATGTTGTGCCAGTCATATCTTCCTCCCATGCTTGATGCGTCTATTGTATGTGGGCATGTACTTCTATTTCTGTGTACTTCTCTTTATCTACTATGGGTTGCATGTGAGTATGGATCTGTAATGTGTGTTGTATATAAAATTTGTTTGGACATGCTTGTTGGAGGAGGAACTAGATTATCTACACTTTCTTTTTTGTTAGCTTTACCAAACAACACAATAATAAATAAATTTCTCTACGTATCTGTGTGTGTCTTTTACTGATAATCACCCCTTTCTCTATATTAATGTAATCTTCCTCCCATGCCTGCTATGTCTACCGTATGTTGTATGTATGTATGGGGGGATACATACTACTCTGTTTCTGTGTATGTATGGTGGTATACATACTACTTTCTTTATGTGTACTATTTCTTTGCATTAAAAAGTTGTGTGGGAACTTGATGATCTAATGTAGCAGCATGGAGGATGCCCCTGCTCATTGCCACTAAGGATATCAAGCAAGCAAGGTCAAATCAATTCATG
>LPNX010633815.1:3123-36805 GCA_001517045.1 Pseudotsuga menziesii
AATGAAAAATGTTACCTCTTTGCTCCGACATTGTGATGAGGATGGGTTGCTTTGGGGCGATGGTCGTTGTTCCTCGGTCGAGTTCGCTGTCTCTCGGTCGAGCTCTGTCCCTCGGTCGAGTGATTGAAAATGACAATTGGGGCCCCCGCGGCCCCTTTTTATAATTTTTTTTGAAAAAGGTACCTCGGTCGAGGTATTTATTAACCCTCGATCGAGGTATTTATTAACCCTCGATCGAGGTTATAATACCTCGACCGAGGGTTAATAAACACCTCGACCGAGGGCTGAAAAAAACCTCGGTCGAGGGCTTTATAAAACCTCGGTCGAGGTATTAATACCTCGGTCGAGGGCTTAACAAGCCCTCAACCGAGGTACGTTTTTTTGTTTTTGGCAAGATGCGCTTGCCAAAAAGTGTTACCCAGGTCCGTGGATTCACCCTGTAGTTCCTCTTGGTTTGAAAAATAGGTGATGAATAGTCTTGGGAAAAGTATTATAAAATTTTGTTCTCAAGGTGGAGATTGTTAATATTGGCAACTAACAATAATTAGACTTCTTTATGGAAGTTTTGTGTAACTGGCGTAGCCGGCAGTAGTTTTACTCATGTAACTTATTTTGTGAAGTATATAGTGCATGGTTGGGATACGTATTGTAAGTGGTAGTCTGAATGGATGAAGGCCCGTCATGTAATCTCCTTGCTCTTGATTAATGAGATTCAATAATTTTCTTGCGTGGATGTTTTCCCTTATGGGGTTTTACCACATTAAATTGTTGTTTATATTGGTGTTTCTTCTTATTTCTTGTATCTAAATTTTAACACTCTTCATTATGCCCACAACCTTACACCTTATACATGGAATTCTATGCTTTAAATTTGTAACTTATTTCTCAACTCTTATCCTTTCTATGGCTCACTTTGTAGGATCTTCTAAAATCTCTCAATTCCCACCAACAAAGCAGATTTGATTACATGACTGTTAGATTTTTATCAATTTCAACAATATTATCTTAGGATCTTATCTGAGAGGATAACATGCACAGTAATCAATCATAAGAAACAATAGACACAAAGATTTTCCTCAGGGAAACCATAAAAGAAAAAACCCCACAACTTCCTCAGAGATAGAATAAGCACCAATGGCAGTAGTAAAACCCAAAGATAGTAAGATGATCTTCGACAGTTGTTCTCTCTCTTATCCTAGCTCCTTCTCTCTCACTCATGTGCTACAACTGATTGTGAGTGACTATGTGATAAATAGAGAGTCTCACTCTCTATTTATACTAATTCCTAACTTGACAATAACTTACCAGGGCCGACTTCTCTAGGAGAGTCTAATAACCCTAGTACCTTGAAACTATGGGGAATTTAACCCTTGAACAATAAGGAGGGTTACCCTCTATGACTTTACATGACTTGTTTACACTATTGATCCTCCCGATAGGAACATCGGGGTATGACATGACTCAATTACATTACGAATACTTCCCAATAGGAACATCGAGGTAAAATACATAAAACATACAAGTGAATACATTCTGAAGTTACAAATACATCAACACTCCCTCTTAACTAGGAAGGTATTCTCTTGACACAATTCATCAGCACAAGTCTTCTTATCTGGATCAACATCAAGTCTGGATCATCGGATCATCATCAATGGATCGACATCAAGTCTGGATCACCAGATCATCATCACTGGATCAACATCAAGTCTGGATCATTGGATCATCATCACTGGATCAACATCAAGTCTGGATCATTGGATCATCATCACTGGATCAACATCAAGTCTGGATCATCATCGAAATTGAATCATCATTAAAGTTGGATCATCACTAGATCATCATCGAAGTTGGATCATCACTGGATCATCATCAAAGCTGTATCATCACTGGATCATCATCATCATCACTGATTCCGCCATCTCGATCAACTAGTGCTATCTCTCAATTCTTCTCGTCATAGGAAGTTCTACAGATCCAGCCATTTTTCATGTTGGTTGTAGGCCTAGCCTCCAGGTAGGTCTTCATATTCTTCAACACTTATATCTGACCCAATAAAAAAGGCCCACCCAGCACTTACATTTGACCATGAGAGGAACACATCCATCATCATGTCGGAAAGGCATGCCCAGCACTCACATTTGACCATGGGAGGAACACATCCACCACCATGTCAGAAACGCCTATCACTCACATCCACTGGCATGATAGGACACACCATCTATCATCCAAGGAGAGTCTCAACACTTACATCTACTGGCATAGTAGGACACACCATCTACTATCCAGATAAAGGCACAACACTTATATCTGACCCAATCAGAAAGGCTCAGCACTTACATCCTCTGGCATAGTAGGACACACTATCTACTATCCAAGGAAGGGCTCATCACTTATATCTATTGGCATGGTAGGGCACACCATATACCATCTAGAGAAAGGCTCTGTACTTACATCCATCGGCATGATAGGACACACCATCTATCATCTGGGGAAAGGCTCCACACTTACATCCATTGGCGTGATAGGACACACCATCAATCATGCGGGGAAAGGATTTGCACTTATATCTGATCATGTGGGAGCCAATACCATAGTCATATCAGAATGGCTCTACACTTACATCTTATCATGTGGGAGCCAATTCCACAGTCATTTCAGAATGGCTCTGTACTTACATCTGACCATGGAAGGAGCCAATCCTATCACCATGTCAGAAGGGCTCTTCACTTACATATGATCATGGAAGGAACCAATCCTATCACCATGTCAGAAGGGCTCACGGACTCATCACTTCCCCTTGGAAGGAACCTTGATCTGGAGAACACCAAGCTTCTCCCTGAAGTACTCAAACTTCACTCTGGCTAATGGCTTGGTCAACACATCAGATATATGCTCGTCTGTCTCAACAAATTGGAGCTTCAGTGCTCCTCTCTACACCATATCCCTGGTATAGTGATATTTGATCTCGATATGCTTAGACTTGTCATGGAACACCGGGTTCTCTGACAACTTCACACAACTCTGGTTGTCACAATATATACAAATAGTATCCAACTGAAGATCAAATAAATCAGAGAGTAGCTTCCTCAGCCACACTGCCTCACAACTAGATGAACAATCTATGACATACTCTGCTTCGGCTATACTCAATGCCACACGGGACTGCTTCCTGCTAAACCGAGAGATCATACCTAATCCCATACTGAAGTAGCATCCCGAAGTGATCTTCCTATCGATGGCATTGCCTACCCAATCTGAATCAACGTAACCTTTCAGGTAAATCTTCTGATCCGCCATATACTTGAGCCCATAATCAATTGTACCCTTCAGGTACCTCAGAATATGCTTTGCAGCAATCAGGTGAACATGTCTAGGATCCGTCAGGAACTAGCTCAATGTGTTCACAGAAAACAAAATATCTGGTCTTGTATTCGTTAGGTACATCAAGGACCCAATTATCTGATGATACATTGTAGCATCACTCAATAGCTTCAGGTTTGATGCCATAGGTGTGGTCATGGCCTTGCATTCCATCATCCCGAACCTCTTCAAGATATCTACTGCATACTTCCCTTGTCCCAGGGATATTCCATCTGCATTCTGCCACACCTCCATTCCTAGAAAGTAGTGCATCATACCCAAGTCCTTCATCTCGAACTCGACAACAAGATTCCTCTTTGTATCATCAATCAACCCATCCACACCTGTTACAAATAGATCATTTACATACAGTAGGAGTATCACTAGGTTCCCTTCTTCAACCTTGTAGTAAAGGTTGGAATCTGCTTTACTCTTGGTAAAGCCCAAACTAGATAGGAATATGTCAATTCTGTCGTACCATGTCCTGGGTTCCTATTTCAAACCAGGGCTTTCTTCAATTCACACATGAGTCTCCCTATCATGTGTCTCAAAACCGAGTGGCTACTCCACACACACTTCCTTTTCTACTACGCCATTCAAGAAAGCAATCTTGACATCCATCTGACGTATCTTCCATTTCATCACTACAACCAGAGCAAGTATTGATCTGATGGAAGTGTATCTAGATACATGTGCAAACGTTTCCTCATAATCTATTCCTTCTTTCTGGGAGAAGCTACGAGCCACAAATCTTGCTTTATATTTCTCTATGCTGCCATCTATAGCATGCATGATCTTGTAGATCCACTTGGAAGTCACAACAGACTTCCCCTTTGGTCTAGGGACAACATCCTAGACATCATTCTTCATGATCGACTAGTACTCCTCGATCATAGCATCCTTCCATTCTTTCTTCTCTGCTGCTTCTTCATAATTGGAAGGTTCTTTATCAATGATGTCACATAACAGGGCTACATAATCGGAGCATGACCTAGTTCTTTTCCTCTCTCTGTGCATTTCTTTTGGAGCCCCATATCTTTCTGCACCTTGGATAGCCTCTCAAACCCATGCAGGTTTCCCCTTGTGAGGATTCTTCTCTTAGGGTGGATCTACAGGTTCCCGGGGTTCTTCTATTTCTCGATATTCATCTTGATTTTCATTGTTCATAGTAGTATCTTGAATTCTAGGTACTTCTGTTTCTTCAAAGTCTTCAATTGGTCTCTTTCTGGATTTGTTGTAAGTTGAGTCTTCGTCGAATGTTACGTCTCTGTTAATGTCGATCTTCTTGAATCCTGGGAAGTATATTCTGTAAGCTTTCGAGATTTCACTATATTCCACAAATATACCCTTCTTTCTAGAAGGATCTAACTTTGTCCTCTTTTCTTTTGGAATGTGTATGTACACTAGATAGCCGAATATTCTAAGATGGATGACTTCTGGTTTCTTGCTGAAAAAGACTACTTCAGGTGTCTTGTTCTCTAGTACTCTGTGTGGAGTACAGTTCTGTACATATACCGTTGTCCTGGCAACTTCTTCCCATAGATGCATGGGAATATCTTGATCATGAAGCATTTCCCTTGTAGCTTCCATGATCATTCTATTCTTCCTTTCTGCAACCCCATTCTGCTGTGGATTATATGGAGTGGTTAACTCCCTCTTAATCCCTGAATCTCTGCATAACTCTTTGAATTCATTTGATGTGAATTCTCCGCCATTGTCTCATCGAAAGGCCTTGATCTTCTTTTTTGTGTGGTTCTCGATCAAGGATTTTAATTCCTCAAACTTGCTAAATACTTCATCTTTGTTTTTCAAGAAGTATATCCATGTCGTCTTAGAAAAATCATCAATGAAAGAAACATAGTATACATACCCACTTAATGAACTAGATGACATCGGACCACATACATCAGAGTGGATGATTTCCAAGATTCCTTTTGCCTTGCTCTCACTTCTTGGAAATGTCTTCTTTGTGTTCTTTCCTTTCGCACATCATTTGCAGATACCGTCATGTTTTGTCTAAATTTCTGGAAGACCTTCAACAGCTTTTCTTGCAAGTGGTAGTGCTCTATAGAGCACATTTGCAAGCCTTCTATGCCAAAGTTCATTTGGCTCTACTGAGTCATGGACCAAAGCTTGTTCTGGTTGGCCCTTCAATTTGTATAGTCCTCATTCTTGTTCCCCAATTACTACTGCATCATCTATAGTATTTCCCTTTAGCCACATAAGAACTTGGCCATCTATAAATGCAACCCTTATGCCTTTTGCATCCAATGCAGATATGGAGAGGAGATTCTTCTTTAGTCCTGGTACAAACAAGACATCCTTCATCTTCATAGACTTTCAAGAGTCTAGCTTATAGGAGGATTCACCACTACCTTTTATTGGATATTGGTAATCATCCGCAAGTTTCACCTTGTGAGGTGACTCATGTCCAGATAGTTTCACAAATGATTCTTTGAATCTCGTCATATGTTTGGAAGCCCCACTATCTATAAGCCAATCATTGCTTCCATGTGTGGTAGTTTCTGTGAGAGCAGAAATCAGAACATATTCTTCATCACTTTCTTATTTGATTCTCTTTGTGGAAGGTTCATCATCCTCTGCAGCATGAGAATGATGTCTTCTCTTGTTTCCCTTCTTCTTGTGAGAGCCGAAGTATACAGAAATTGTGATGACTACCTTGAATGGTCTCCCTAGATCATGGGACTCCTTCATTCAAGGGATTTGTGCAAGAAAGAAGCTAGTCAAGTTTAGTAGGCTGTGGGAAGAATGCTCACAAGAAGAAGCTCGAACAATAGCCCAAGAAGAAAAGATGGGAATTGAAGATCAATCTCTCACAGTACACTCCAAGAAAAGCAGAAGAGACTTTCATCACCCCAAAGGTAAGCATTCTCACCAGAAAGGTAACTCAAGAAAACCAAATAGAGATTTATGTAAACTCGGATGTTTTACTTGTGATGAGAGAGGACACTATGCCAAAGATTGTACTAAGAACAGAAATGGATTCTTCATCCACTGCTTCAAGTTGTTCTTTGATCTGGGAGACCCTTGTGAATTATGACTATATGGTCTCCGCATTCTGGATCTTCAAATTCTTCAACTGGTTCCTCAAATTCATCTTCCGATTTATGTTCTTTCCTTCAAATAGTTTGGTCAGGGCATCAAACATAGCTTTAGGTGTCTTCGGGGAGGACACCTGTGGTATGAGGTGATCCTTGATTGAATCAGCAATAATCCTTTTAACAATGACTAAGCCCTCACTTTGTACCACCAAAGAAGATTTGACTTTATGACTAAGCACTTGGCTAACACCTTGTCATCTATCTCAACCTTTCTAGATATATACTTGTAAATTATAAAAAATTACAATGAAAACCCTTTTCTTTATACAAATGTCAAGGCGCCTCTGAGGCTTAATCAACTAGTATTGAATTGAGAAGATATGCTCAAAACTTTAAAAAACATGAAAGACCATTTAACACTATCATGTTATGGGATTTAACAAGCCTAATAAGGAGCCTACCATAAGGTGTGATTGTGGAATCGATGGACTGTTTATAAATACCCAATTCCGCTCTTCCCAACTTAAACTATATCATGTTGTTAGCACTACATATTTCATATACAAGCATTTGAGTCACCTAAAATGATAACATCACCCATAGCTGAAAACTTAGAGATATCGAGGGGCAAGCCAATAAATAGGGATTCACCCTCACTTATCAATGCATGAGTTGAATAAGAGGAAAACATCAAAGAGTTAAATCAAGAGCAAAACAACAAATTGCAATGTGCAATGCACAATTAGATGTTTGAGTGTCCTTTGTTTAATGACATTCGAAAGAACTTGGCATGCAAATCTTAACACTCCACGTGTATCATAGAAGTTAAAGTTATACAACACCACTCGAGCCTACTTTTGGCATGTAAATCTGAACACTCCACATGTATCATGGAAGTTAAAGGTATACAACACCACTGGAGCCTTTATAGCTAGGATGAAGCTCTATCATATAAGTAGAAAACCATGTAAACCCTCGAAAAGGAAAAGAGTTTATCCTTTGTCTCATGAGTCTATGTAAGGAAGATAATTGGCATATTTAGGATAACATGCATTATGGAGCTTGGGGAGAAGAAGAGCTCCTCAATACCATAGGGAGATTGAGATGGACGATTAGGAACAAAACTTCAAACACATGACCATGGTTTTGTCCACCAAGAAGGTAAAGTGTCTTTGGTTAAAGCTTTCCCATTACGTATCACAACCCAATCGCTTTGTTTCCTAGAATCTACTATTTTGCCTCATTCATTTCTGAATTCTTCATAATGTACTTTGTTCAAATCTTCATGTGGATAGACTTTCTTTACAACCCTAAAGAGGCTCGCTTTTAGCATCAATATAGTGAGCTTGTTTTTCGACTCTTTCAACAGGATAACCAAGGAGATCACACACATACCAAGCCTTTTCTGCGCTTATACCTTCAACTTTCAATGTGTTTTAGAAAAAGTTATTCAGTGCTGTTGAAGCATTTTCATTTTAAGTGACACCTCTTACTCTAAGGTTCAAATGCTTTAAACTCCCTTAGGTTGTGTTCTTTAAATCTAACATTGAGTGCTGCATCGATTATTGATTGCACCTCAGCACATGATGGTGTTGCGTTGACTCTCTCTATATATTTTTTATGCAAGTCCTTTTTTATCTTCTTTGACCTTTGCAATTTGGATAAAAAAATTTATGTAAGTTTTATTTTTATTTTTTTTGAGCTTTGCAATTTGGATAGCTTGTTCATTTATCAATTTTTGCAACTCAAGAAAGAGATTTTGTTGCATGGGGTATTTACTTAGTGAAACCATGTCATAACATTTTCCATGTCATAACACCTTAGTTATGGGATATTAAAGAATATCCCTAATTTAACTAGATATTAATAATTATTTACAAAAATCATTTTTTAAGCCTCACAATACATATTTCCAATTAAAAATATTCCTTATTTTTACAAAATATTCCTTATTTTTACTAGAAACCCCTTTTATACCCCCAATACCTATAAAATCCCACACCTTATTTCCAGCCTCTCAATACCTACAATATATTAACCTTAGTTTTCACAATTAAAAGACTCCTTTATGAATCTCCTTGTTTTGTTATTCCTTCATAGTTTGAAGTAATTCGTGCTCCTTCAGGTACACAACTTTGTCTTATAGTGTTGTTAGTCTGTCCCGAGGTGAACTCCATGCTAGGTGGTGAGTTAAGATTGAAAGCTTGCTGATTTTCTCAACCAGTCACTTTGTCAAACACTTGATATGCAGCATACCCATGTTACTCAACCAAATAAAACTGTTAATCAGCTACATCCATGCTGTTCTCTATAACATTCTAAGAAGGTATGAAAGTTTTGTAGGAGTGAAGCCTTGCTGTACAAAAATTCCTACCCCAATAACCTTTTAAAGATGTTACTAACTGTTATCATTATCATATTTGCGAACCATTGACTGAACCGTGCAATGGGCAATATTTTATATCAATGATGGCCATTTACGTTTTCATATGTCTGTCATTTGGATTGCAGTACGCAAGTAGACTCCATGTCCGCTGGATCTGTAAGAAGGTTCCCTCCGCTCTGCAAGCGCGCTTCTCATGGTATGCAAGTAGACTCCATGTCCGCTGGATCTGCAAGAAGGTTCCCTCCGCTCTGCAAGCGCGCTTCTCATGAATCCAGGCTCCATCTCCTCTGCAAGCGAGTCCGGGCACGTCGAAGGTGATACAGAAAAATATTATCATTTATTTCTTCGTTTTAGTCGCCCACATTTTCAAATGCCAATCTAAACTTCTATGTCTTTTGTCTCCCCAGTCCCCATTAACAAACCATGAATCACATGCTATCCTTGTGCCATTGACACTCTCAACCTATTATAACAGGGCTGTCATTAATAGTCCCGTCGATTTCTTTTTTAAAACTTCTTTGATCTCTTTGGGTTTCGTAATGGGCGGTACGATGGGTGTGAGCATCTTTTGAAAGGTGTTCAATTTTTGTCACTAGATTAAATTTTTCTGCTTGTTTCATTTAAATAATACAACTTGTGGCGTTGGTTTTTGTTCTTGTAGTGAATAAATTTTGGGGGACTGATTTTGGCACTTCTGCATTCCATTCACCTGGCCAAAATTTTTTCTTTTCCAATAGATTTGTTGGAAAATATATCAGTATTTTAAACTAAATGGATGAAACATTACATTCTTATGGAATTTTTTTTATCATAATACTTTTTGAGGGAGGGAGGGAGATTTGGTAGTTGATATACATCAAAATACTAAATTTGGGAGTGAGTTAAACTTTAAACTATTTGTATATTTATATGCAAGAAATTGAAATTGTAATATAGTTATTTTGATTGAATTTTAAATTATTTGTATTTTTATTAATAAATAAATTTTTGTTGATTCAACATCAATAATCTTAAGACATCTTGAAACTGCAATTTCAACAACTTCAATAATCTTTAAGACATCCTGAAACTGCAATTTCAACAACTTAAAACTACAACTTTTTCAAGATAGGACTATAATTTAGCCCACTCCATAAATTCGTGCAGGGTATCTCATTTGAACCAAAGAGAAAACTCAGTAATATGGCACGAGTTCAGAGTATACGTCCCTCCTGCGTAACTTGGCTTTCACTCGGCTTTCTCCTCGCCACTGGAGTTGCAGCAGCTACTTTCCCAGGGCAACTTGGTAGAAGCAGCTTCCCGTCGGGATTCAAATTTGGAGCGGGTTCAGCTGCTTATCAGGTCAACCTTATTCTGTAACCATTTATTCCTGGCTTGTTTTGCAGCCGATATTCTAGTCTCAGATAACTTGTAACTATTTTACAGGTTGAAGGAGCTGTCAGCGAGGGTGGGAGAGGCATCAGCATATGGGATACATTCTCCCACATTAAAGGTTATTCGATCATACATAGAGCTACACCATCGTCAATATCACGTTTTCTGTCTTATTTATTTATTGAACGTTAATGCAGGTAAAATTGTCGATGGAAAGAATGGAGATGTTGCAGTGGATCAATACCACCGCTATAAGGTACAAATACAAGTTATGGAAATAATTGAAGCCCTGAATTTCGATTCGGTTATTCTACATTGTTTTAAGTTTTGAGAGTTAATCTACATTGGTTTTGAGAGTTAATAGAATTTATTTATCTGCAGGAAGATATTCAGCTTCTCAAATACATGGGAATGGACATCTATCGTTTTTCTATTTCCTGGCCACGCATATTTCCCAGTGAGTTAAATTGTCAGTGAATCGAATCGACAATGAATTTCCAAGAGCCTTCATAACTCTTTTATTTCCGTTAATTTTTTAGAGGGCTCGCCAAGACACGGAGGAGTCAATCAGGAGGGAATCGCTTATTACAATAATCTGATCAACGAGCTGCTCAAGAATGGTATTGGAAAATCAGTTGCTTTTAGTTTGTTAGAGCTTTGTTTCAAAACTTAATTTGACTTGTATGCAACAGTCTTATACATGGTCGATATGCATTTGCATGCAGGTATTGAGCCTTTTGTTACACTTTATCACTGGGACATGCCGCAAGTTCTGGAGGACGAGTATGGGGGTTTCCGCAGCAAAAGAGTCGTGTAAGATTCAGTGCCATAAATCCTCTTATTGATTCCCCTAAAAGAGTAAAACGCATGCATCTGATGCTCCTTTCAACTCCTCTGACCCATTAAAACACATGTTTCTGATATATTGTCTTTTCAGGAAGGATTATGGCATATTCGCAGAAGTATGTTTTCGAGCTTTCGGAGACCGTGTAAAGTATTGGACAACTGTAAACGAAGCTTGGTCCGTTGCAGTGAATGGCTACGATCCAGGTTTTCAAGCACCTGGCCGCTGTTCACCTGCATTTGGAAACTGTACAGTGGGGAACTCTGCAACAGAGCCTTACATTGTAGCCCATAATTTGCTTCTTGCACATAGCGCTGGTGTAAAAATTTATAGGACTAAATACCAGGTTAGATTTTCTCCTTTTCTAAAATTAAGCGCTAAAAATTGAATAGGAAGACTTGCTTATCTTGAAAGAATGTCTGAAAATAAAATGCAGAAGCAGCAGAAAGGTTCCATAGGCTTTGCACTCGTTGCAAACTGGATGGTACCATTCTCAAAGTCTTTGTCTGATAAGAAGGCTACCCAAAGAGCAATTGATTTCAGAATAGGGTGGTATGTATCTAGCTATCTATATCAAGTTGTCCTTCAGATTCAGATGCAAGGGAAACGTGAAGAGGAGTAACTAAAATAATATTTTGGTTAATGGCAGGTTTCTGGATCCATTGACCTCGGGGAAATACCCTAATTCAATGCGAAGGTTAGTGGGAACACGTTTGCCACGATTTAGCAGTGAAGAGGCGAAAGATCTGAAAGGATCATTCGATTTTATTGGTTTTAACTACTACATAACGCAATTTTCGATTAACAATCCTGTTCAACCAAATTCCCTACTACAAACAGACTACATTATGGATGCTCGCGCCAATATAACCTGTAAGCTTAATTTTTACTGCGAAAATCCATTTTAATGGCTATTTACTGACAAGTTGTTATTTATTTGTGGTTTAGGACGCTTGGTGGAATCATTTCTAACAAATTCAAATTCAACAGATCAATTAGTTAGTTAATTTAATTTTATATGCTTAGTTATATATCATTAATGTTTAATCCAAATTCACAATAATAATATATACAGAATCACTAAAAGAAACACAATTACAGATAAACATATTTATGGTGAAAAACCCTTAATAAGAGAAAGAAAACGTCAAAACAGGTGATTCTCCTTTATGTTGGTATGTCTATCTCCTATTTGCTATAAACAAGTGAATGTGTGTTTTCAAATGAGTAAATGAGTAACACAGCTCCTTCATTTATACTTTTTTGTCACTTTACTTTTAACCTAATAAGTCCGCCCTACTAAAGTTACTAGACACTTACCTAAAAAGACTCAAAACTGTATTATATTGATTAAGATACTATTAACCAGAATTACAATGAAAGTTATATCTCATAACTTTATGATGACTAAATAAAATAATAATAACATCAGAAAAAGTAATAAGACATCTCCTTAAGCTACATCACATTTATAATATTCTTTCAAAGAGTTACATCGCATTTATAATATTCTTCAAAAGTTACAATATTTCAAAGCAATATTTCAACAATTCGATAAGCAGAAGTTATTTGAGTTGAGTTGCAAATTGTTTGGTACTAAAATTCCTTCGTATCTGCTGCTGCTGGTGCTGATGGTTCAGATGAAGTAAATGGAGTTTTCATTGGATCAACGGTAAGCTATCTAATTTTTATTTTTAATTAAATTTGATAATAACGGCGTTGGATCATAATCAACAGCGTAATCGACTGCATCATCAATGGATACTGGAAAAATATAATTTATACGGCCATCTCTATCTTTTTACAGGAAGGTGACAACGATTTCAGGTCTTACCCCGCTGGACTGAGCGAATTACTAAACTATGCAAAAACCCACTATAACAACCCTACCATATACATCACTGAGACTGGTAAGTACATCATTTGAATCTTCACAGATTTAATCAGAACATAACCTTCTGTCAAAATATGTTTGTGATAGTTACCAACAACATGGATTTCAACAGGATATGCCGATTTCGACAATGGCACAACCCAGCTTGCCCAAGCAGTGAACGATCGCGGGCGAGTAAAGTACCATTATCAACATTTATTACATGTACGCAAAGCCATAAGGTATGTCTTATTGTAATTTGTAGTTATGTGAGTTTGTTATGTGTTAGGTATGCGAAGTGTGGGATCTTGATAAGGCATCACACTGTTATGAACTGAATGTGAAGCGCTGGATCGGACGTTCGAGGTTATATGGTTTGGTCGCTTCTGGATGATTTTGAATGGTCGTTTGGATTTACTTATCGTTTTGGTCTTTACTATGTGGATCTTAACAACCATTTAAAACGATATGCCCGGGCATCTGCGTTTTGGTTTAAACACATCCTTCCGAAGTAAGTAAATGAACGTGCTGAATAAATGTGCGCGACTTGGCATTCTATGCTGCGCATGCTGATCATATATAACAATATAAAAGAGCGCGACTTGGCATTCTATGCTCCGCATGCTGATCATATATAACAATATAAAAGAGATTTTGTAATGCTTCTTTTTTCTTATGAATTTATAAAATGTATTCCTATTTTATAATATCTAACTTTTTAAATAGAGTATTTTTATTTCTATATGAAAATAGTATGATCTACTCCTTTTTAAAGCTGATTAATTGTATTAAAATGGCAAAACTACAGAGAGTTTGAAAGTTTGATCGGCCACAAGGGAAATGTTCTCATTGAGAACTCTCATAAGTCTGAAACATGAGTTTTTAAAAGATTTGTTATTTAGAATATGTTCTTTAGAATATGAGTTTTTAATACTTTTTCTTCAAAATCCTATTTCAGGCTTGAATACTTATAAGATAGCTAACAAGAGTTCTGAAAGAAGAAATATTATAAAAGATAAATTTGATTTTGGCATTCATTTGCCTCATCTACATTTGATGTTCATCCTTCTGCTTAAGTATTTCCTTTCTCGCTTCATTGTTGTCCAGAACCTTGCAGAGCATCAATTTTGCGTGGTAGTATAAAAAAACTGTTTGACGTATTTAGTGTCCCGGGTTTGCGAATTACCAATGCCTGGAACTCATGGCAACGTTTCCCTGCAAATGTCCTCCTCGCTTATTGACTCTTGCTCCCGTTTCACTCACTGTCCAACTTACTAACTCTAGACGCCTACAGTGGTGTACTTGCAATATTTGGAGGTTGAGGCCTCCGCTTCATGAGGCGGGGCTATGGCTTGTTGGAATTATTAATTACTTGCTTATCTTTTTATCTTGTTAAGCCGATTTTATAGAAGTTTGTAGCGAGTCATGCTTTGTGATTTTTTCTGGCAAGTTTGAAGTTTGAAGTGTTTATGTCTCATATATAAAGTACACGAATTAAATTTCTGAAGTTTGAAGATAAGTTTCTAGGTGGATAGTTATTACAGTATTTAATATTAAGTCATAGCTTTCTATAATAAAAGGTGAAACATTCTTAAAAATTTCCAAAAGTTTGTATTAAGAGCAAATAGTTCATTGTTATGGTTGAATGCATGTTTCATTTAGCTGTTCATTCTCTAAATGTTGTTTAGATTTATAGGTTAAATGAAAGACATGTCTGATAAAAAGTCCTACTAAAAATAGTATGTTGAAAAACTTGTCTGTCACAGTGCAATTTGCAATTATTTTGGTCAAGTTTAGCTTGTGAAATTTGACTTGTGTTAAGTGTAGGATTTGGACATCTCATTCCCAAGATGGTTGAACCCCTTTCCTTTGTGACTTTCCATGAGCCGTGAACCCTACTGCACCTCCATTCTCATACCTGAGAGTTGAGATTGTAAATATAGCATGCTAAAAGGAGAGAACCCCTATTCCAATTCTTCAGAAAAGCAAAATAAAACCAACTACAAATAAAACGGCAAGAGCTATCCATTGAGCTGCATAGCATTTAATGCTGTTGCAGAAGGCTTGATGACCCTTGGATCTTGAGCAGCTCAAGATCTAACGATCATCAAGCTTGCTTGAGCTGCATTAAATGCTATGCAGCTCAATGGATAACTCTGGCCGGAGAAAACAAGTTTGAATCAATAATTACCAAATCTACATTCGGTCGAGGGTGGTTCTCCAGTTTTTTGTTGACCAGACGCTCTTCTAACACCCATGTTGGCACGATAATCATGAAACTGAGTCCTTTTCTTGTTCATTAACTTTGGAATATCCTTTATCGGTGCGCCTGGGAGAAGGACCATCATGCTATTGAGTGGGAGGAAAGCGACCAGACTCTGGCATGGATCCGGTGTCGTCAAGGTTTGTATGCAGCATGTGTTCAGTGATAGGATTGGCAACCAAGTGTCTATAACAAACCCCAACTGTCACGTATTCCTTATTACACATTGAGGGAGTGAGAGGGGCCTCCATGTCCCGTTACTGGGGCCCTTTCGTCTCCCCTGCTCCATTCATCAGAATCGGGGGGAGCAGGTCCTCCCATGAGATCCTAAGACGGTCTTTTTCATTAGAGGAATTTTGGGGTCTAAAATGGGCCTCCTAAGAAAAATAATAAAATAATAGTTAAAATAATAAAATAATGGTTAAAATAATAAAATAATATTAATTAATTTTGGAGGAAGAAAGAAAAAAACTACTTTTTGTGTTCGTATTTTCGACATATCTCCGTGTGTTTTTACTCAAATTTCGATCGGGAGAGCTCATTGGATGCGGAATTTGATTCCACATCCAACGAGTACCCACACTGCATACTTTTGAAGGACCCTGCTACCCCAAAAACAAGAAATACCTGAAAAAACGTGATGATGACATCATCATCACGTTTTTTCAGGTATTTCTTGTTTTTGGGGTAGCGGGGTCCATCAAAAGTATGCAATGTGGATACTCGTTGGATGCAGAATCAAATTCCGCATCCAACGAGCTCTCTCGATCGAAATTTGAGTAAAAACACAATGAGATATGTCAAAAATACGAACAAAAAAAGTAGTTTTTTTTAATGACAAATATGCCAATTCAACCATTATGGTTGACTTATTTTATTGAAATTCTATTGGTTCTTGAATTCCAACTCACAAAAATTTATTTTGGCACGTTTTCTTATAAGGCCCATTTTAGACCCCAAATTTCCTCTAATGGAAAGGTGGAGGGAGTGATCCTTTTCCAATCCATGTCAATGTCTGCATGCTCCAGGGCGACTCCTTCATTGGTTAGGTAGTCGTATAAGTTTATTGGCTGAGCATCGAATATGAGAGGGAACAATGGCAATTGGGTGGTTAAGAAGTTCTTGGAAATGTTTGATATTTTCTTCCCATCTCCAACTGAAGGGGATCATTACTTTAGAGTCCCCTTTTGCAATTAGTTTTGAAACGTTTGGACTGATGAAAATCTGAATTCCTTGGCAAAGAGAATGAAACTCCGCTGCATTGTTTCCTTCCCAACCTAAGGAACCAACACATCTCCAAAGAATCCCACCTTTCTCCCTTTTGAAGGTTTCATCGAATCTAGTAGGCCCCGGATTTCCTTTAGAGTCTCCGTCAAAGTTGAGATTTGTGAAGCCTCACCTTTCTCACTTTTGAAGTTTTGAAGGTTTAGTGAAGGTTTCATCGAATCTAGTAGGCCCCCCGATTTCCTTTAGAGTCTCTGTCAAAGTTGAGATTTGTGAAGCCTCTTGGAGGAGGAGTTCAGACCAAGGGCTAGTTGCTTGAATTGTCTTTTTGAGGAGTTGAAGGTGGGAGCTTAAAGATTTCATTCCCCAGGATTGCATTAGTGATTCCTCCTTTGTCACTATTTTCCGAGTTCTCTAGGGTCCATTGAGTAGTCTACATTGTTTATGAGGTGTTATTTTTTATTCAACGTTGGATTTGCTCATTGCTTTGAGAGAGATCTTTGAATATTTTTATGTTACGCTCACTCTCCAAGTCTTCCAAAGAAGGAAACCTTGGATCAATCACCAAACTTGATTCAAAATGGGGTTCTGAAAGGAAATCATTCTCCATTGTTCTATGGTGATTCTTGTGTTGTCCTTATTTTAGCCAGTTTGTCGAAATGCCTTGAGCTCCTTCATCCCAAAGGAAGGTAACAAAAGGGCATTGGTTGAGAAGATGTTCCTGAGTCTCCTTTACTTTCAAACAAAGGTAGCATTGGGATAGTCCCTCGTTGCCATGTTTAATGTCCTAGGTAAGAGTTTTTCCTTTGGATACCAACCAAAAAGGTAGAGATCTTTGGCCAAAATTTTTGCCACCATTTTTTGAACCCAAATTTTGTCACTATTATCTTGAGCTAAAGCAATGAAGATGGAGTATGCCTCTTTTAATGAGAAGTTATTGCTCCCTTTGTAGCCCCATTCAAGTTTGTTCAGGCTAGCTTTAATAGGAATTCTCCTTATTTGTAGAATATCCAAGAAACAACCCCATTGAAGTTGTACAAAGGATTAGGTCGACGATATTTTGTTAACCAAGAATGCCAATTATTATTTTGACTTTTAGGTTCCCAATGTTGATTAACTTGGGTTTTTTTATGGGCATAAAAAGTGCCTCCGAGAGAATAAGCCTCTTGAAATCATCAAGTTTTAGAAATTGTTGCCAAGCATATCCTAGAATAGGGCAACTAGACCATCTCTTATCTCCCTCTCTTATATCCTCGGAGTAATTTTGAATGAGCTCTTTGTTTTTCCATGCCTTGTTTCATATCATTGATCATTTTCTGTCTCTAGCTAGTTTGATTAGATATTGGGCAATAGTGCTTGGAGCACACTTTTTGTTCCACATTTGAGACCAAGGGGTGCTGTGGTTTTGGATCCATGCTGTCAATGTTTGAGCAAATATGAAGATACTTGAATTTTAAAACTTTTGATAAACAAATCCAGTGCATGTAGATCTCATAAAACAATTTAAACATACAAATTATTCAATCCATAAGACACATGATGTACCCTGGGAAAACCCTCCAAATATGGAGGATGAAACAACTAACAAACATTCCTTTGAGTATGATAGATAATGGCAGAGAATGATTTTACAACACTTGCAGATTACTTAATAAGAGATATCTAAGCAGCACTAGAGAATAGAGATCATACATAATACTGTCATATCCTTTCCAAGTGCATAACATTCTAATAACAAGCTTATTCAGTCATACAATGAAGGTAGTGAATGGTTGCATGCCTTTTGGGAACTATGCAGACTATGTGCATTCTCCACACATTACCTATTACGCCTTCCTTGACTTGGTGCCAATTTCTCACCTCATAATTATCGGGCCCACACTACGCCCTCCATTAGTTCACTGGTGTTAATTGCCTCTAATTGCCTCTAACTGAACTTAACAGGACTGAAAGTAATGGTCAAGCAATTAGTTAGGAGTTTAAATGGATGTCTTTAGTGCTTCACAATCAATGTCATATTGAACAAACACTTTGCATAAATCAAGGAGTAGATTCCTTAATTAATGGAAACTTGTTTTCCACAACTTAGACTTAAGTGATGTCTTTGCAATTCGAGTTCACTAGAGGTATGACATAGGAAATTCGAATATTTACTCTATCTTTGTCTCTTTTATCATTAATTAATTTTGCATGGTCCATGAGTGTTTAATTAATTAATCATCTTTATCATATCATACTCAGAAGAATTGTTTCAACCCTATGATCATATGCATTACCCCAGGTCATATAGTCATATTCTAAAGTAAATCACTCTAGGGGTAGTTAATCCCTAAATGAGACTTATAGCACCTGGTGACCATGACTAGTCATACATCACATAGTAGATCCTCATGACTTGATACAACACAAGTCATGTGGTCTTGATACAAGACCAATATTTATACAGAACAAGACTTCTGAACTTAATACAACATATGATCTGGACTTGATACAACACAAGTCTTTGACCTTGATACAACACAAGGTCCTAATCTTAATACAAGATAAGCTCTTGATCTTAATACAACATAAGATCATAGTATAGGAATCTCTCATACCCTCAACAACCTATCTTTATACAACACAATCTCTTAACTTAATACAACATAAGTTTATGAACTTAATAAAACATAAGTTCCAAACTTGATACAACACAAGCCTCATGAAGAGGTTTCTGAGCTTAATACAACATAAGTTCTAAAATTTATACAACACAAGTTTCATGGAGAATGACTCCTAATGTTGTACATTTAACACTCCCTCTCAGCGAGGGAGACATTCTCTGCCATACCAAGCATATCTCAGAAGTGTTTGAAGTTCGTCACAGACAGAGGCTTTGTCATCAAATCTGCAATCTGCTCATCAGTAGCTATGTACTGAAGTTTTACAATACATTTATGGACCATGTCTCGAATGAAGTGATACTTCATTTCTATGTGTTTCAACTTGTCATGAAACACAAGATTTTCAGAAAGTTTCATACAACTCTAGTTGTCACACGTGATCACTATAGGCTCTAGCTTTACACCGAACAACCCTCCAAGTAGCTTTCTCAGCCACACTACTTATGTGCAAGCAGTACTAGCAGCAATGTACTCAATCTCTGCGGTGCTCTGGGAAAATGAACCCTACTTTTTGCTAGACCATGAAATCATAGCAGAACCCAAGTTGAAACAATATTTGGAAGTTCTCTTCCGATCAACAATGCTGCCACCCCAATCAGAATCAGTATATCCAAGCAATAACACTCCTCCATTGGAGGCATACCCGATTCCATAAGAAACTATACTGCTGAGGTATCTCAAAATATGATTACCAACACCCATTGTTTGTGTCTAAGATGAGTCATGAACTAACTCAAGATGCTAACTGCATAGCAAATGTCTTTCCTCAAATGTATCAGGTACATTAACGAGCCAATCAACTATCTATATAATGTAGGGTCCACTAGATCCGATCCAGTCTCAGTCTCATGGAGTTTCCTCAAATTGAAATCCATTGGAGTATTTATGGATTTACTCTTCACCATGCCAAATCTGCGCAAGATTTCCATGGTGTATTTCCCTTGAGATAGAAATATCTCATAATTCCTTTGCCAACTATCAAATCCTATGAAGTAGTGCATAAGACCCAAGTGTTTCATCTCAAACTCCGAGGTAATATCACTATGACACTTAGCAATCAGTCTTTCCTCTCTAGTGAGGAAAAGATCATACAGATATAGGAATAGTACTAGAGGTTGGTTCTGCACTACTTTGAAGTACAAGTTTGAATCTACATCACTCTTCACGGACCCAGTTTCTGAAGATAACTATCTATTATGGAATACCAAGCTCGAGGAGCTTATTTTAACCCATACAGGGATTTCTTTAATTTGTAGACATGGGACTCCTTCCCATATATCAAAAAACCATCAGGTTGCTCAATGTAAACCTCTTCATCAACTTCACCATTGAGGAAGGTAGTCTTCACATCCATCTAGTGAAGCTTCCAGCCTAATACCGATGCAAGTGAAATAATAGATCTAATGATATACCTGGCCATTGGAGCAAAAGTCTCCTCATAATCAATGCTCGCTTTCTGAGAAATGCCACAGGAAACAAACCTAGATTTGTACTTTTCCACACTACCATCTACAACATGCTTTATCTTGTAAAGTCATCTGTAAGTTACAACTGACTTCCTCTTAGGTCTGTGAACAATATCCCAAACATCATTCTTCAAAATAGAATGATATTCCTATGTCATAGCATCTTTCCACGCTTGCTTCCTTACATCCTCTTCATATGATGAAGGACCTGAGTCACTGATGCTGCTCATTAATGCAACATATCCTGGATACCTATCATGTTGCTTATGCTTTCTGGAAATGCCTGCTGGTGCTCCATGCTTCTCAACATCTTTCAATACATCTCGGCACCATGTTGACCTCCTCTTTGAAGGAGTTTCATCAACCAATTAAATTGGTTCATCAATGATAGGTAGCTCTACATGCTCAGTTGTATTCTCCCTCTAAACATCAGAAGGGGAGGAATCATCATCATGATCCTTTGATATAGAAGCCTCAACCTCCTCTGTCTCTGGATCACATTTAAGCTATTTTGACCACTTGAATGCATCCTCCTCATGGAAATTCACATCCCAACTGACCTCAACATGTCTCTCACCAAGTACATATATTCTAAATTCCTTGGAGGTCTCACTGTATCCAACAAAAGTTCCATTCTTTCCAAAAGGTTCCATCTTAGTTCTCTTTTATTTTGGTATGTGAATATACACAGGACATCAAAAAACTCAAAGTTGTGATATGTCTGGTTTCTCACCAGTGAACACCTCTTAAGGTGTTTTCTACCCACACATAAGCAAATAGATCGTGATCATGGAACATGGCTTTTGCAACCTCACAAAAAATTCTATTATTTCTCTCTGCAACCCCATTATGATCCAACCAACAGTCAGCATGTTGTCGAACTTCGACAAAGTCTAGAACTTTGACTACTTCAACTGCTTAAATAGGTTCAGCATCAACTTCGACAAGTCCGAACCTTGACACAACCAAATTCCACAACCTCGATAGGTTTTGCGCTTGACATACATCATCTTGGCATGCCTTGTCGGCATCAACGAATGTCGAACATCGATAGAATGTCTCTATCTTCTAGTCATTTGCGACGGTTGAAATTCTGAAATGTTATAACTTCTTTTGTAACTAAACATAATGGGTAGTCACCCAAGCATCACAACATTCTATATAAACATGTACACTATTGTAACAATCAACTAACCTTCATGGAGAAGAAGTAATATAGTAATTGGTTCGAATTCTTGCATTTTGTCTATACACATACTTTATGTCGTTATAGTGTGTTTCATGTTTTAATTGTTCTTTTTCTATGCTTCCACCATAACAATGCTTGACTCATTCAGTCGACAGTTGTCCCCATCGTGCACCTGGGCACAACTTGGATCATTGGTATCAGAGCTTGATCTTGATTCAGAGCTTAAGTTACATAAGCACTTCCATCGAATTTATTTAACTTATTCATGTTCAAACACGCTCGCAAACTCAACACTACAAGCACACACTTCCTTCGACTTTAGAAAAGATGGCTGAAGAAGTAGACAATAAACATGCAACTGATGAGATAGAGTAACTCATAGAAAAAGCACTGGCTCATGAGCAAACCAAAATGTTTGCCCACTTCAGCGAGATTCTCTTGCGATTCGCTTCAAACTTTGCAAAATCCCTGGCATGACCTCACTTCGATAAAATAAGCCCCTTCAAAGTGCAAATAAATCTGGACTTACCGAACCTTGAAGTCAAGATTGACGTGGAATCCATCGATAATTAGGTACAACAACTGGAATCGTATTACTCCATGAATCAACTCTTTGAAGCAGAAAATATCACCATTGCATCCTTAAAGATGTCAACCTCCATACATTATTGGTGGGAAATTTTATTGACAGAGAGGGAAAAAGAAGGCGACCCCATAGACACATGGGTAAAATTTGTCGAACACGTACGAAAGGAGTTCTACCCACCCAAGTAGATTAAACAAGAGTATAAGAAGTGGCAGCAGCTAAGGCAATGGAAAGACTAGTTCATACAGAGTTACACCGATGAGTTCTATTAACTCATGGCTATACTTGGCATCCAATAAGAAGAGAAATTGCTTGTCCTGAAGTACGTCAGTGGATCATCCCCATACATTCAGCAAGAGATGGATTTTCTAAGTGTTAGTATGCTTGTAGATGCATTTCATTACGTTATCAAGCTTGAAGCTAAACAAAAAGGAAAAGAATGTTTCATGAACAAGACAACAAGTCGAATATCCGACAAGAAGTCACTAGCTGACTCCGACAAGTTTAAGTACCCTTCTCAACAGACTCCACCAAAGCCTGATCATCATAAGAAGAACTTCCAAAAAGACAAGAAGGATATCAACAAACAAGATCGTACCAGGAAACGGTGTGATTATCACAATTCAACATGGCATGATACGTTAGAATGCAATGCTCGGAAGACATTTTTGGAAAAATTGTCGACATCCAACTTGTTCGACAGATTCTTGGTAGAATCTGATCCAGATGCATCAGCCCTCTTGGCTTCGACTTCGACCACTCCGACAGCTTGAACTATCATCGATGAGGAATAACACGAGCATCTATCAATACGGAGATATGGGTTTAGAAAAATGCATTACATTTGATTATGGATAATGATATCCAGAATAAATTTGTTTCTGAAGATCTTGTGAAGAAATTAGGTCTTGTGACCACTCCACATCCTCAACCTTACAATATCGGTTGGATGAAGGATGGACAGAAACTAAGAATGACACGCCAATACAGACTTTCCTACTTCATTAATCCTTTTGAAGATGAAGTACTTTGTGACATGACACCACTTACTGTATCTGATGCCTTGTTTGGGAAACCTTACTTGTGGGATCGACACAGTACATATCAGTCATGGCCTCAGAAGGTGATTATCAAAATTCAAAATCAATGGTACAACATACCAGAGCGACAACCCACATCAACGGTTGCTATGATAATGTCAAACAAACAAAGAAGCTTATCTATCATGCTCAGATGTTCGCATTAATTATGATAAAGCCTCAACATTCCTGAAAGAATGCAACAACAAGTCGACTCACTAACTAGGGAAGCTCCTAACGACAACAACAGATCGACCACATTCTTGAGGAATACCAAAACATATTTCAAGAGATGAATGGAGTACCTCTGCATTGTCAGGTAAAACAATCCATTGAACTTGTTCTTAGTTCTTCATTACCTAACCTATCTGTTTACAGAAGATCCATTCTCGAGAACGAAGAGATTCGTAGGAAATCAAAGATTTCATCAACAAAGATCATATTCACCCCAACTCCTCTCCTTGTGGAAGTCCAGTCATCCTAGTTCCAAATAAATATGGGACTTGGAGTATGTGCATCAACTATTGGGCTCTCAACAATTTTTTTGTAAAGAACAGATACCCTCTTCCAAGGATAGACGAACTCATCAACTGTCTAAAAGGTGCTAAGTTCTTTACAAAGCTTGACCTTAAGTCGGGATATCATCAGATTCTGATTGAGTCCACTTGTGTATGGAAAACATATTTAAAGACCAAGGAAGGATTGTTTGAATGGTTAGTCATGTCTTTCGACTTAACCAATGCACTTGCAACCTTCATGAGATATATGGATGACCTTCTATGGCCTTTCATCGACAAGTGTGTCATTGTCTATCCTAATGATATCTTGATTTTCACTCGATCATGGGAAGAACATGTTAGACAACTTCTACAAGTCTTCGACATTCTCTATCAACATCGATTATGTCTAAACATGGAAAAATGCTCATTTGCGATGACCAACATCAAATATTTTGGGTATGTAATTAACTCCGCATGCATTCATGTCGACCCATAAAAAGTACAGATCCTCAAAGATTGGCCCATTTCTCAAAGAATTCATGAACTAAGATGTTTTCTTGGTTTGAATAATTTCTACTGATGGTTCATACTTGGCTTTAGTCACATCACATGGCCTTTGAATCAATTGACTGAAGGAAATGGGAAAATTGTCTTCAAATGGACACCAACACAACAACACGCTTTTGAACAACTAAAAAACAAGCTTTGTACTGCACCAGTATTTGTGTTACCTGATTTGCATTATCCCTTTGAGATTGATATGGACGCTTCAACTTATGCCCTCAGTGCAGTGATCACTCAGTCAGGTCACCCAGTTGTGTTTCATTCTGAAACTTTCAGCGACACTATTAGAAAGTATTCAGCGTATGAAAAATAACTGTACGCCATTGTGCAAGCTCTTAAGCAATGGAGACACTACACTATTGGCAAGGAAATAGTCATTCTTACTAACCATAAGCCTCTATAGTTCGCCCTGTCCCAGTCAAAACTATAGACAACTTGAAAACTCAAGTGGATTAATTACTTGCAATAATTTTAGTAGTTAATTAAGTATTGGAAAGGAAAATCCAATGCCGCAGCTGATTGTCTCAACCAACCACCCATTATTCTACTTTCTACATTGATGAGTATGTAGGTTATGACACTGCTACTTAGCCACAATTGTATTTGGTAGAATGTGAATTCTCCACAATTTATCGACAACTTTAGGCCGAAACAATGTATACCACTGACTACTTCCTGAAGGACACCTTGCCATACAAGCTTGGACAACTTTATGTACCGAACGATGAGCATCGACATAAGCTCATTTGGTACGCACACTACAACAAGACTACAAGACATTTTGGAGTCACAAAAATACTTGTTATCCTCCAAAATTATTTTTATTGGCCTTCTCTTAAATCTGATGCCAACAAGTATATCTGATCATGCGTGGTTTGTGCCATTTCTAAACCGCCGAATCGATAACAAGGACTATACAAATCCATTCCAGTTCCCAGTCGACCATGGGAATCTATTTCTATGGACTGCTTGATGGGATATCCTACTACCAAATATCAACATGACATGATCTTAGTAGTAGTCAACATATTTTCCAAGATGGTTATACTCATACCATGCAAGAAGACTACGACAGCACAACAGACGACTCAAATCTTATTCGAACATGTGGGGAAACATTATGGCCTCTCGATGACCATTATTTCTGAAAGAGACACTATATTTGTCATCACCTTTTGGAAAAATCTATGGAAACATATCGACACGAGACTTTCTTATCGCCAGCCTTCCATCCATAGACATACAGACATACAAAAGCTGTAAATCACTTGGTATCACAACTTCTTCACATGTACAACCACAAGCATGAACATGGGATGACAACCTTCGATACATACAACAAAGTTACAATCATGCTCAACACAGATCTACATGAAAGAGTCCATTTGAAATATGTTATGGATTTCAAGCCTCAATGCCTATCGACTTGATCAGTTCCTTGACACAGTCGAATGACACCGAATTCGAAGGGAGACAAGTTGAGAAATAATTAAAGTTCAAACATCAAATCTACAACATTTAGAAACAAGCACATGAAATTTTGCAATGAGCTAATGCAAAATTTAATGTCTGACACTATAAGCATCGTATTCCTCATTCATTCCAAAATGGGGATCAGGTCTGGTTACATCTAAAGAAGGAGCGCTTTGACATTCCTGCATGCCTTGGCCTACATCCAGTCTTTAACATAGATCTACTTCAACCATACCATGCAACATTGTTGGAACAAAACAACTTGTAGACAACAGAACCCAAAGGCATCCATCAAGATGTTCAGGAACCTCTCCTTTGAGACACCATTATGGGACGACGCATAAGACATACAAGGACAAACGTGTTTCCCTTGTTTCAAGCGGCTAAAGTTGGACATCTCCCCACGCAAGGAAAATGGTACTATGCTACTAAAATAGCCAACAAGTTTCCTCACCTGAACAAATACACACTGGATCCCATTGTTTCTTAAGGAAAGAGGAATGATCCAACCAGCAGTTGGCATGTTGTTGAACTTCAAAAAAGTATATCACTTTGATTACTTTGACTACTTCAACTTCTTCGAAAGGTTCAGCATCGGCTTCGACAAGTTCGAACCTCAACACAAATGGCTTCTACAACCTTGATAGGTTTCAGGCTCGACATACAACATCTTGACATGCCTTGTCAACATCTAAGACTATCGAACATAAACAGAATGTCTCTGTCTTTCAGTTGTTTGCGATGGTTGAACTTTCAAACCGTTATAACTTCTTTTGTAACTGAACGTAATGGGTAATCACCCAAGTGTCTCAGCATTGTATATAAACATGTACACTATTGTAAGAATCAACCAACCTTCATGGAGAAGAAGTAACATAGTAATTGGTTCGAATTCTTGCATTTTGTTTGTACACATACTTTCTGTTGATATAGTGTATTTCCTGCTTTACTTGTTCTTTTTCTATGCTTCTAACATAACAGTTCTTGACTCATTCAATCTAGTGTTGTCCCCAGTGTGCACTTGGGCACGACTTGGATCACATTATGTTGAGGGTTGCAATGAATTGTTAATTATATACATATCCTTGCATCACTACAAAACTCATTAAAAGAATTTGATTGGAATTCTACACCATTATTAGACCTTAGGGAATGGATATTCCTAGTTTTTTTATTCTCAACTAAGGATTTATAATCTTGGACTTTACTGAAGGTTTCTATTTTGTCTTTCATGAAGTAAATCTAGGCCTTACGGGAAAAATCATCAATGAATAAAACATAGTAGAGATTCCCACTGAGGGAAGGGGAAGACATGGTTCCACACATATGAGTGCACTAAATATAAGATTCCTTTAGATCTAGTATGGCTTATAGGAAACTTATTTTTAACATTCTTTCCTAAAGCACAACATGTACAAACAATTTCATGTACAGAATCAAAACTAGGCATACCTTTCACTATTCATTGCAAACCAGGGAGTGCTCTGAAGTGGAGGTGTCCAAGTCTCCCATGCCAATGTCATGTACAAAATCAAAACTAGGCATACCTTTCACTATTCATTGCAAACTAGGGAGTGCTCTGAAGTGGAGGTGTCCAAGTCTCCTATGCCAAATTTTGCATGGGATGATAGTATGATGTGTCATGGCTGTAATATACTTTCCCGGGACATTGTAAATTCCTCCTTATCAAACTCCAATAATACTAGCAGTATTAATGTTCTGGTTCTTCGGCCACAAGTATGTTTGATTCTCCATGAAGATGACTTAGAATCCTTTATCTTCAAGGACAAAAACATATAGTAGGTTCTTCTTTAATCCAGGGACATAAATAATGTCCTCCACATGTAGTGTGTATCCCGAATTAATATGGAAGGAAGTAGATCCAACTCCTTGGCTTGAGTATGTGGAATTGTCTCCCAATTCTACCATGCATGCAAATTGTTTCTCTTTTAGGTTGGAGATTGCGCCCTTCTATTCTGACATGTTCTTTGAAGAACAACTGTCAATCAGCCATGTATCTTCTGTTGTGATGAGGGATATGAACAAAGAAGAGATGAGTTAATACTCCATCCCTGCCTCTTTTTGTTCGATTACATATTCTTTGGAAGTTTCTTCAACAGTGGTGGAAGCATGAAATCTTCCTTCTTTTCTTTTCTTCACATGACAATCCCATATAAAGTGTACTGACTTTTGACAATAACAACATAGAAGATTTGATTTTTCAAAACCTTTATTGATGTCTTTCTTCTTTGCATGGAGAGACTTCTTGGGATTAAATGGATTCCTCCCTTTCTTGGTTCTAGCTGTGAGAGATAGATTCTTCTGCTTAGTGTGTAGCACCTTGTTATGGGTGTTCCCTTCTTCTTGAATGAAATCATGTCAAAGTATTTTGAAGTTTGGATTCTCTTCTCTTCCATTTACTGCAGCAATAAAGGTCTCCCATTAGGTGGGGACCCTGCGATGGTGGTTTGAAAAATATCATCCTCATCCGTCTCTAGACCAATGCTTGAAATTTGATCCTTCACCTATGAAATCTTTGTGAAAAATGAGGCTACGGTCTCATCTCTTTCCATATTCATGTTGTGTAACTTGTTCTTCAAATCCCTCTTTTCAGCAGGGTCCTTCTTCTCATAACGATTCGTGAGTGTGTCAAAATACTTCTTTGCCATCTTCAATGGTGTGATCACCGACATGAGGTTGTCCTTCACAGAGTCATATATGATCCTATTTTCCTTTGATTGATTCTTCTTATAATTGGTTCTTCCTGTATTTGTAGTAGGCTCTTCTATCATAATGGTCACAAAAGAATCAAGATCATTCTCTACGAGAATGTTGATCACTCTATCCTTCCATGTGTTTAAGTTTGTTGTGCCTTCAAGTCGGTCTTCCGGTCAGATAGAGATTGATGCCATTTCTTCAAGTTCTTGCTCAATGCTTCAAGAACCTACGTAGATATAGAATGTTTGCACAAAACTAAGCTCTTGCACACCCTTGCTCTGATACCATGTCAATGTTTGAGCAGATGTGAAGATACTTGAAATTTAAAACTTTTGATAAACAAGTCTAGTGCATGTAGATCTCATAAAACAATTCAAACACACAAATTATTCAATCCATGAGACACATGATGCACCCTAGGAAAACCCTCCAAATTCGGAGGATGAAAAACTCAACAAACAATCCTTTGAGTATAATCGATAGAACAAGAGAATGATTCTACAACACTTGCTAATTGCTTGATAATATATCTAAGAAGCACTACAGAATATAGATCATACATAATATTTTCGTAGCCTTTCCAAGTGCATAACACTCTAATAACATACTTATTCAGTCATACAATGAAGGTAGTGAATGGTTACATGTTTTTTTAGCACTATGAACACTATGCACACTGTGTGCATTCTCCACACATTACCTATTGAGCCTTCCTTGACTTGGTGCCAAGTTGTCACCTCATAATTATATCCCACACTAAAGATATGCACATTCCATTAATTCATTGGTGTTAACTGCCTCTAACTGAATGTAACTAAACTGAGTTGAACTGAACATAAATAAATGTAACTGAACTGAACTTAATTGAACTAAACATAACTGAGTGTGAACTGATTAACTAATTGCTTGACCATTAGTTAGGAGTTTATTTGAATGTATTTAGTGCTTCAAAATCAGTGTCATATTCAACAAAGACTTTGGATAAATCAAGGAGTAGATTCCTTAATTAACTGAAACTTGTTTTCCACAACTTAGACTTAACTGGTGTTTTTGAAATTCGAGTTCACTAGAGGTATGACATAGGAAATTCGAATCTTTACTCTATCTATGTGATCATGATCTCATTTATCATTAATTAATTTTGCATGGTCCATGAGTGTTTAATTAATTAATTGTCTTTATCATATCATACTCAGAAAAATTGTTTCCAACATATGATCATATGTATTACCCTGGGTCATATAGTCATATGCTAAAGTAAATCACTTTACTTGTAGCTAATCCCTAAAGGAGACTTATAACACCTAGTGACCATGACTAGCCATACATCACATAGTAGATCCTCATGACTTGATACAACACAAGTCATATGGTCTTGATACCAGACCAGTCTCGATACAACACAAGACTTCTGAAATTAATACATCATAAGTTTTGGACTTAATACAACACAAGTATATGACCTTGATACAACACAAGGTCCTGATCTTAATACAACATAAGATCATAGTACATGCATCAAAAACCTAGCTTGATACAGTACAATATATTAACTTAATACAAAATAAGTTCCAGTCTTGATACAACACATGTTTCATGAATAGGTTTCTTAACTTAAAACAAGATAAGTTCCATACTTGATACAACACAAGTCTCATGGAGAATGGATCCTGATGTTGTACATTTAACACATGCCACCATGTCTTTTGCCTTGGACCAACATTCTCAATCTTTAGATATCTTATCCCGAGGCCTTCATTCATCTTGGGTTTGCATAAATGCACCTATGCAACATTGGCCCATTTATGCTTGGATTTTATGCCTCCCTAGAAGAAGTTACTTTGAAGAGTTCTTATGGATTTTATGATTATTTTAGGAGTAGGTAGGATATAAAGGAATAGATTTCAAGACAAAATTTATCATTATTAATCTTTTAGCTAAGTTAAGCGATCTGAAGATCCAACTTCACAATTTCTTTTCAAGCTTGGCGTGAAGCTCCTCTTGTTAAGATTTCATATGCTAGACTAGATATCATTAGTATTCAATTCAAAATCACAATAGTAACATATGCAATATCAGTAAAAGAAACACAATCACAAGATAGACATAGTATTTATCCTGGGAAACAATCAAGGGGAAGAAAACCCAGCCAAAACTTCCTCTGTATAAGATGTATAGGATATAACCCAAAAAATAGGTATTCTCCTCCTTTTTGTTCTGTCTCTCTCTCTCCTATGTGCTACTAAAGTGAGTGATTCTGTGTCCAAATAAGAATCACAACTCTCCTATTTATACACATTGAGCCAACTGACTTTTACCCTAAACAAGTCGGCCCCACTAAACTGTCTGGGACGACTTCACCTAAGAAGACTCGAAATAGTATATTATATTATTTATTAAGGTACTAATGACCCGACTTACAATTGAGGCTTTACCTCATGATTCTATGATGACCAAATACAATAGTAACACCCCATTGGAGGAATAATAACATCTCCCTTGGGTTATATCAGTAAAATACATTTAGAATATCCTTTGAAGTTATACTATTTCAACACTCCCCCTTAACGAGAAGGTTATTTTACTGACAAAGTCATCATAGACTAGAGGAGAACAAAGAGAAAATATATTTAGCAGTATCGAGGTAATACATCTATACGCCATAGGAAGTTTTCACAATCAGTAATTGAAATAATTACTCTTCAATGTCTTCATATTTTGCATCATATGATCACTTGATCCTTTGGCAGCAACACTTTGATCTGGCAGTCCTTTTGTAGTAGCACTTCGATCTTCTGATGCTTTGCAAGAGTACTTCGATCTTTGATCCTTTGCAGCACTTTCAATCTTCTCGATCCTTTGTAGCAGCACTTCGATCTTCGATCCTTTGTAGCAGTATTTTGATCTTCTTGATCCTTCATAGCAGCAACACTTCGATCATTTCGATCCTTTTCAGCAGTACTTCAATCTTCTTGATCCTTTGTAACTGTACTTCGATCATTTCGATCCTTTTCAGCAGTACTTCGATCTTCTTGATCCTTTTTAACCGCACTTTGATCTACTTGATCCTTTAACACCATGCTACCTGCAATATACATGATCTATTTGTGGGATGATCAATCCCTATCACTTTAGGACATAAGTCCAAGGATGATACAATCCTCCATCAGCCTGGTCCATGATATTGACCAACTGAATCGTTTACAACTAAATATAGATCTCGATTGCACCTAGTGTAGGCCCTATCATCCTTAAGGAATCATCGTATACCATCCATACCACTGAGGTTAGGGCCACTCCCAAGTGAGTGTTATACTACGGTATCTACACTCACGTGTAGGTATACTCTTCCATGCAAGAGTATTGTTTGCATAGCAGATCTCGACCGCATACAAAATGTCAGCCCTCATCATAGAACATCCATACCACTAAGCTTAGGACCACTCTTGAGTGAGTGTTTATTCTACAGTATCCACAACTAAATGTGAGTACTCTTCATGTGAGAGTAACATCTGCAAGGCCATCCTTAGTAAGGACCACTCTGATGAACATAGTGTTATACCTTCCATCCTTAAGAGAGGATACTATCGTCCACAACTGAATGTCAGACCTTCATCATCACTATCATCCATGATTGATATCAGTCTCATCATTACTCCCCCTTTTCTGGCAAGTTCCATATTATCAACCTGCTCCACCTTCATGTGTTCCACTTGATCTTGCTTTATGAAGAAGGTCCATATCTTCATCATATGTAGTTCCATAATTGTTCCTCCTTGCGAGGAAGGTATTTTCGAACTACACCAAGCTTATCACGAAAATATTCAAACTTTACTCAAGATAGAGGCTTGGTCAGTACATCAACAACTTGCTCATCGGTATTCACATATTGGAGCTTGATAACTCCCTTTTCTACCATATCCCTTATATAAAAGTATCGAATTTCTATGTGCGTCGATTTGTCATGGAACACTAGGTTCTTTGTCATCTTTATACAACTTTGGTTGTCACAAAGAATCATTGTGGTGTCCAACTCCATGTCAAATAATCCTGACATTATATTCCAAAGCCATATCGATTCACAACAAGTAGAGAAAGCTTCAATGTACTCTGCTTCAACTGTACTGAGAGAAAAATTGGATTGTTTCTTACTAAAGCGTGAGATCATGGTTTATCCCAGACAATAACATCCACCTGAGGTGCTTTTCATGTCTGCAACACTTCCTTCCCAATCTAAATCCGTATATCCATATAATTTGTAGTCATGATCTCTCCCATAGTAAAGTCCCAGACCTATCATACCTTTTAGGTACCCATCACATGATTTGTAGCTATCAGGTGAACCCCTCTAGGTTTAACTAGATACTGACTCAAGGTGTTCACAACAAAGAATATATATGTCCTTGTGTTAATTAGATACATTAATGACCCAATAATCTGTCTGTACTAAGTCATGTCCACTAACTATGATGTTTCATCAGACAACAGCTTCATGTTGGTGTCCATGGGTATGGCCATGGATTTACAATCCAACATATCAAATCTTTTCAAGATTTCTAGGGCATGTTGGGGTGCATACTTCATGTTTGGGTAACTCCGCGGTTAATTAGAAAATTTGTAAGCGGAGCTATGGGCCAAAATAGTCTTAGGGGTGTCAGGGTAAGTCAAAACCCTCTTTTTTGTAATAAACCCGTGGTTTAAATCCAGGGTTTAGGGTTTTTGGGTGCCCATGGTTTAAGACCATGGTTTTGTAAAACTGCGCAGTATAAATAAGCGCTTGTGTAAAAAGGATAGGTTAGGATTTTTGATATAAAGAAAGATAAGGCGAAGTAAGGTTGGTTTTTGTAAGGAAAGGATAAGTCCCAGCTGTGTGCGTGGATGACCTCTACAGCTGTGTGCGCAGAGGGTTTTTGTAAGAAAAGGAAGAAAGATCTGCAGCTGTGTGCACAGAAGCCTGCTGCTGTGTGCGCGGCTGTGAAGGACTAAAGGGATCTGCAGCTGAGTGCGCAGATCAACTGTGGTTTTGAGGAAAGAGGAATAAAACACAGTTTGTGG
>LPNX010633815.1:37620-52979 GCA_001517045.1 Pseudotsuga menziesii
ACGAATCCGTGTGGGACTTTGACCAGAGATTCAAAGTCTTATTAGACCAAGTGAGCTTCACTATTAGTCCTGCGCGGCACAAGGAATGGTTTATCGCTGCGTTATTGCCGCACATCAGAACGCCGCTCATGCAACAGAAGGTTGCTGACCAGTAAGAGGCTCTGGAAATCGCAATGAAGCTAGAAACTGCCCCCGTCGGAGACGATTCTGGTCTTGCTCAAATCCAAGTGCAGTTGGCAGCAATGGCCCTGGAACTTCATGACATGAAGAAAGCTAAAACCAGTCGAGAGGAGGTCTGGTGTACACAATGTCGGTCTGAGGGTCACGATAGGGACCAGTGCCCCATGGTCAGAACCTATCTTAGCACGGGCACGCCCACCCAATTCAATGCCGGTGTCATATATTGTGAGATTTGCCGCACCCCTAGCCACCATCGCCCTGAGCATTGCCCTCTTCTCCAGAGATATGTCCCAGTTCCCAAAAACCCATACTGCCAGTTTTGTAAGTCCGTTGGCCATAATGAAGAAGAATGTCGTAGCTATGACCTTATGCGAGAGCGCACCTCTTATGCCTACCGAGTCCACAATGAAGCCCAGAATAATGATGGCTATGGATACCGTGGTGGCACCTCCGGCAGAGGTGCTTTTGGTGGTCGCGGCCGTGGTGGGATGACCGGCAGAGGTAGAGGCCAGGTTGTGTGTTACAATTGTAACCAAGCTGGTCACTTGGACCGTGACTGTCGGAACCCCACTACGACATGTCGGTATTTCCGCGCAGTAGATCACGTGATTGAACAGTGCCCCCAGCTCCTTGCAAAGATACAGGAAAACAACCGTAGCCCTACTCCAAGTATTCAGTTGATTTCCGTGGAGCAAAGACCTGCCCCAGCCCTCAATGTGGTCACCTGGAGTGGAGCTACGTCACATAATCAAGACTCGCCAAGGAAACCTGCCAAGATGTGCGCACAACAGGTCTCCAAAAACGTCCCAGCCCTTGGCCCGGCGAAGGATCACACACCAGTCCAGGAGGCCCGGTGCGCTAATGTTGATGGCGCTGTAGACATATCTGCGCGGCAACACCAGCAGGCTTCGCAGCTACAGGGGGCCTCGACGGATAAAGTAAGTACACTATCCTCTTTCTTGCAGAGCTGTATGAAACTCTTGCGCAATCAGAATGCTCTAAATGAGCTGCAAAAAAGTTCTTGCTATCACAGACCCTCAGAGAGGAATTGATCAGGAGAAAACTGTTAGTCGTGTCCGAAGAACGAGAAGGGAAATGAGGTTGAATGTTTAGATAGGAGAATATGATATGACTGATGTCATCCTGGATCTTGGATCAGACGTCAATGTCCTCCCTAAGCAGACGTGGGGACAAATGGGGAAGCCTTCCCTGGTTTGGTCACCTATACAGCTGCGACTAGCTAACCAGCAAAGGATTGTACCGCTAGGGAGACTTCTTAGTGTCCCAATCGACATCGATGGGGTCAGTACTCTAGCAAACTTTGAATTTATTGAGATCATTGATGACAACAACCCTTACCTGGCCTTGCTGGGAATTGAGTGGGCCATGGCCAATGCTGCAATCATCAACCTTAAAAGGCGACAGATGACCTTCGAAGGAAATGGCCTGCGCGTTATTATACCCCTCGACCCATCCCAAGGAGAAAGATACACAGAACCACTCAGAGATGAAGGGGAGCAGGATACTCTAGACCACATCTATAACATCACAGCCACGGATGCAGATTATGTCGAGCCTAATGCTGATGGTGTAATGGATTGGCAATGTGATAGCTCCTGCATGTCTGATTCAGACGATGGTCTGGAGAATTGTCAGCAACGACTGTACGAGCTACATGGCCATAGGTGCGCACAGATCACTCAGTCTCTTTGATGCATTAGTGCACAACCTCGAGAAGTGCCTGCACAGGTTGGGATGACAGATCCTGGAAAAATTATTCTGCCGATACCAGAACAAGTACCTTAGTCAAAAAACATCCAGCATCTGGAAATAGCAATAGATGCTACCGCAGCATGGGGGGCCGACCCTACAGAACTTCAGCTCCGTCGGAGAACCTACTAGAAAGTCGCGCGCCCCACATTTATAAGGCAAGCTCAAGAAGTGCATAGTAAGTTCAAGGGGCAGAGCCAAGACGCTCGCACCTCAAATTTAATAGTCCTATCGTAGATATTACCGGGTTGGGTCGGAGGGCACTATTGGGCTGAAGTTTCTTATTGCCCCGAGGATGCGACCATGCTTCTGCCACAGCTCAAAAATGTCGCGAGGCCCAAAATTCGACCGTTGGGAGGCAGCCAGTTTGGCGGCAACGGGATTTTAAGTGCTTTAAATGACTGTACTAAGAACAGTACCGGCAATCGCGCCCCGCATGGACAAGATTTTCATCAGATTTGGTGCCTTCAATGCACTGTCCTCCCTGATTTGATTGATGGCGTGTATAAGAAGATGCCTAAGATAGGAAAAATCGCATCCTGCATTTCTTCAAGCTTTTCGAGTGAACCCATGACCACCGAAAGCGAGATTGACGCCTTGGTCAGAGAATTCGAGCAAGAGGGTCTGATCACCTGCTCTACTCGGTCGCCTACCATAGCTCACTGTGAAGCCACTCCCCCAGCACCACCACGGTCAATGCAGACACGGTCTGCCAGGAAAAAGTCTAGAACTGAAATTCGCACCAAGCGCAACCAAGACCGGCCGCAGCAAACAGGGCAAACACCAGCGGCTCATCCTATGGAGCCCTCTGGTTCCGCACAGGCCCCGTCCAGGGGAAGGGGGAATATTCCGCCACCACGACCACCATACCTACCACCTGTTCGCCCAGGCACCGCGTTACCTCGTCGGACAAAGCAGTTTACATTAGCCACACCTTCGTTACCACCAGGAGTGCAGTTGATTAGCAGTATGACAGGGAAGATTGATCGGCTTAAGTACAGCGATCATGACACCAATGACTATGGCAAGTTCCCACAGTTTGACCAAGCCGAATACTTGCACCGCGTCAAGTACCCCGACCATAAGGTCACACTACTGGAAGTGCAAACATGGGCTGGGGGTCTGGACAAAGCTGGCCTACTCAAGTTATTCAACATTCCCCATTTTGGATGCGGCATACATGTGACTGTAGTGGCCAAGCAGTTACTAGCCTTGGTGCATGACAGCTATTTATGGATAGGGGACCAGCAAATTCCTATCGACACCGCCCTCATCCATAGGATCACAGGTTTACCCATGGCAGGACCAGATCTGGGAACCGAGTTTCCGTCCAAACATGACGACACAAAGCTCGCGCAAACCATGAAGGAGCGGTTTGGCCTGACAAAAGGGAAACGGGGGTATCATACTTCCGCGATTCGGGAGCAGCCCATTCGGTTTGCAGCTGAACTCTTAGCCTGCAAACTTATAAGGAAATGCAGGCCAACTGAAGTACCTGCCCCAGTTATCAGGATTGCTATGAACTGCGCTGAGGGGTATACTTATAATTGGGTCAGCTATCTTGAGAAGGAGTTTGTGGAGGATGCCCGCGATGCGCAAGAAAAAGGTAGACCTTTTCATTATTCGTGGCTTATAATCCTTATTGCATTAGTTGGGTGGAAAGAACCTACTGAAGCCCAGTTTGTCGAAATAAACCCCGGCACGCCAGGAGCAGCAAGGTATGCCTCCCTCTGGGTATCCTCGGATAAGGAAACTCAACAGATGACGAACACTGTGTTCGTCTTCTATGCTATGAGTCTTCACTATGAGATAGTGCGAATACCTCGACTTACCAATGAAGTGTTCTCTCAATACGAAGGGGTCGTGCACTTTAGTGCCGACATGCATCATGTTTTCATTCAAGCTCGTGCAGATCCTCAACGGCAATGTTTCAAATTACCATATGTAGTAACCGAACCAGATATCCGGCGGGTCGTTCAGCAATGGCCGGCCGAATGGCTGAAATATTTAGGGAAAAAACCCTCTATTCCGGTTCCTCCAGCTACCAATATTGGCGCAGGTACTAGTCAGGCGCAGCAGTAAAGTCCATTGGAAGATAGCGAAGACCCAAGTGATTCACAGATAAATGACAACGACCAGGGTGGAGATAGTGAACAGGATGAGCAGGATGAACAGGATGAGGAGTCGGTCAAGACCATAACAGATCCTACCCCACCAACGAAGCGCAAGTCACCAGAAGTAGCCGAGGTAACCAAGCCACAGTCCCGCAAAAAGGTAAAGGCATCAAAGGATAAAGATATTGAGGAGGAAGCCACTGTCACGATGGATGCACTGGAGCATGCTCTCGAACAGTCTACGACAGCGCTTACTAAAAAATGGTCCGAATTCGCGGAACTACATCTGGCCAGCCTCGCAGGTATCGCAAACAGGGTATCGAAGTTAAAAGAGCTAATCGCAAAATCAGCGCCCAGTACTGCGACAAGCAGCACTATGGCACCCACGCAGCAGGACATTAGGAAATGGCCACTTAGGGATCCCCAGGGACAGGTATCAAGTGCAACTCTGATGCAGCCTGACATCAATTCTCGACCCCAGACAAATATAACTGCGGAGCTTGATTATACAAAGATACCTATGTCAGAGTTGCACCTCCGTCAGCTCGCGATTACAAAGGAGATCCATACCCGAACTCAAGTGTCACAAATCCAACTGGAAGACTCCATCAAGCAAAACAAAACTTTCGCCGCACGCCTAGAAGAGATCGCACAACAGAAGAACGAGGCTGAACAGACAACAACTACGCTAATGCAAGCATTGGATGAGGCATGTCGGAGTCTTTCTGACTCCGACATACAGGAAACAGAGGAACCAAAGCAGAAGATTGCTAAGATGAAAAACTATGCCCAGCAGACCCACAGTGAATTGGAACGGATGAAGATAGAACATCAGCAACAGATTGCAGAACTTCAACTGCGCATTCCCCCTGAGACTCCACCAGAGGTCCGAGAGCAGCGCCAGCAGGATATCAAGGCTTCAGCAACAAAAATATCAGACAACGTGGCTAGTGTCGCAAAACTAATGGAAGACAGCATAGAAGCATGGGCAAACCTGCAGGACCATCTAGATGTAGGGAAGATTCAGGAAACCATCAAGTCGCGCCACGATGAGTTAGATGCAGTCCGAATAGAAATCAAGACGCTGCCACCTATGCAGAAGATGGCTAAAGTAAAGCGCAACAAGGAACTTCAACAGGAAATCGAGTCTTGCAGGACGAAGGTGACGATGCTGGAAAATGCGTTACAGCCCCTGGTTGATGAAGCATTAGAATTGACCAATACTGCGGAGAGCCAGCTCAAAATTTTGAAGACCTATGACACTTTTGCGCAGGAAAAGGCTGACACAGACTCTTCTTCACTATTACAGGAGCTGGTGGAAAAGGAGAAAGCCGCTGATGAGATACTGCATAATCTCACCAGTCGCTTCCAGGCCCTCGCACAGAAGATTCGCCCACCAGAGTCCTCGTAGAGTGTCCCGGGACGGGCCACTAGTGAGTCTTAGGGGCCTGTTGGGGCGCATACTCCATGTTTGGGTAACTCCGCGGTTAATTAGAAAAATTGTAAGCGGAGCTATGGGCCAAAATATTCTTAGGGGTGTCAGGGTAAGTCAAAACCCTCTTTTTTGTAATAAACCCGTGGTTTAAATCCAGGGTTTAGGGTTTTTGGGTGCCCATGGTTTAAGACCATGGTTTTGTAAAACTGCGCAGTATAAATAAGCGCTTGTGTAAAAAGGATAGGTTAGGATTTTTGATGTAAAGAAAGATAAGGCGAAGTAAGGTTGGTTTTTGTAAGGAAAGGATAAGTCCCAGCTGTGTGCGTGGATGACCTCTACAGCTGTGTACGCAGAGGGTTTTTGTAAGAAAAGGAAGAAAGATCTGCAGTTGTGTGCGCAGAATCCTGCTGCTGTGTGCGCGGCTGTGAAGGACTAAAGGGATCTGCAGCTGAGTGCGCAGATCAACTGTGGTTTTGAGGAAAGAGGAATAAAACACAGTTTGTGGACGTAGCCCCTACACTGGGGGTGAACCACGTTATATTTGGTGTCGTGGTTTTATTGTGTTGTTTCTGCTTCTGTTATTTTCATGCATTAAACTGAATACATCTGATAACATAAGATCACTGCTAGTAATAAGCTTCGCTGTGAATTCCCCGTAGTGGGTTATGCAAGTTTAGTTTGTTTATTGTGCTGCGAAGTCATATATGAATGAATGATAAATTTACAAGTGTTGATTAATAATTGCTTTTAAAGGCTAAGGTACAGTAATACCCCTCTCTGCATGCAGAAACCTGATTCTGCAGCACCCCATTGCTGTTTCGGGTGAGACTGCAACCTGCGCGCAGGTTGTTGCCGAAAGGGCCAACACGGTGGGTCTTTTGTTGGTGCGACGTATAATAATTAACTCAGGTCTTCCCTATTGCCCAACAGGGCATACTTTCCCTAATTTATAAATATTCCTTCTGGGTTCTACCACACTTCCAGCCCTAGGAAATAATGCATCAATCCAATATATTTCATCTTGAATTATTCAACTAGCTTCTTCTTGCAATTTGTGATCTGTTTCTCATTTCCAGTCAGAAATAGATCATCCACATACATTAATAGTATGACAGGTTCATCATCCATAATCTTCATGTAAAGGTTAGGATTGGCTTTACTCTTGGTAAAGCCCAATCTTGTCAAGAAACTATTTATTCTACCATACCAAGCTCTAGGAGCTTGCTTCAGTCGATACAGATCCTTTTTCAACTTGCATACATGAGTCACTCTATCTTCGACTTCAAATCCTTATGGTTGTTCGATGTAAAACTCTTCCTCAGTTACACCACTAAGGAAGGATGTCTTTACATCCATCTGGTGCAAGTCCCATTTCATCATGGAAGCAAGTGCCATGATGGTTCTGATAGAAGTGTACCTTGCTACTAGAGCAAATGTCTCTTCATAATAAATTCCCTCTTTCTGAGAGAATCCTCTAGCCACAAATATTTCTTTGTACTTTTCAATACTTCCATCAACAACATGTTTTATCTTGTAGATCCATTTCGAAGATACCACACTCTTGTTCTCTGGTTTGGGAACTATATCCCAAACATCATTCTTCATTATCTACTGATATTCTTCCGTCATTGCTTCAATCCATTCTTTCTTCTGTGTAGCTTCCTCATAGCTGGTGGGTTCTTGATCTACAAGGTCACAAATCAAAGCTACATAACTGGAATATGGATTTGATCTTTTGTTGGTTCTTGTGGAGCCTTCTAGAGCTCCATATCTCTCTGCTTCCTGTATAATTTCTCTTACCCAAGCAGGTTTTCTGTTTCGAGAGATATCCATTGTAGGGGGTTCCTAAGGTTCTAGCATGTCATGGTCTTCAAATGCTACTATTTAAGGAGAGGTTTCATCTTCCACCACTCTGTGAGGTACATCCTCTCCATGTACTTCTTCAAGCTGACACATTCTATATTTCTTAAGAGTTTTCTCTTCATAAAATGTTACATCCCTACTAATATTGATATGATGGAATCCTGAAATGTATATCTTGAAGGCTTTGGAGGCTTCACATTATCCAACAAATATTCCCTTCATTATAGAAGGATCCAACTTATGGAAAACTTGAAAAACATGGAAGAGAAGGTGTGAGAGGAGGCTAAGAAAGTAGTGAAAATATTCCAATATTTTCAAAGCAAGGTCGCAATCCCGGAACTTTCAGACTGATGTGGCTTGGGACGAGCCACAAGTGAGTGTTGGGGGGCTGTTGGCCCTAGGAAAAGTTAGACATAATTTTTCCATAATTTTGTTTGGGAAAATAAATATTCTGGTCACAATACAAGAAGAGGTTGAGACAGAAGAAGTGCGATGAGAGAAGTTGCGATGGAAGCAACCATAACATAGAGAACCAAGGCAAAAGAGGAATAAAGTAGTTGTAAAGCAGAAGTTCAAATGATTTTGTGGGAAGAGTTAGAATAAAAGATATCTTTTAGGCATAAAAGATTGATTTTATTTTTGGGATAATAGTGCCTATTTTTAGTTATAACTAAATGTATTAAAATAGAAAGACAACCTATCGACTGACAGTTGTGAGTCATTTGACAGTTTGATCAAGAATGTTAAAGCAAAAAAGATTATAAAAGAATGAACCTAATTTGTGTGGTGGGTTGGTTGGTTGTTGGTTGTTGTGGATGGCTAATGGGTGATCAAGGATCAAGGATCAAGGGGTGAAGGATATCCAGTCAAAGAGAGGAATATGATTGATCCAGGCTGTGTGTGGATCAACAATTCAAAGAAGAAGAGTGAAATACATATGCAAAAACTAGAGATCATGAGATAAGAGAAATATGTACGAATTGTAAAGAATATATAACAAAGAGTATGCAAGCTGAGTGCACAGACCAAAGGTACTAACCTATTTCTCATGCTAGATGAAGAGAACCTTTGTGGTTTTTCCTAGATGGGTTTCAACGTTGCATCTTGTTTCTCTATCTCTTTGATATGTTCCTTTATGTTGAATGCATGTATGTTGTGAATAAGTGGATCTGAATATGTCGCATAGTATTTGTTCTGAATAATTCACATATATATATGTGTCGCACACTTAATAGGTTGTATATGTGATAATTCTTTATGATTAACTACTATGATACATGTCGACGCATAAGTAGATTGTTATCTGGAAGGAATAACTGAATACAAAGGTTTAATTCTGGTTTTCGTCAAGTGAGATGGCCTTCCAGTAAGGAAGAAATCCCCGACATAACTACAGAAACCTGGTTCTAGAAATTCCCAATAGATATATCATGTGAGACTTCATCTGTGTCATAGGTGTTGCTGACGAAATCCTGCTCTGTCAGGTCGGTATCTTGGGTATTGTTGACAACAAAGGACTTGAACCTAGGTCGACCAAAAGTTAGCCAACATGGGAGTATGAACTAGTGGTATTTGTGGGTTGAATGACAATGGTACAGATTGAAATATGGACATTCATTTGGCTTTGATACCACTAAAACAATAAGACTCCAAATTGACAGAGAAAAGTCGATTTTATTGGACAAAATCAAAATAATTTACTATAAAAATGTACAAGATATGTTTTTTATTACAATATTAGCTCGGATAAATAATAATGTTGGCTTGTTAAGTGAATTTTCACAAAATGTATGACTTTTGTTAAGTGGCTTATTTTTTATTTTTTATTTTTTATGGGATAGACAGGCACTTTCCCCCACCCGAGTTCCATTATGCTCCAACACAATGATGCATGCATTCATACTTTTTATTTTCATTTTTTATATTTTATGGGAAAGACAAACACTTCCCCCACCTAAGATGTATAAATGTTCCTCTTGGCACAATTACATACCTAAACCTTATGAGGGATAATCATGGATTGGAATCAACATACAATTGTTAGCACAAATATTATGTATTAAATGAACCACTTTTTTATTATTAACTATTGTCATACATAAGTATAGTTTCCCTAGTTAGATTTATGAGAATATACATATTTTGGTTTTATTTTGAGTTGTACCACACATGATAATTCTTTTCATATTTATAATGATCATAGTATATGCTAGGATTTCAAGATGATTACATGGTAATGAAGTGTAATGGTGGTGTTCAATAACAGCTTAAATGATGAAACACTTCTTTATAAGAATATCCCAAAGAGAACAATGCATTGTGTGTGCAATGTGTGTTGTGTCTATTTATTCAATGATTGAGCCTCACCAATAAATAGGTTTTAGGGTTTACCCCTAATACCCCAAAGAGGGGGATCATAATAACCACTAAATTGGTTAATGATAAATGAAGCAGTCCCAATGGTCCAAAAAACTCCTCAACTTCAATTTAATTTAAATATTCTCAATCCTCCCTTACACGAAACTTGGAGGATGTATGAAGGTGAGGTTATTTTGACACCAACCCTTAATGATAACTTCATGTGAGCACCGTCATTATTTGAATTAGTCTTGGAAAAATTCTAAATATCTCACATGTTTCATCATTATCCCCTTAACACTACTAGGTTTGGAATACTGATAACCAAAGTTATACATGAGTACGATGAGGTACAGTTAAACAATTACCTTTTCCAATCCTCTTCAGAACATAATGAAGGGAACACAAGTTACAAGCAATATTTCTTTAGAACTTGAACCTCCTAAACATCTCCACACACAAGGTGGAGAAACAAGATCCTATGCACAAAAAATCATAATAGGTTTCCGAAAATGTGTTGTCAAGAATAGTCTCCAAAATCATAGTGTTATCAACCAAGCAATCTCAACCATGAAATTTGCAAACCTAAATGTGTCTAATTCATACAACAAGATAACTAACCATATCCAATTACATAGTTGTCAAGAATAATAGAAATTTAAGAACATGATAAACTTATCTTTATTTTCTCAAAATCCCTTTTGGTTTCTTGGTGTGTATAAAAAAAAGTTTATCAATCTATAACCGTAACAAAGTAATCCCTATTCCTTCACCTAATTTATATTCCCCTCACCATATCATCATAAAAAAACTCTATCAATTTCTATCGACAATTGAAACTATAAGTGGGTTCTCAACAACGATAAGTTGGGTTGATACAACCGAACATGCTCAACGACATTCCGCTTTGAACAAAAATGGAGGCATCACAATAGTGAATAAGACTCACATACAAGGCCTCTAACTAATACTACCCACATGCATACAATTCCAACAAAGTTTTTTCAGTGGAGATTACAACACTAATCAATCAACAAGAGTAAAGAGGAAATTCATACAATTTTATAGTGGATGATAAACATTTGTATGTAGTCATTAAGCACTTATTGAAATTTTGCAATGACTAATCATCAATCCAACTACAATCAATCCTATAAGTCGGAACTGGTCCAAACATCTTCCTTTTGCACCTCTTCTACAAATATTTTGTACACATATTTTCCATCATACCTGTAGTTTCGACTCTTGGATGAACTCCTCATACCTCTATGATAAGGATGTCAATATGGGAATTTTTTTTCTCATGGAGCATAACGTTCAAGATGTGATTCATGCTCAACCAAATGTGCAAGGTATCCCTACAAATCAACAAAACTATCACCTATCTCTAACTTATTCATACTCTCATTAACCAATTCCATAACTAATGCAAGTCATACTCTCTACAACTTAGTATAATTACCTTCAACAACAAACAAAACAATGGCAGGGACATAATAACATTCTTGTAAATCTATGGTAGAATGACCTCCATTTAACAATGAGGTTTCACCGTATCTAGGCCTTCGTCTAATTGATTTCATCTTAAGCTTTANGTACATAATAACATTCTTGTAAATCTATGGTAGAATGACCTCCATTTAACAATGAGGTTTCACCGTATCTAGGCCTTCGTCTAATTGATTTCATCTTAAGCTTTATAGGAACAATAATACCATGTGCACTCTTCTTAACCCCACCACTTGTATACTCCATTTGGCACAATAACCAATAATCTATACCTAATAATTCTAATATGTTTCTCCAATTCAAGAGAAGCTATTTAATTCATTAGTAGTTGAATACCATCCTTCTTAGAAACATCATTACTACTAGCAATATCATAATTAAAAACATCTTCAAAAGGATCATCATCATTAATATGTTTTCCATGAAAAACATTTAAAATATTCTTCTAAAGTTTTAAGTAATTATTGCTCATCAAATATCATTTATGACTTTTTCACATATATCCTTATTATTTTTGTGTAGATCATCTATACAAGAAACTAAAATCTCAATCGTTTTGTCCTTCTCATCCACCAAAATAAATAAATAAAATCATATTACATCTTTCATTTTGATACATGTCAAAAGCATGTAAAAGAGCACACGAAGTGTGAACACCCCATGAAACACTAATTCTATTTTTTAAATACTACAAGAAAATTTGTGCTCACCGGATTTTTCTAATTGTTAACATCCCCGCAAATCAAAATATCTACCAAAAGTAAATAATATCAATGTGCATTGTTGAGATGAAATCTTGATCTTCACATTCCTGGCCAACACAACATTGTCAGTGTGGCTACACACAGCTTTTAACACAAAATAAACATCATTTCAAGCCTTTTCGAGAAGCCAATGGTCGAGACTCAATATCATGGTCGTGTTGCAATCTAGTCTTCCACTTTAAACCTTCAAGAACTTGACGATGGTGACCACTCTATTCTTCTATAAGTGGTGGTCCACAATGAAATTATAAACAAGAAACAATATAGGATTTTATAATTGTCGTGGGAAGATCCTTTAAACAACAATTTTACGAGATTTACCTATTGATATATCTAAGTTTGGCATATGCATTTGTTTAAGTTTGATAGTCAATATTGTCAATGTTTATTATAACCTTTTGTGATGTGATGTGAGGCCTTGTGATTTATGTATTGCAAAACCCATGTAATTTGGTATGTCATGTTACTATGTGATTTGCATGTGATTTGGTTTGGCAACATCGCATGGTATCCCTTTGTAGTTAATGAAGTGAACAACAACAAATGATGGAAACTCTAAGGCTTTAGAATGGGTTCTATAGAAAAATGTAATAACTTTCTAAGTAGCCATTCACCAAGCTCCTTGCAACCCACGTTCATCTTGTCAAGATCATGTGTACCATCCCCTTTGATATTAGTAGAGTAGCTATGTACATGAAAAGAAGTTACTCCCTTTTATCATTGATTTCCACCTTGCTTTCATTGACTTGAACAACTTAATTGTAGAAAATTAATTAGTCGTTTGCTTGGTACTTAAACAACATAATTGAAGCAAATTAAATAATAATTTTGATAACAAAATACATATCCACCATTAATGTTAAGATCAATCATATAATTCAATATATATATATATATATATATATATATTACATTTAATATTTTTTTCAAAACATATTTTAATGTTATATTCATATACCAATTTTCATCTTCTATTTTATTGCAAACTCTAAATTGCTAACATCCAAATATATTTCAAAACAAAATTTAATGTTACATTCATATACCTATTTCCATCTTCTATTCTATTGCAAACTCTAAAATGCTAACATCCAAATATTTTACTTGAGTGTAAATTGTTTTGTTACTAACCTAACAATTAAGCTAACAAATTCTGCGATAACATATAACAAGTTGTTCCTTGGGTGAGTAACAGTTAAGCTAACAAATTATGACTCAAATTGTTGATTAAGATAACAAATTGAGCCTTTTGTATATATAGACACATTAATTTTGTAAAGGTTGTTTATTCTATTATCTTAAAACTTCAAAGTTATGTGATCGAGTTTTTTTGTTGACTTGGGATTAGTTACAATTGGCACAAAAATGATGTAAACAACTAATAAATAACTTTGAATGTAATAAATTCTTAGATGGCACCGTGACCGAGTTTCAGGAGCAGTTCAAACTTTAAAGAAGAAGAGGTTATTTGAAAAAATCTGGGCCATTTTCTCTGCGATTTGACCTCTCTGCAAGCTTCAAATTTGAATCCTCCAGGGCTCGTCAGAGGCCAATTTACATGTCATAGAAGACCATCGAGAATTTTATTATTAAAAAAAAAAAATTTCATAGTGAGCCTATCAATAATTAAATTAACCACTACTGTGTGAAATTGCAACAGAAGGGCAACTTCAGATTTTTCCCATCGAATGGTTTCCAGTGGATATGCCTTGCTCCACAGGATGCAACCCACAGTGGCTAGCTGAGTTGGAACTTGGTACTTGGTACTCTCCAGTCTCCACGTGTTCGATCATTGATGGATCATGGGCCATTGTTCCTCTAATAATATTATCATTAAGCGTACATGGATGGGCCCATGGCCCATGGTTTGAATAATAGTTCTCATATCGACTATTTGTGTTAGCGCTTACATGTTTAACACATTTAATGGAAGCAAGAAATTCATTAAAGTTGGTTGGTGGCTCATAAGTGTTACAGGTAGCGAGCTTACCAAGTTACCACTTACCAAATACTAGTTGGTGACTTCCGAAGTTTTGAATTCGTGAGTTAAGTTAGTATTCAATGTACAATGTATTATGTGCACAAACTCCAAAATCCATACAATTCTTGTAATCATGTGGCTCTTGCCCTATGTTTACTTTGTTGTATCAAGCTCCCACCCAGTATTTTCTTTGTTGTATCAAGTTGACGCTTCACTTCCATGCTTCCATGGCTCCGATGATCAATATATAATATTATAGGACTACAAACAAGCTTTTTCTTATGCCCCTTCTCCACTGTGGTCGAGCTACTTCCAAGCTCCACCTACCCTATCTCTTCCATGAGAGTTTATATAGCTAAGCTACCAATGCCATCCTGCCAGAGACATATATAAAGAAATTCATTTTCCTAGAGGAACTCAACTTCAAGGCTGATTAGGTTGCTATGAATTTATAGGTATGTACAACATTTTATCTATTCATGATTCCATTAAATATTTAAAAAAATTGTTATTTGATTAAATATTTGTAGTTTCAAACAAAATAATTTTATTTGATTAAAATTCTGTAACTTCAAAGGTGTCTTGAAGGCTTCAAATTTGAATCTTGGTGGCCACTTGGGTCGCAGCACTGCAGGAAACAGGTCAACGCCCACCAGGTTTACCAAAAATCCTAGGGATTTGGGGGAAGTTCCCACTCTACTAGCCTCCATGCATCTAACACATATTTCATTAAATTTGGAAATATTCTATTACAAGGACTTCATACACATTGAGTTTTTTTGTAAATCTCTAAATACATATTCTATTAAATCTAGAAAAATCAACTCAAAGAACTATTCCATTAAATTTGGAAGAATTAATCCAATGAGCTATTTTCTCAATTAATATTTTTTACTTATTTCAAGTAAAACTTTAGTATTCAACCATTCAAAAGAAAATATTACATCTCAATTAGAACAAGATGGGTTAGTTCTAGAATTTAAAACTTCCGCTAGATTGAGTTTTTTCAAAATGAGAAAAGTCATAGCCTTTGAATCCTTACATAATTTCTATTAATATTATTTATAGTTTGTATTAAATGTTAAGTTGATTAAATTATTTTATGGCATAATACCAACATTGCATTTGTTATTACAATAATTAAAAAACATTGTCATAGTAATTATTTTTGTCTTTGTTGAGTATGTTGTTTTATTTTTTGAAGTTGCCACCACTCTTAATCAAAACAAGAAAATATTTGATGACTTTAAATTCTAAGTTTTACCCTTGTAATGATTAAAATAAAGTATGAATTAAAATAGCAACATAATTTATTATAGTTGTTGTTGGTAGTGGTAGTGTATTAAAAACTAAGTTGATGAATGTTTACTTTATGAATAATAGAT
>LPNX010633825.1:0-234082 GCA_001517045.1 Pseudotsuga menziesii
AGAACACTTATGCGGGAGCCTTCAAAAAGCGGTTCGTCTGCCTTCTCAAGTGTAGGTAAATCATGAAGATATTCAAAGTCATCAATTGGCGGTGCATGAGATTGATCATCGTCCATTCTAACATTAAATGCATCATTGATTAATGCATTTGCACCATCATCCTCAATTATGTTATCGTCATGATCATCGTCTAATTCCATGTCATCATTAACTTGATCATGATCAGTATTCGCAGGACCTGCATATTGACGTTCCTCCTGCACTAGTTGTTCCTGCGTAATTACCACATTCTCCATGTTCGAAACAGCCCTAGGAGGCCCTTGCTTTATAATTACAATTAAAACATCAAACAACAAACATTAGTCATGTCGATTAAGTAACCAAAATAAAAATGATACAATATACAATTACAAAAACTCTCAATATAAAGACCGAATGATATATAATCATGAATTATATTGACTTACCAATGGATGATATTCATGCCCCCCCTCAACATGTCCATGTTCTCTACAATGTATTTTAGTTGTTTTGATCAGTAACCTTCTCGTATTAAAGCCCCTACATTGACTGCAAGGACAATAACATTTTCCATCACCCCTTCTTTCTACTCCCTCCCACAACCTAGCAAGCAATTGTCGATTTTGTTCTGCCGGATCTTGATGACCTGTAACATCATTGTTACGTGGCATTTTATTACTCAAACCCTAAGAACAAAGTACGAGCAAACCCAAGTATATGATGAGTCTTCTTTTCCACAAGGGTTAGAACCAAATCCAAAGAGAAAGCTGACCAAAATCCAAGACCAAGTGGGAAGATCCCCACAAAAGAGCAAGGCCAAAATCCAAGACCAAGTGGGAAGATCCCCAAAAAAGAGCAATGCCAAAATCCAAGACCAAGTGGGAAGATCCCCACAAAAGAGCAACGCCAAAATCCAAGACCAAGTGGGAAGATCCCCACAAAAGAGCAACGCCAAAATACAAGACCAAGTGGGAAGATCCCCACAAAAGAGCAACGCCAAAAAAAAACCCTTAGGAATTTCGCACTTCTTGTCCAAGAGATAAGTGCGAGACTCAGTGTGTGAGATAATGAACCTAGCCGTACATCTATTTATATGAAAAATGAACCTAGGCTTTCCATTTTAATGTGTGTGGGATAATGTCTTAAGCGTCACTTTCCATTTTAAATAATTAACCAATTACGACAAATTATTAAATGATTGAGCATTTTAAGCGCCGTCGCTTAAGCGATGCTTAAGAAATTATTAAATAAATGGGCAATTTAACTGTCATCGCTTAAGCGACGCTTAGGAGGATATCCGTCGCTTAAGCGACGCTTGAAAGCCAAGGTGTCGCTTAAGCGACGCTTATCCCCACCATTTCAAAAAAAAAAATTATCTTTCTGATTTTTGGCACGGTTAAAAGAAAAAATCCACGCGCCGTTGGAAAAAACCGTCGGATTTTGGATCGAAATGTAGTAGTGCTAGTATGCCTTCATAGTCCTTGCTCCCAACAATACCTACACTCAAACATTGAATCGATTCACATGTTTAGTTTATTCTCATAGGGTTTATCTCTAAACAAGAGTTTAGAAAATCATAACCAAATCATATACATATGTATATTCATAAGAAAGAAGATGAAAGATAACCAAATACTTATCTGTATTATGTGTTTTATCTCTGGTCCACAGGGTCCTGCTTTGCTTTGCAAGCCTTGGGAGTTCCTATGGACTTGGATGTTAGGTCAACATGCAGGCTACTCCACACCATCAATTAATTAATTTCCAATCAGTACACCTTCACTCCGACTTGGAAGGAAACTTCACCACAATCATTTCTACATCAAGGCTCTACTATGGAGCCCTAGGAATACAACAACCCTTTCATCAACACCTTCACAAACCTTCATCAAAATCCCTACAACCTCCACAACCTCCACAACATCCTTTCATACAAATCAACCCTTCCACTGCAACCCCTCACAACAACCTTTTACTTTGCTTCCTTAGTGTGCAACTCCAAATTGTATCTGTTTAGGCTGATAACACAAGTAGTATAAGCAAACTCATCAACGCTATTTCTCTAAAATTGTAACCATATTTCATAACATTCACTATCAAGTATTGAAACACCAGGAATGCATCTACTCCCTAGGGTGTAGTCAATATTGAAAACCCTATCACGACCCGACATCGGGGAAGTGTGCACCCCTTTTCAATGTGACCCATGTAGGCCCTACTCATACTCAAGCAGTCTGCCATAATGGAAATAAAATCAAAACATGCTCTGCATATTGACTCTAACAACTAGACATGCATATTCTTAGCTAGGGTCACAAAACACTTATCCATTTGTAGATGTAGTCTTTCTTCATTAATGAGGAATGGGGGCTCCCTTCTCTGAGTTTACAGTCCCTCGGTTTTCAATCCCAACTCCTTTCTACATTCCATATCCCACATATGTATTACTGACATAATCTTTACCATCTCACTCATATTGTTTACCAATCATGTAGTGCAGATTGGACATTACCAAAATATCCAATGGAGTTTCACCCGAAACCCATTTCCAAGATATGGGATCCTTCCCATGAAGTTTGACTCCTATAGACCATCACACATGGTCTTCCTGCAATGTTTATTCCTAGAACACTTATCAAGTAGCCACTTATCAAGTATCCAAACAGTCAAAATAATTTAACAATACAATTCAGATCTGATTGTTCCATAACCAATCAATGGCACTAATAATTAAATTCAATATGCATTTGCAACTCTGTCTACTACATAAATTGATTTTCTTAGCAATGAGGATATCCTCATATTGTTTGTCTCTTGTAAGTGGCACAACTCATCCCATTATAATTTTATGCTTACTAGCATAACATGAGCATCCACTTACAACACGTCCTCGTGACACAATTCTATGCAATCCAACGGTGATTAGTAATTATCTGCAAATTCTCAAATGAAATCTACAAGTCCAAATTAACAATTCATTCTGCACATAAACTATTTTTACAACCATGGGACTCTTCTCATGAGGTTTGGCTCTTTCACATGGTAGATTCCAGCCTTTGTCATGGACTTACCCACATTGCCATGCCCAAAACAATCTACATGAAATCTGAACTTCAATCAGCCAAACACTTTTTAAGTCTCTATGCATATAATATTTCAATGTTGCAACAATCACTGAAGCATTTTCAGAATTATAACACTCCAGAATTGAAACACTTCCAGCTGTTAACATATCAATATCCCCAAAACTCATTTACTTTACATGAATCATTATCATACTAAAATTGCAAGGTACAATAATTTAAATGAAACTTTTAGATACTCATTATTTCATAGTCATATCATTTATACAACTTTGCCCTCCCACGGAGCATTCCAATAGCCCATTGATCATGACTACCCTCTTCATGCACTTACTATTCTGCATTCATAACAACCCATGAAATGATCCTAGAATTATCATCAATTCATCATTTCATTCATTATTTAGTTTACAATAACACACACACCATCCCTATGCATTCATGCAATGCATCACAACATGCGCACCCACACTTATGCATGCACATTTTTAACATTTACTCAAACTTTTCATATGCATTCACTCAATGCATAACTACAAGATTTATAAAATCTCTTAAGGCATATCCACTCAATTCTACCTTGTATTGATTCATGAATGCTATGCATTCAAACAAATTATGGCCTAACCATGACTAGCTCATATAGGATGCATTACTACAATCAAGACCACTAGTCCTCACTTGTTTTGGTTATTAAGATCATAACAAACATACACAGGGCATGATATATTTTTATATGAATGTAGTCTAAATTTCTAAACAACCACATGGTATGAGACCACTTGCCTTCACCACTCCATGCTCCACCACACTATGGCAGCATGTCATTCACATGAATGCATTTCAATCCTAAATGCATACCATTCTATGATCACTAAATATGGTTCAATGGATTCTTACCCAATCCCCCTTCAACACTTATGCAATCATCAAAATTAAACCATTACCTACATGTCTCCCTTTTACACCCTTGATGTTACCAGTTTAGTTGGTCTCTTACAGAAGATTGCAGAATTTGCCCACCAACTTCTTGATCATGGATTTGTTGCCTTATCCTTTTCTTCATAAGGTTGCTGGTCACAGGCAATAGCATCATCAATATCTTCAGCCATGCTCCTGTTGTCATTGGTCTTACCACCAATACCATCACCAATACTGATTATCAACCAAAATATTTACCATTAGTGGTTCATTGCATATGTAAAATCCTACTACTTTTACCAATATGTAATATCATATGCGTGGAAAAACATATTCTCATGCACTATGCATTGTTTATGAATATGCCAACTAGTACATATTCATGCCATTCATCTAATATCTGCATTTTCAGTATTCCCATGCCATAATTTTATGTATACAAAGCTTATAAAATATAAATATGGTTAGAAAGACAAGGGTTAAGGAATTTTCCCTTTCCAATCCCTCATCTTTGCATGAAATTCCTCTTCCACATAATAGCTGGTTTGATTTCATGGTCTCTAGCAAGCGCAGAAGGAATCATTAGCTATGATTTTCTCACCAAACAAAAATTCAATACATATACTTATGCATAATATTCCTACATGCTACTTCTAGGCATGCAATTCTAGGAATTGTCCATATTGACAACAATTTTTTTTGTCAAAACAACCACTAGCACTTTTTTGCTCTAAATATCTATGATATATGAAAAACTCATTCAAAATTTGGTTATTCTCCACTGTTCTATGCTGGTGAAGCTTTCCAATGCCTATCCACATGCTCCATTCTAACTTCGGGTGTGAAATTACACTACTTCTAAAATGGCAATTTTCACCAAATTTCTGCACTTTCACACACAGCTGTATTTTGGTCTGGAATGCCAACTTCAGCCACCTGAAGCAAATCTAGGAATATTCAGGAAAAATTTTCTATCGGGAGAAGTTATTCCATACAATAAGGAACACTCATTAACTTGCGGATCTCGTTTCTGATGCACCATTCATCTTTTATGAATTTCTAGGTTTGACTACTTTTCACTTTTAACATTTTTCCAAAATTTCCAATTTTGGGCTTGTTGCAGCTGCAACTATTTCCCAAATTTTTTAAAATTTTGGGCCCGCCTTTTAATTTTATCTTTCCTGGATTTGTCTTGGATTACTGAACTTTGTTGTCCCCTGTTACAAATTTGGATCTTTTGAGGTTGAATTGAGGTACATTGTTTACCATTTTCAGAAGTTGAATGACTATCTTTGTTTGACTTGAACTTGAAGTTTTTGGTTTGTCGATAGTTTCCTTTTTCACTATCGAAAGTTTATTGAACAGTGAATCAGGGCCGCAGTTCTCTACGCAGCCACCGTTGCGGAAGCTAACTAATGAACATCCCAATGGGAATCATGTTTTTTGCCGATGGTTTATCTCCATCGTTTTTTTTGGTTTTTGACGTCATTTTGCTTATCACTGTCAGAGCATTAGGCTTCTAAGTCGTCGTCGTTTCGGAGAACAGATGGAAAAGGTTTTGATGGGTTAGTTCTTACCCTTGTCGATTTCGTGTTTTATTTCTTTTTCATTACTTTGTGTTTTCTCTTCGCTATCGGAACTTTTCATGACTTTGATCGAAAGTCATAGTCTGATTATTTTCCGCCATTGCGGCTCCTTAGCGAACTAATAATCTGACATATAGTTGTTCCATTCGTCGATGGTTTGTTCTGATTTTTGCCGATGTTTTCTGGGCTGCAGAACCCTTAGTCCATGTGACTTCCGCCTTTATAGATCCTCATTGAACTAGTCGTCCGATGCTGTAGTGGTTTCGAGGTTCGATGCTGTAGTTTTTAGTGTTTATTTCGCCGATGTTTTATTTTTCCGCGGAGCCCTTAGGTTGTATGGCTCTCGCCGTTGCGGTGCCTTGCTGAATTAATCGCCCGATGTTGAGTTATTCAACACACCAATGAAGGTTTTTCCCATCGACATTTTTCACCGGGAGGTCTATATATTGGGATGGGGTATTATTTTATTTTTACACTTGTGAACTCGCGCTTGCTCTGTCCTTGTCGAGTCGAACTGTGCATCCGTGCTTAGCTGTCAGGATCTCGCTCGTTTGGGGTGCTGCTGTGGAAGTATTGGACCACCACGTCGACTGCAACTTGTTTTCCAAGTAGGCCAACCATGCTTTCTCCTTTCTCTTGAGTTTATAAGTCGTTTTAGGAACTATGGTGTTCCCCTAGTTAGGTTTTTCCCGTCGTTTGGTAGTTGGCCGTCTAAGTATGATTTTGTATCCTTACGGCGTGAGGTATCAGTCAATTTGACAAGTATTTGCGATGGGGAGTTTTTCTTGAGCCTGTTTGTAAGCCATTATGGAAGCTCGATCCCGGTCCAAAGGTTTAGGAAGTTGGTGTAGACAAGTGTTACGCTGTCTGCACCAAATTTTTCAGTGTTGCTTATGGTCGTCCGAGGAGGCAAAGTTTCATTTTCTTTTCGTCGTAGGCATTTAACCTATTTTTATGAGATGCTAGAGGGTTTGATTTTCTCATTTTCAATCACTGGATAGGGTCTCACTTTCGAAGACTAGCCTCACTGATAGGGGTTTTTTTGTTTTGGCGAGCAGTTAAGATGCATTTCAATTTAAACAATGTATGTTTTATCTAGGTCATGTTTTAGTTGTAGACAGATTTAGAAATTTTCAGACCTAGTTTGCAGAAGCTCTTTTTGCCTGTCGTTCTCTATTATACATTAATTTTCTGGTTGAGAATGCATATGGAAGAAGTAAATGTTTTTATACTGTTTTTCTTCATTCTTAGAACACTAACTATAAGCTCCAATAGCCTAAGAACATGTTTGGTCTATGACAGGGCAACTTCTTCAAAGGAGATATGTCTAAAAGGCAAAATAAGAAGGCTCATGTTGCTGAGGGAGAACCTGATGTGGAAATCATTACTAAGGTAGAATACATCTACGAAGATACCAGAGCTACTACCGAGGTAGAACTAGATTACAAGTGGGGTGAGATATATCAGATGATTTCAAATCAGGATGTGCATGATGCAGGATTTGAAGAACTAACCATATATACCAACATCGAGAAATCTGCTTTGATGAAGGTAGCCACTAGACCTGAGCTATTCCCATGCTCTGAGGTGATCAGCTGGATCCTGCCTAGGGAAGATGTGACCATAATGATCTTAGCAAATACTTCCAAATGGGGCTATGTTGCATACAGTCCTGGTTATGTCTCACTGGCATATCACCTACCTCCTGCTCAAGTATATTTAACTGAAAGTTGGCTGAAGGAGATAAATTTGGACCTGGTTGAAACAGTGAAGAGAATGATGATACCTGGGAAGAACTTTCGAACCAGGCCATCAGGAGAGTATGATACAACCACTCTCCGGACTAATTACAGGTTTATAGCACTGATGCTAAATAGAGTATTTGGGAGAGCTCATGGTAAAAGTTTCAAGTTGGGATGGATACCCATTATTTTTTATGTGGCTACTCAGGGGACCATATTCAACTGGGCAAACATAGTGTCCAACAACCTCTCAGCTTGTATATCTTCAGCTTTGAGAGGGGTGTCCCAGAAGAAGTCTGAGTTTTATATGAGCTCCATCTTAGTGGACTGTATATTATGTACCCATTCATTTCCAGCCTTAAGGTGCAATTGGGACAGGGACAGAACCCCCGTGTACACTGAATACAAACTATTTTGGGCACACAAATATTATAGCCACTATAAAGAGATATGTGAACATTTCATTATGCCTTTGTACACTTTAATCTTCCTGACAGAATGCAACTGTATGTCCAAGGAGGCATTCAAATTCATTGAGGAACATGGGAGCTATTATTTGATTGAAGAGGGGATGTACATTAGAATGTATGTTTGCTCTAGGGCACCTTCTTTACTCCCTAAGTATGCACTAATTATGTGGTACATAAAGAAGCAGTTAGGCAAGTATATCTAGATGGTGTTGGAAGCTTTTTGTTTGAACATAAGAAGGCAGCCTATCCTGCCATACCTTTCCGGCTGGGAAGTTACAAATTTTCAAAGGTCAAACTAACGGCAGAGTTTGTACATGAGTTGGAGCACTTTCACTTTGGGGAGATGAACTTCCACAGGAATGACTCCCAAAATAAGGTTGCAGAGCATTACAAAGAAGCAAATGTTCATTTTGAATACACAAAATTCTGGGACAAGGATGAAGAAATCTTCAGAAATGCAAAGGATATAACTGCATTGAAGAGAAGATTTAAACAGAAGATCACCAGTGTGGGCGGTAAAGGTAAAACTGCACAAAAGAACGTTGAAGAAGTGGAATTCAAGAAGACTTTTAAGAAAATGAGAGGAGCCTGTACTGAATACTGCAGAAGGGTGCTGGTCACCTACAACAGATGCCCAAGTTGCTGTAGAACAAAGACTGGATGCATTACCAGAACATGAGCTTTTCATAGAACAATTATAGAGCAGGCACCATGAAGATGAGCAGAATTCAACAAGTCAAGGATCTAGATGAGCAGATCCTAAAGAATGCAGTAGCTCATTCAACAGTCAGCATCCATTTACTTGAAGATCAGCTACGTTTGAGTCCAGCAAGAATAGAGGTGGTTAAGAATCAGGTTGAAAAATATGAAATAAACATCCGTTTTCTTGAACCTTCATATTTTGAAAGCATAGCAGCAGAGGCCCAAGCGTGGAAAAAGTTCATCAATGATCAAGCGAGGCCCTCTTCATAAAGTGCTCCATCAAATTTTTGTTTTAAATGTAATATATTGTATGAGCATTCACTGCAGGACGAATTTTGGGAATTGAAACGTTGGGGAATCCCAAGAGTCATTTGGGGGAAGCCCAAAAGGTTTGCTTTTTTGTATAAGTATAGGAGAGTTAGATGTAGACAAAGACTTTTTCCCAGATAGATTTGTGAGAGTATGATGTAAGAAGAACTATTTTCTTTTGCATAAAGAAATTACAAGTTTCATGTAGGAGAAAGCTTTGTGGAAGGTTTCAAATGTTGTGCTATGGATTTGTTAAATGTGAACTATTTCGTTTTTAAGCTATTATCCATTAACTGTGAGATTGTTCTAACTCTTTGAACCTATGTTCTTGTTATGAATGTGCTCTAGTTTATTCTATGAAATTTCCACTATGAGTAATGAATGTTGTTCATAAAAAATTAGTTATCTGGTTGTTCATATATCTATAAATGTTCATGTGTTTTGAAATAAGTAACAACTATCTATGATTTTTTTTAATGCATGCACAAAATACATTACTCATTGATGAATAATAATCTTACTCCCTAGGGATAGGTTAGATAGTTAGTTTTAGTTTTTTCTTGCTGTGTGTGGTTTAGATGCAAGAGAGTTAAGACGAGAAGTAAGAACCTGCGCATCACATTGTGACCACTCCTTGTATTCTCTATCAATCTGCATTTTTAGATAGGAACTTGCATCTTATACTTAAATACAAAAACTAAAAATATACATGGTGGACCGGGCCGTAGCTGGTAAAACCCTTTATATTTTTTACTTGACCTACGGTAGCCAGACCGTAAACCGGACGGATTACCCATACCAAATAGTAACAGACTAGTTGGGAACGTTTACTAGGGAGAATCTCTAACTGTTGTTACCTGCAATTTTCCAGGCCTCAATAGGGCCAAAAATGGCTATTTCCCAAATGGTGCATTTCTGGAAAATATGTGTCTAATGGAATATGTTTGGTTTAATGAGAATATGAAATGTTGAGTTCAGTAAATTTCTTGAATTATTTATCTAAGGTCTCTTTCATTCGTTGTTGCGCCGACTTCTTTATTTTCCGCCCGTCGCTGTCATCTCGATTCTTTTTCTTTCGCCCGTTGCCGTTGCGACTCAAATTTTAGTTTCCATCCATCGTTGCTGCTTGGTATTATTTTTCCATCCATCACGGTGGTCTCAAATTAATCTTCCTCCCATCACTGCAGATCTATCTTCCCTTTCTTTCCATTGCCACGTCTCCAAATTCTTTTTCCTGTTGCCGTCAAGCCAACACTTGGAAAAATTTTGGCCTTTCTTCTGTGTGGGTGAAAAATTCCTTCTTCAGCTGCCATTGCGGCTCAATCCTTCGTTGCCCGCTATTTCCATGCATCGTCTCTTCTCAGCTGACATTGCGGCTCGAACCTCAAGTTCTGTCTGTCGTTGTGGAAGAACCCTGATCTTCCATTAGCACAAGCCATCCGCCATGTCGACAGAAAGGAGGAAACATCACCACCATGCGGCTTCGTTCAGATAATGCGGTTTTTGAATTGACTTGATTCCGGTGAAGGAATCCAACGTATCGGATGGACTTGGCCAAAGTTATCCGATTTTTCCATACTTAGAGATTTTTTCTTTTAATTTTTCTCTGCGTGCTGCTATGCTCAACAGAGGTTACCCCACCTCTGTTAATTTCTTTTCTTGGCCCATAGAGGCCCACTACTGCAACCTAATGCTCTGATACCACTCTGTCACATCCCCTCCCGTCAATCCGATGCAAGGGAGGAAAACATGAACAAACATACCAGGCTTATTTGCCAATCTCAGCCCCATTCATTAGTAATAAATTCATGCATAAATAAAAGCTTATGTGTGCAGATCATTCTTAATAAGCACGGTGGAATCACACTATCCACACACCATTTCATCATACATCCCTCATATAAACAATAGTCATTAATTAAAACATTGCAGAGAACAGAACTAACCTAATGCAATCCATAAATAATGCTTATCTGGAAATGTAGTGCAGAATCATACTCAATATAAACACAACGAAATAAACATAATAACACACACGCAGAAGGGAGTACATCAGCCTATTTCTTCCAGTTAGAATAATGAAACAACCATACAATAATCAATCCCATTCTCATGATATGCATAGGCTTCATGTCAACTAGCTTAATATAATCATATCATTCAATTAACATGCAGAACAGAACACAAAATGATTATAATTTAAACCAAAGAGAATACTTATCTTTAAGATGAAACTGTCCAACAACTAGCTATGTGAGAGCAACGTTCCACCCAACCATATATCTCTGTCCAACCTATATTATTTCATCTTAGAGATCACCCCCGAGTTGGGATGTGTATCCACTAAAGAAGAACTAAATAGGCTCACTCACAGCCATGGTTTCACTCAACTAGTCAAGCTAATCCAACACACAGTTGGATTTATCAAGCATATAATAAAAAAGGAGGAGGATTCTAAGCCAATTAGCTCAACCACAGAGCTACATACATTTCAAGCTAAATTCAAGCAATCCAATCCTCTGTTCCAACATTCACACTTAGATTTCTCACAATTCTGCCATCAAATAACTCAATCCCGTCACTGGATTTATGGGCTATAAAAACTAGGTTTTCCAATGGAATTTGGGGTATCTAATACTTTCAATTTTTCCCCAAGGTTCATATCTATGGATCCCCCATTGGATTTCACTATCAAATACCAATTCTCGGTGTTTTTGGCTCTTCAAAACATGGGTTCTTGCAAAGTTACGATTTTTTATTTTCTTCTCACTGTTGGGCATGTGTAATGGATGGAAACTCCAGTTGGGATCTTCCACAATGTAATGGGAATGAGGAAAAATGAATTCCCATGAGGTAGAGTGACTTGTGGTTCAAGAAAACAGAGCCCATACCCTGCCATACAAATTTCTGGGCTGCCCCTGCTCCATTGAAGCCATGGACTGATTTCTTCAACAAATTTCTTACACATAAATAAATTCCAGCAAAGAAAGTCAAATGGATTCTGAAAATGACATTTGGAAACCTATGGTTCAATCCCACAACCCACTCACCACTCCCTAATGGATACACATGGCCCCTTCTCATTAGTTGCTTCCATAGCCAGTTTTGGTATTTTATTGCATGATGTTTATTTACATCATTTTTACGATGTTCCATGGCTTAATAACACATGGGAAACATAATTTCTAATACTTTCCTTTTAACTAAAAATCTGAGCATCCTTAGTGGGGCCTTGGCCTTGAGATCCCCGCTAGGAAAACATACATCAGATGTATACAATATTTATATTAAAAGTTAATATATCCTAAGGGTCAAAATGGGGTATTACAATATTAAATCATGGTTTTCATCCATGATGAAAGAGACTCAACCACATCACCATCTAGTGTCGACTCACTTGCTAGGTAGGATTTCTCTGTCATCTTGCTCCATTTGATAATTGTGTGGTGGTGTTATCCTTAAGGTCTGCATTGGACTACTACAAGGAAAAGCTAGGGCACTAAGGAAGGGAAATTGAATACATTTGGTTTGTTTTGAAGGTTTGTGTATAGTATGAAAACAATACATATAACAAAGGGAGCTATGAAATTACAAGTTTGAGTTATGAACTGAATGTGTGTCAAATTATAATAATAAGACTCAAAATAAATACATAAAAAAAATAAGCTATGAATTTCATGCATTCATGTTTGATCCCACACATAACAACTTTATATCTAGGATTTAGAAGAAAACAAAGCATAAAACACATGCAATGAGCATATACAACGTATATACCATTAGTTCTGCAAATATGGTCATGCAACACATTCACTTTCTATAATCAATTAAATAATCAATTGCAAACAAGTAAGATGGCACAAGAAAGTTCACAATTCATATATAATCAATTGTTCATAGGAAATTGTAGAATATGTTTACAAAATAACGAGGCCATCCAATGGAATCCCAAAATGGAACCTTTAGCTTCTCGAAGGAAGAACCCCTTGTTCTTCCTCTTTACAAGGTTTTATAGAACATTACATAATCATCAATATTCAAAACTTATGGATCTGAAAACTTCCTTTGCTACGTTTAGAAATATCTCATCCCAAATCAAATTGTTGAGGTGGCCTTTCAACTGCTAACTTGTAATTTTTGCAAGAAATTAATTGTGGAGAAATTAAAAAAATACGGTCTAAATATCCATTCTAATATATCAAACCATGATATATCTTACAAAACTGAGATAGGTTTTTGTCCATAGATACCGAGTTAGACACCCATTCACTTAAAGCGTTAGGATCTATGAAACCTGCATAGAGGAGTTTCTCCACTTCTTCCCTAACAACAACAACCTTTTTTGGGTTAATAGGTCATAGCTTCTACCAAATTGGTTTAACATTTGAACATGTTTTAATATCTTGTTCGACAATGGTTGGTTCATTCCTAGCATATGTTCGTAAGACTAGAATAAATTGTCTATATATTCCTTTAACAAAGTAGAATAAGTTTCATTCTCATTTGGAGAGCAATCAACACCAATAAAGACATTCTCAATGAATCTTGGTGTTTTGTATATATTAATGGGAATGATTTTAGATATATTGGCCATATTTCCCTCTACATAAACTTCACATATGGAAAGAGGGATCCCATACCAATCCATGTTTCCAGGTTTGGAAGCTTAGTTTTCATCAATCCTCACCTCATTCATGGAAGGAAATAATATGCACATTAGTGCTTATCTTTCCAGAGTTTCTCCCCCAAGGACATGGCTTTAATGATCACTTCGTCAAAAGGTAGGACCATATCAAAGGGATTTTGACAAGGAAAGGAATTGATTTCTCAAGCAGGCATGTCATAATAATCATGCTCATCCACAGGTGTAGACTTATGATGATAGTATACAAAATGTGATAACAGGGCTTGGTAAGCTATCACACACACACACACACATAAGGAAATGTTGACCTTCGAAACCTAGTTCCTTGTGTAGGTTCTGACATTGTCCACTGATCTTCAAAACAAGATATCCTAAAATAACATACGTTTACCATGAATTTGGTGGTGACTAAACAAATCGTGTGTATTAGGGAGATATTTTCATTCAAATTGGGTTGGGTAAAATTAAAATTTCCCATTGAGGAAGGGTACATCCCCACTCCAACATTTTCACAGGGTCTCGTGGAATAACCGACTAAATTAGGAACATTAGCTCCAATCGTCTGGATAAAGTCATTTATGCAAAAAGACAGTTGGTCTATTATGACTATATTCCCTTCATGTGGAAATTTAATCATTTGAAAGATTGAGGAGACTACTGACATGATTTCATAATTCCAACTACGACCTAGAAGGAGGTTATAATCTAGTGGAACATCAATGACTTCCACATCCTCCGCCAAATGTTTTCCCCCTAGCTCAACTGGGAGATAAGGAATGTTTCCATGATGTATTAATAAGTTTCGATCAAATTCTTTTAGCTTGGTTGATGAGGGAATGATACTCTCTAGTGAGCCTATAAATTGCCAACATGACAAGGACATAACACATGTTGAGGCCCCCTCATCCACTACAATCCTGAAAATGTTTGACCCTCTGATGAATACTTGGATCTATAATGTGGCATGGTGAGGTAAATGGGGATTCTAGTTATCCAATCCAAATGTGATCAATTAAGAATCCAAAGGAGCTCAAGATCCTCTTCCTATTAGCAGAGTCTTTCATTGTAGAGGAAAACCATGAAATACTTCTAGCGTAGACATTGCACATGGAGCTTGGGTCAGGTCTTCAAATATGTTATAGTTCTAGGAAACATGTGCTTGTGATTGTGTGTATTCTAATTTAGCACACCTTTCACCATGCATGTCATTGTGTCTTTCGCTGTATTTTCAATGTGAAAAGGATTAGTTGTTTTTAGTTCATGAATATCCTTCCCTTTGGGCCCAGATGTAGATGTGTCATTATTCCGAGCTCTATTTTGGACATTCACATCTCTTTCACATATATAGATGTTTGCACTCATTGGGTTTTCCCCTTACGAGGAGGCTCCATGATTTCCCCCTTGTGAGGGTTTAGGGTTGATAGGGGCACCGAGAATCATTGGTTGATGTTGTAGAGGGAATGGGTTGGTTATGACAACTGTTTTCTTGGCATCTTACTACTTTTCCAACAAACGTTGAGTGACCTACAGCTTGGGACATTGGTGAGTTAAGTTATCATCACCGCATAGTTTTCATGTGAATTCACCTTCCTCTTCTCCTTTTTGTCCCCACTAGCATTATTGTTATTAATGTTGATTGCATTGTATTCCCATTTTTCTTGGTTTTATTATGTTTCTTCCCTCCAAGATATTGGTTTCTTTTTGGATTATATGTCTAAACTAACAAACCATCTGAGGGTAGGTTGGGATTGGGGTTGTTTGCATTGTTATGAGAAACCATAGGTTCTTTTAAGGACATTTTTCTTATTTGATTGGAAACCTGGTTAGCTACAAAATTCTCTACTAAACGAAACATGCCATCAACATGTGGACCAGGTTTATATTGAGTCAAATCGACATCTTCTCTAGGAGAGGTGGGCAGCATTTAATAGAACATGAGACATTGTAAATACAGCAAGTCCAATTTCTCAACCTCGATGATTGCTTACTCCTTCTTTGTGACCCCTGAAAGAACTACATCTTCCACGATGAAAGGTTGTAATGACTTAATGAACTAATCAACTAAAAATCGTTAGGAATTTGAGCCTTTATAAGGTGACACCTCATCCACCATTCATGAATGTGGTAGGAGATATGTCTGGACTTATCTTGTCTGATTGGCATCAAAATCTCAGTGCCAGTTCACAGTGAGCTAACAATTGAAAGTGATTGAGAAAATTTATCGCAATTAAATGAAATTTATGAAAAGAGGCCCTTGGTTACTCAATATACCATTTGGAGGATACCATGTTCAATGCTATTTGAAAGATATGAAGCCTAATGTTTTCATCCATCAAAGAGTTAGAAAACACCAAAGATGAAATGCCATCATCTGTGTGGTTGGGCCTTGCCTATATTTTCCTTCAACCTTGGGTATATCCAAAGGTATTTTCATGGGGATTGGTGGCCAACTTGGATGGTGCAATACCGAGACATGAGTAAACTTGGATGGATTAGGAAAAATTAAGGTTTTCAAAAATGGTAATTTGTCTTCATGATCGAGTTCCAATTTTTCGGGGCATTTCCTTCCCATTGATTTCAATTCATGAAATATTGTCCCAACACATAAGGACTTCCAGAAGATACCAAAGGTTTCTATGAATGTCCATGCATGTGAGCATAACTAGGTTGTGTTTGGAGATATGGTGTAGAATATGCACCAGCCATGCCCCCTAGTCCATGTATTGGAATGCTAACTTAAGGCATGCTAACATTTGAAACATGTCCAATGTTTATGTTTCCCATTCAGGGAAAATGAATACTCCCATGGGATATATTGAAACCAAAATAAATATTGACACCCATCCACCCCATTTTACGAAAAGGCATACTAACCAAGGGTGTACTGAAGCCTATAGAAGCTCCTACACTTATACCCCCCATTCCTGGTAAAAACACACTAAGCCGAGGAATATTAGAACATGGAGTATCTGCAATAATCATGGAGAGGTTTACTACATGCATATCTATGCCTTCAAATGGAAAGGTATTGGATGGAAACAAGGCATAACTACCAGTGGCATGAGGAATACTAGTAGGATTCAATTGGAACCTAGGTAATGACATCTTGAATGTTATGGGATTAGTGCTTTGTGGTACAAAAACTGAATCACTAGGTCCACTGACATAAGCACTAGTCGAAGGAACTGATCCTCTGGTAGGCACTCTTGATTAGAATGGGAAACATGTTGATTCCATTGCATATGACATAATTGGGTTCACACCTCCTAAAGGGTTAGTGGTAACTAGGGGGGTAACATCCTCCAAAGTGGGTACATCTTCAATGTTTCTCATGGTTCACCCACCTTGATAGCGTATTAAAATAAATTGAAAAAGCTTCCCCATTAGACTCATAGTTTTGAACAAAAACTGGAATTTGTGGCTAATTTAATCCCCCTTATGGATCTCAAAGGTCTTCGATAACAATTGGACCTAGGTCCTCTTAACAAGTATGAGGTGTACTCCTTGCAGACTGGTTAAAATGATTGTCTACATCACCAAGGTAACCCTATTTTGACAACTTATCGGACTCACTAGATATGGAACATGTTTCCACTTTAGTGGGATTAGCATTAGGTTATATGTTATCTACCTTTTCCCCTTGTGGGGGTGTATCGTTGTGATCCAGCCTCTGTCTCTTACAAGGTAACTCTCCCTTTTTAAGGGGAAGTTTTTAAATCATTTTTGACCTACGTAGAGGTTAGTAAGACACTTTGTCTTAGACACAAAAGAAAAGTATTTTACAACTTGTATTTATGATAGACCCACACTCACTACAAAGTTCTGAAATATTTAACACAAGATGTCTAACTTTTCTAAAGATAAATACCAAGATGATTAAGACTTGGCACTAAACAATGAGGAATTACACAAGGGAATTTTGGAGGTCATCCTTGGATGACCAGGGCCCAAGTCCAACCAACGAAGGTTTGAATGAGATAGTTACACTAATCCTCACGCAAAAATATCAAGGGGTGCAAGTACTTTCCTTCGAAAAATACCCTCCCAAGGACATGAGACAGAGATTCTATGTCTACCTCAGGTACCACAATAATTTCCCCCTTGGAGTCACTTGGGTGGAACTTAGGAAAAGCAACTATGGATATGACTTTGCGCTAGGTAATTAGGTAGAATGACCACTAGAAAGAGTTTCTGCATATGGGAAGGGAACGTAGGACTAATTCCTAGACCCGAAATTCTCAATATAATAGTGGTTTCACCCTGAGGACCCGCCACAATTGATCAATTCCCATATTCACAAAACCCCACTAACTCAAGTGATGGGGATAAGATGACCACTTGAACCAACTGTCTCCTACAACTTGACGCCTGTGTCAGAGATGCTTTCCCAACAAGTACTATTGTAATATCTGTATCCGGATATTTGCAAGGATTAGTCAAGTGAATAATCAACTAATGGAAAATAGCTCCATATTGAAAATATAAAATGAATATTGAAGATGTCATGATGATGATTTACAATTACATTGGTATGACTTTATATAAGCCTTATCGTGCATTTTCAAATGAAAGGGTAGATATCTTTACTTTTTTTCTAATTAATTAATTAATCATTTCTATTTATTAATTATTAATTAGTAATATTAATAATTAATATTGATATTTAATGTTTATATATATTTAAATATCTTATTATGTTAGATATATATTTTTATATAACATTGCATTCTGGTTCATGATGCTTTTTCCTCAAAGCATACTTTATAAAACTAGTTTATAATTTAAATAAGGTAAGTAAAACCATGGGCTATTTCATAAAACCATGTGTGGTTTTATGAATTATATTCTTTAATCTTTTCCCTTTTTTTTTCTTTCTTCAGGATAATTCTTTTTGTTTTTGTCTTTTTACTTCTTCCTTTTTACATCTTGGTCTTTGCTTCATATTTGGAGTGGAATTAATACTTCTTCAATGAAATTCGAATGGTCAAAAACCAATTTTTACCATAGAAACTATGAATATGGATGGCTAAATGACACTATGAGGTCAAATACACGGATTCAAGTAAATCTTGACAATTTTGGCCACATTCACAAGGATTAATCAAGTGAATAATCAACCAATGGAAAACAACTCCATATTGAAAATCTAAAATGAATATTGAAGATGAATGATGATGATTTACAATTCCATTGGTAGGGCTTTATATAAGCCTTATCGTGCATTTTCAAACGAAAGGGTACATCTCTTTACTTTTTTTTCTTCTAATTAATTAATAAATCATTTCTATTGATTAAATATTAATTATCAATCATTAATATTAATAATTAATATTGATATTTAATGTTTATATATATTTAAATATCTTATTATATTAAATATATATTTTTATATAACATTAATCAAATCCTAGTTTCATTTTAAATGGCCTTGGAGAAGTTCACTCTCCAATCCTAGTAGCAAGGTCCTAGAACCTAGACTATTTGTTAGTTTCTAAAAAAAAGTCCTATTTATTTGATTATGCCACTACTACTTTTCAAAAATCATGAAATGTTCAAGAACTAAAAATAACATGGAATCACAAAATTTGAATGCCACTAAGGATATTACAATGAACTAAACTTATTCAATCCTCCAAAATAAGATAAGGTATTCACATTCTCTACACAATCAATCATTTCATGTATTTCAGGAATGTTCTTTCATTATACTTTGAATGCAATCAATCCAACTTTTTCTTTTCAAAAAGAGAATGTAAAACAATACCTACACCTACCAATGCAATTTCATTACTAGTTCTCAATGGTGCACTACATAAATGACTCTAAACTTGTTATTTTTCCATTGACTATGCATAAGATATTTCCAGAAGAAAAGTATATCTTAAACTCAAAAAATGAAGCACAATCAATTTATTACACAAAAAGTGAGCACTTTGGCATCACTTTCACCTAATGAATGAGACAAGGGAAGGGTATAAAAAATCACTCACACACTTCCTTTTGTATGAAAAACTAGGTAAACCAAGCAATCACAAACTCAATTGTCCTATGGCATACCAAACTAAGAAATTATTTTATTTTTAAAGGCCTTAAGAAGTGAAAAAAGGCTACTAGGATTTCACACTTAAACAAAAGGCTCCAATAAATAAGAAAGCCATTCACATAAACTTGTAACACACGTCAAAATAAATAGGCACCCCTAATAGTCCCCTAAATTGGCTAGACAAACCAAGAAATTTCATTCTTTCAAGAATAACAACTTGCAAATTCCATTTTAACAAGGATATGTTCCTTCCTGAAAGATTAGTCACATATGCACACGACTTTTTTTAATAGAACTTGCGTATGTACATGATTGAGTAGTTCAGAAACTGTGTATGCACACTATTGCTTCCAAAACTAGCAACATACAATAAAACCCAGAGTTGTAAAACAAGCCCAAAAAGAAAATTTCCTTTAAAGTAGGATAAGTCTAACTTAGGGAAGACCTAAGGAATGACTAATACCAATCACAAAGATTCAATTACTAAAAAAAAACCAAACCATAAAAGGAATTTTATTGAGTTTCTCCCTAGTGTGGTTGTCAGTTTTGTTATGGGATTTTACTCACGTAATAGTTAGGGTTTAACTATCAACATATAGAAGGGAAGACTCGTTGCTAATTTCCTACTTGCTCAACCAACAAGAATCAAATGAGTAAAGGAAAATGTACTTCTTTGTATTCCACACTTGAAATACTTACAAATTTATGACGTTGAACATCGTCCTTTGTCCTTCCTTGAAGTTCTCATCCTCTTGCACACAAGTGGCATAATACCTTCCTAAAATACTTTTGGATATTGGAAACTAATAACAAAAGTAATAATAGATTCAATTATTGAAATACAATCTAATTATTAAAGATATAATATCAATTCCACCCTAAACATATAATGCAACAATGAATCATATCATAAACAAGGTTGTTCCAGGGGGATGGGGGAATAAGAGTGATCTTATATTATTTTAAATGATAATGGAAAACAATAAATTATACCAGAGTGCCTTTGTCACTAGTTTGGTTATTCCTTGCTTGAGGAACTAACAACTTGTCTTCCACAAACTTCTTCCGACTAAGAATAAAAAGGACTAAGATGACTAGTCCCCACTAATTCTAGAAGGGAGGTTACACTTGAAACATATGTATACTGAGGGATGGAACATCCATAAAAGCCTCACAACAATAAACTATGATCCTAATTCTCCAACATTTTCTTACCTTATTAGAAACTGGGCCCCATCTTTCACTTTGCACCTTGTTTTATACTTTGATGATATTGGTTTGGATGGATTCTTCTAGTATAACTAGTATGTGAATGAATCCCAAGTGTCCAAACCATCCATGAAGAATATTTTTATTTTATATTTTTCAAATTTCATGATGTGTATGCATGTTGCTAAAGGAAAACCCATGTATACACATGTCGCTAGTGTGCAACCCACATACATGTGCCAAAATTGAATTATTTGAAAGACTTTACTCACAATTTGATTTATGAGGGATAAGTAGGATGCTTTTGAGCATCACTAAGAAAATTGATACTATAACAACTTTCTTCTCCACTCTGATACCACTCTCATTGGTAGAGTTTCTACTCTACTACACAATGAAAGATAAAGGAGACAAATAAATGATGAACAAGACAAAGAAATTATAAAGAGAGGTTGTTTAGAACCCTACTTAAAGAACTTTGTATTGAATGATGTTGGAGACCCATGCAGGCTCATTCACTCCGTAATTGACGACCTTGGTTTCAGTTAAGTCTCTAGTTGACAACATGTATTAGATATCTCTAGAACACCACTATGGCATGTTTCCTTATTAGAGCTACTCAAGGTAGATATTATGTATTGTAATATTTTTCACATATCAATACATAATTTTTTCATTCCTTCTCTCTGGTTTTCACTATTTTCTTCTGTGTGTTCTCTCTTGCTAGCTATATATTTGTGTGCAGGTGTTCAATACTCATCTACATGGTATCAAAGCTCTACTACTAGGACAAAGGAACACCAATATATTTATTTGCAGGTACAGAAGATTGAAAATCGTCGAAAGAATGGAGTTTCCAAAGGAAGCTATTCTCACACCATACAATTACTTTGCATGGGAAGAAAAGATGGAGATATTTCTTCGAAGCAGAGGATTGTATAGGATTTATATGGCCACAAAGGTTGAGCCTACATTAGCCATAGAAAGGTCCAAATACCTCAATTAGATGGATGAGGCCTACGGATCCCTCTGCATGAACATCTTCCCTGAGATGCTTTTCCATATTTCTTCTTGCAAACTCCTAATGAAGTCTAGACCACGATGAAAGGAATAATTGGAAAGAAAGATGAGATGAAAGGCCACATGATCGAAGTGGAACTACTCAGGCTTTGGATCCACAAATATTTGACAATATACAACTTATTTCTTCACAAGATACAAGAATTTTCTGTTTCAACTCAAGGGTTGTGGGGTTGATAAATCTAAGGAGGAAATGTTGTTCAGGAATAAACACCCTTATAACCGAGGGTTTGGGGTTACCAACGTACTCTTAAAACTTGCATACAATCAGCTTTAAAGTACAGAAAGGAAATAGGAAGATATAATGGACTCACCCGATTAACGACGGTTGATCCAAGCTTTGTCTTCTCCCGCTCTGCTCCTCTCCAAAGCTTTCAGGCATGCACCTCCTTCACCTGCAAAGAGAAAATCCTCCAAGTACAATATTATACATGTATATATGACAGGTTAGATAAAAAATATATAGAGTGATTAATCATAAATATTCATCAAACCATGATGCATGAAAGAGAGTCAACACAAAGTTGGAAGAAGGATTCTCTTTATTAACAATAGTGAATGAGATAAGTGTACAACCCAACGCCTGAAACAAGGACTCCTCTGCAACCAAAGGATTTTGAGTTCTTCTGCTCCAAAGACTTCTGAAGATATACCACCAACATAACTTTGCTCTCATAGTATGATTGATTAATGCCCTCCCCAAGGCGTCTATATATACTTAGGAAAATAGAGCAGTTTCGAAGGTTGAGGAGGTTGAGATAGTTAAGATAGTTAATGTTTAAGGCTTAACAAATCTCCATTAATCGTGTTTTATTATTTTTAATGTCAAATGGAGGAATACGTGAGTATTGATACTAGAAATGCGCTTATGACACGCAAGTTGCTATAAGGGAAACCCGCGTACAGATTTGTACGCGGGTTGCAACGACAATAATCACGTACAGTACATGGTAAGCTGTGGAGACAGTCACATATGTACGCGAGTTACTGTGGAAAGAGTCGTGTACAACAATCAACATTTAAAAAGGTAAAAATGGCAAGCTAGGTGGATAGTGAATGCATCTCATGTCATGCCCATCTATAGTGTTTTAGGAAACCTTCAATCCATAAGTGTCCTTTTGTGTGCCAACAAATGCAGTGTCTGCACTCGGACGGAGAAGTGCCATTTGGGTTGATAACAGATGCCCCCTAATTTGTGAGGTCATAGGGAAGCAATGGCTGAAATACATTATAATGTTTATCTTTGGAGAACTCAAAAATCCAATGGAGCAGAGGTAGTACCTGAAACAAATACATAATAATGTCATATACAAAGTCATATTTGAGGATGCTATGTTCAATATACTGGAACACTAGCTCCTTTACAAATGTTTGATCACATCATATAGTACGAGTACAAGACCACATATATATCAAAGGTGGATCGAAGCCACAATATACAATAATGATGAGTCTTCAAAGATCTAGAAGCTGTGTACATAAGTAGAATAGAATCTTGCGCAACTTAGTCCATAGTGAGGGAACTAAGGTCTTCATAAACAATCCCAAAGAACTAGTACAATACAAGCCATGTGAATAAATGTAGGTTTACTTCGAACATGGATCAGATTCAACAGATTGTCAATCAATAGGTGATAGTCGACAACTGAAGCAAAGGAATTCACCAATGATGAAAGTGAATCCTGAGGTACGATCGTCAAAACTCTAGGTCTTCGTCGTCAGGAAGTATTGATGCGGAACCATACTGTGATAAGGAAGGTAATAGATCCTCCAATCGGATCACAAGAGTGACTAGGAACTAGGTAAAGGAAGGGAGACACAAGTGATAATAGATACGACAATGGTGGGATCAGGACATAAATCAGACATTGAGTTAAGTCCTTGAACAGTGAACACAACACACAGATGACCCAAGGCAGCTTATAACTTTATAGATAGAACAACTAGACTTATCTATCATGTAGGAGACATGATCAGATTCCCCAGGTAGAACTGATAAGAGGAGGAGTAATAAACTCGAAGTAATAGCTGAACTGAAAGTGAACACTGAGACATGGGTATCGAAAAATACAAAGAGTGTTATGTTCAAGGATGACATGTTGCCACTAATTGAAAAACAAGAGAAAACTTCTTCCTTACCTTCCTTGTTAAATTTTAACGAGTCTAGGAAAGTCAACTTGGATCTCTCTTCATTTTTTAACAAGCTTGAAGAAAAGAGGGAATATTGCTTGATAGTGTCACTGATTCATGGATTTAATGAGCCCGAACTAGTACATGCTCAGTTGGTGTTTTCACATTTAGGGAGTCTGAAAACTCCAAAGAAGACTCCAGGGGGGTCCTTTTTCATCCAATTTAGTCTCCTGAGGCCGAAAAAGTATAAAACATACCACAGAAGAACTCTCTTAACTACCGTAGAAGAAAAGGTGAACCTTTTTCGTACTTAGTCAGGGAGGTTCGAAAAAGTTTAAATTACCCAATGCTCCTTCGAGAATAGCATATATAGCTTGAGTTTTACAATTGTGAAGGAAAGCAAGATCACTCGGAAAGATCCATTTGAGTACGAGAAATGGGGCTTACAACAATAAACTCGATGCTTTGTTCTTTAGTGTTTAACAAGCATGACAAAGTCATAAAGTACACTCGAAATATTTTTCATGTTTAGGTCCAGAGCACGAAAAAGAGAAAACTAAGCTCATACTAGGAGTTCCTTTTCCATTAATTTAGTCCCTCAGGTCCGGAAAAGTGATAAACCTATGCCTGAGAATACTCTTCTGAATTCCGTAGAAAAGAGAGTGATCCTTTCTCATGCTATTCTGCATGGTCCGAGAAAGAGATAACCTACCACCAATGCGGATGCCCATTCACATATTCTTAATGAGCTTGAACGGACAAGTTAAATCGGCAGTCAAGTCTATTTTGAGGAGTCAGACCTGGGCCTAAAGAAACTCCATAAGGGTGGGAGTCCTATAAAAGGATAGCTTATAAAAAGAGACCAAAATGAGGCTCCATTTGGTGTGAAAAATAGCTAAAAGGATTCCCCTATACCTAACACAACTACAGCATGAGTATCGAAACACAACATAAGTTCTAAATGGGGATACTCATGAGAGGAAGGCCCTATCCACGTAAGAACGATGGTAAATACAAGGAGTTAATGGTTAAGAATACCATAGTCTGTGGTTAAAATGTTGATTACTAAGTTTCAGATGGAATCAGTATAGATGCAAAATGCATGTGGAATGACATGAAACCATCCTAAATGAGCAAATTGTTTTTTAGAATGATGAAAAACCCATTACAAGGCCAAAATAGATGGGATTAGTTTGATAAAATATGAACTATAGGCCAAAAACCCACTTAAGAAATATATTTTCTATAAATAGTTCAAAAAACTAATTATAACTCACCATTTTGAATTTTAGCCATAAGAAGCAAGTTTTTACCTCTACCTTCATTCGATTGGTGTGGACAATCTGGTGGATGAAATCCAATTTCGTAAGTGTTAGGTAAGACTAGACCCCAAGCTCTTCATTTGGTCCTAGCAAATTTCAAATTTGAGTCCCAATTTCATATTTTTGAGCGCCCTTAAGCAAGGAACGATGTGTACGCGGGTTTGCTAGATTGACACTCGCGTACATGCGTTCTGTACACGGGTTGTCTGAAAGACAGTCGCATACAGTCGCGTATGCTGCGTGGAGAGTAAAAAAGATATATAGAGTCAATTTTTTGAATTTTTATATGAAACTAATGCTTCACAATGATTGTTTTGCTAGGTGTGAAGATGGTTCTTGAGTGGAGGGAGCGTGAGCACGAATATTTGGATCAAGAAGCACTCCAGGATGCCCCCACTGTGAATGTTTTATGATCAAGTGGGTTGTTGAAATTCTTTTGCACATCACCTATGCGGGCCAATGTCCGATTGCTAGAGTTCATGATAAACTACTGGGATCATGATTTGGGCATGTTCAACCTTCAGTGTGAGTCCTTGGAGATTACTTCCTAGGATATCTACTTCATTGCCGGTCTGTCATGGAGGGGGGCTCCAGTCAACTTGGAGGGCACCGGCAAAGGCAGTGATCCTCTAAGTGTCCAAAACTACATTGATGTATACTGTGCATCGGGGACCCAAAAGAGAGGGAGTTGCATCCCTATTACACATATACGTGATCTTCCCTTACAGGTTTTGACAAGTACCATAGTGAGGGTTGCAGGATCATCTTCTCTTCATATCGCTACATGAAACCAAATGAGTTTGGCAGTGGATTGCATGCAAGGGTCTTTATATGATTGGTGCTCGGGAGTGATCCCAATTTTGAGAAAACAACTCTCGGACTGCAAGAGAGGAAGAAGGAAGAACTTCAGATATTCTAGCATTCTGGTGGCCTTATTTGAGAGAGAGTGTCAGGTTTGAGCCCTATAGTACCCCTACCAATTAGATCTCCTCGTCAGCCTAGGCTGAGCAGATGGGGAGATATCTTCCTCCTCCAGGGAGGAGGTGGCTCAGTGCAGAGTGTATACGATGATGACTTCTACTTTTGGTGGGAGTGGCAATTACCAGCACTTGAGCAATTTCCATATGCTGGGATGGATTTCCGTGGTGACCCAGACCTTTTGCTCCCTCCAGGAGGAGCATGGGGAGAGCTAGGTAATTTTTAGTTTTCAATTTTTAAAATTTTTATGAATTTTAAAATATAGGGATATATACGTATGTATAAGAGTTCTAACCCTATAAACATGTCAAAATGTAGATATTGGACGGGTCTGCCCTGAAGGGAATCCACGTATGTTTGTTCATCCTATCTTAGGCAAAGACCAGGGGCTTATTAGGGTTCTAGAAGGGAAGCTGGCCAGGCTTACCCAAAGAGTACCCACTTTGAGGATTGAGCACATCCCAGCCATCATACTGGAGTATGTGGTTGGAGTATCACCCGTCTAGATACGCCTTTTGAGGTGGGTAGCTAGAGCTATTTTAGTGTACATAGATGCTGTTGAGGTTGCCGAAGCCAAGGAGGCTGAGGAAGCCAAAGTACAGGGAGACCGGGGGGACCAGGGTGGTCCAGCATAGATCTAGAGAATTTTGATGGACTATGATCCATATTTTTGTATATTAGACAGTTATGACTGGATCTGAGGATCAAGAACTCAACCTATCTATAGACAGATATTCACACACACATATATATATATATTGTCAGTTTATTTACAAATGTTTTTTATGTGTATGCTGTATATTTTTATGAAATATGTGTTAGATGCCAATCCAAAATGTAATTAGCATATGCATCAGTCAATGAATTCTGATTTCTTGGAATGTAATTGAATGTAATGAACTCAAAATTTCTTTCCAATAACCTAACTTGCATGAACTGACGCAATAGAATAGGGTTTCACACCTGATAAGCTCGATTGAGCTGGGAAACCACCAGTTGAGAGTCCATTTGGACTTCCAGCTGAGTGATACCATGTGACAAAGCATCCCATAGAAGCTCAATTACAACCCTATACTCGACAACATTATTAGAAGTAGGACCTAAGCAAGCGCCTCCTGAGGCGACTAACTGTCCTAAGGGAGAATAAATGACCCATGCTGTTGAAGCAATATTACAAGTGTGGTGACTGGCGGCATCAACAAAACCTACGTACCTCTCAGGAGACATCTATAACAACCAGGAGATGGTATAAAAAACACAAACTGATGAACTAGTGTGCATAAAAATACATACAATAAAATACAAGAAAAAGTGCTAAGCCTAAGCATAGTACTTCTTCAGGTAGAGCCCATTTCTAGGCTCTGGGTAGCTTATTCCCATCAAAATCTATTAACTCATATGCGCCCTTCTTTAAGACCTTCGACATGACATAAGGCCCTAACCACATGGCCTTGAATTTTCCTACCCCCAGGGGTTCTTTGTCTTGGTCCCAAAGCAAAACAAGTTCCCCCTCAAAGAAAATCCAAGGTTTGACTGACTTATCATATTGTATTTTAACCCTATTCTTGTGAGCTTGATTTGCTATCAGCGCATCTCTACGCTGCTCATCCATGTGTTCTAAGTGTACTAGACATTCTTCAAGCTCTGTCGTATCATGTAACACATGAATAGCTATTTTCAAAGATGGGATTTCACATTCAACCGGGGTAATGGCTTCCACTCCATGAACGAGTTGGAAAGGAGAGAAACCCGTAGCAGTTTTTACATTAGTTTGGTACGCCCAAAGAGCAGGGTATAGCATGATATGCCAGTTAGAATGGGATGCATTAATAGTACGTTTGAGGATAGTCTTCAAAGTCTTGTTAACAACCTCAACCTATCCATTTGCTTGAGGATAATATGAAGATGAATGCTCTTGTCTGAATCCAAGCATAGTGGTTAGTTTCGTCATCATGCTATTTTGAAAATGATTGCCATGGTTAGTGACAATCACCTTGGGTATACCAAACTGTGCTATAATCTGATTGAATACGAAGAAAGTTGTTGTTTCCCCGTCGGCTTTAAAGGTGAGCATTGCCTTTGCCCATTTCGTAAAATAGTCCACAACGACAATGATATATTTGTGCCCCCCAGCCGAGGCTGGATTGCATGTCATGTAATCAATCCCCCATTTCATGAAGGGGCCCACCGAGACAACGACAAAACAACGGAGTAGGATGTGACCGCATTTTTCTGGTGTAAAGATGACAGGGATGACATCGCTTCACCGCTTCCACTCAATCTTTGAATATTGTGGGCCAGAAATAATCGACACGTAGTATCTTCTAGGCTGTTGCTAACCCAGATAAATGGCCCCCACACTCTCCACTATGGGAATCATTTAGGACAATCTCCACTTCCTCATGGGTAAGACATCGACGCAAAATGGAATCTACCCCTCTTCGATATAAAATATCTCCTATGATGAGTTAGTTCTTAGCATGAAGGCATAATTTATGACGTTATTCCCACGAGAAAGCTACAAGATACTTCAAAGCAGGGAGATAAATAAGTATATCTCCATACCAGGGGTCAGAGGTGGCTATCAAGAAGATATGCTCATCTGGGAATGAGTCAGCCTCAACGACTACATCTTCTTTCGTCGGAAATTTTGCTATAAGCTCAACAAAAACTAAGGACTTTTTAGACTTAGCGGACTGGAAATCCAAGTCAAACTCTTGGAGAATGACTATCCATTTGTTGAATTCCCCCCCAAAAATACATCGGGACAAAACATACTGAAAATGATTCACATCTGCCACTACTGTTGTAGTCCTCAGCAAAATGTAGTGACGTAACCTCTGAATAGCATAGACAGCTTCTAAGGCCAATTTCTCGATGTGGGAGTACCTGAGTTCAGGCCCAGCTAAAGCACGGCTAAGATAGTAAATGGCATGCTCCTGGAGCTTATCATTTTCCTGGACTAGGACTACCCCAATGGTCGACTCGGATGCTACCAGATACAATATAAAATCCCTAGAGTAATCTGGCAGACGCAGTAAAGGTGTCGACAACAAAGCTTTTTTCAATGCCTCAAAAGCGAGTTGTGCAGTTTCATCCCATATGAATGGGGTGTCCTGTTTTAACAGGCGCATGAAACCCTTGGTAATCTTGGCATAGTTAACGATAAAACGTCGAAGAAAATTAGACTTTCCCTGCAGGATTTTTTCTGATAGAACAAGGAGGAGGCAAATTTACAATGGCCTCTACTTTTAATGGATCCACCTGGATGCCTCTATTAGAGACAATGAATCCGAGCAGTCTTCTCGACTCGACACAAAACACGCACTTGTGGGGATTCAAGCAGATCTTATAGTATCTACATCGTTCAAATATCAACCATAAGTGATCTGGATGGTCAATCCTCTTGTGAGATTGTGCAGGCAGATCATCGAGATAAGGTTCGACAATGGCTTTTATATCATGGAAGGAAAAGTTCATTTCCTGTTGAAAGGTTTCCCCAGCATTTTTCAATCCGAAGGGAATTTTTTTGTACATGAAGGTACCCCAAAGACAAATGAAAACATTTTTATGTTGGTCTTCCGATTTTATTTGAATTTGATTGTATCTAGAGAAACCATCCATAAATGAGAACACTTCACTTCCTGCGTAAGCATCTATAATCTGGTCTATAAATGACGTGGGATAGTTGTCCTTAGGACAGGCTTTATTCAAATCTCTGAAGTCACTACAGACACATATGGTCCCTTGCTTCTTATCAACATGAACGGTATTGGATAGCCACTCCATTAGAGCTATGGGATAAATGAAACCAGCTTTCAACAGCTTTTCAACTTCAACCTTCACAGCCGTCGCTTTATGCGTGTTAACAGGTCTTAACTTTTTCCGAACAGGTTTAGCATCAGGGTATGTTTGGATCTCATGTTCAACTATAGATGGATCAATGCTTGACATCTCCTCATATGACCAGGCAAAGACGTCACGGAATTCCTTGAACAAGGCCGTATAGATTTCAATCTCTTCAGGAGAGAAGTCTGCACCTATATGTATATTTTCCATGACATCAGGGTTTATAGAGATGTTGATAGGGATAGTGGCGGAAATATTTGCCATATTCCCCTCGGCAAACATTCCTTCCCCGGGTAAGGGATTGATGGGTGTATCAACATCATCTGACAGTCTCATATGAAACTCTTGATTTTCTATCCTGCTTAGCTCTAGAAGAAAATAGGATTGATGGTGAAGATCTTCACAGATCTTACCATGTCCACACATGGCTTCCAGAATGGCTTTAGTAGAAGGTAAAACCATATCTAAACAATCCGTAGAGTGCAAAGAGTTTTTCGCCCAAGCGGGCAAATAAAATTCTTCTAGGTCTTCTGAGACTGTGAGAGGGTCTGGAATGGATCAACAGTGGTTTGAGTGATAGCTTTGTAAGCCACTTCCACTGCTGATAAGGGAACTTCCGGTTCATGGGAGGAAGGGAGAACCCAAGGATCAGTCCTATCAACAACTGTGGCTATGGACTTCTCCACACTAGTAGAACCAATATAGTTAATCAGGGCCGGAAGATCAAATGTGCCCATCAATGATGTGTACATTCCAACCCCCAAGCTCTGTGCAGCAGGTTTGACCTGATCAACCAATGGCACAGCGGAATCATTAGACTCCATGTGGCATTTTCAAGTAAAATTGAGTTGGTCAACAGTAACCAACTTCCCTTTGTGTGGAAATACTACCACCCGAAAGACAGCCAATGCAATAGCGGACATGGCATAAGTCCAGCTTCTTCCCAAAAGCAAATTATAGTCAAAAGGTGCGTCAATCACTTCCACCTCAACAGACATTGCTTTTCCTGCCAGCTTAATCTCAAAAGCTGGTAGGATACCATGCAGACAGAATGACCTTCCATCAAAAGCAGTAAGCAAAGTGTTTGACGGGACTAGCTCTGGGGATCCGAGAGCTTTCCAACATGACAAGGACATAATGCATGTAGAAGCACCCTCATCAAAAACTGCCCTTCCAAAGGTATTTCCACCATGGATGACATCTATTGATAAGGCTACATGGCAAGGTAGGCGAATTTTAACATCAGACAAGTGAAATTTCACCATGAGACTCGACGAGTCCATGCTACCTAAGGCTGCTAAGAGGGCATCCTGCTAGGCAGGACAACTCTATAACACCTCTAAAGTTGACATTGCACAAGGGGTCTGGGCTAAGCCTTCAACCACGGATTAGTTTGAAGAATCCCTAGCGTTAGGGTTATGCAAGGTCTTTTTAAAGACACCTTTCGGTATCTTAGGCATAGGTTTAGTAGGCTTCTCGATTGTGAGAGGGTTAGAAGTTTCACCTATAGACTTACCCTTCTCAGAAGTCTTTTTCTCATAATTTTTATTCCTAGTTTGTAGCAAAGTCAAATATCGAACCATGTTGATATAGTTAGGGTCAGGGGCACCAGAAGTGCCCCCTGCTACATTAGAAGCTGAAGTAGAGTTCTGCCCATGGGGAAATGGATCCTTCAGGACAGCCGATTGTTGAGCTTTAAGCAGCTTTTGGGCTTGTTCCATAAGGGGACAAAGGTGAGTGAGGTGATCCTCTTGGCACAACTTACACGGGAATTTGACATTTTTCTTTTCTTTCTTTCCCCCATTAGCATTGTTCGCGGGTTTCTGCTTGTTTTGATTTCCCTCCCCTTTCTTTCCTCTCTTCTTCTTCCCATCGGGCTGCTGATTTCCCCTCTGAGAGGTTTGTGCAAAAACATTTGCACTTTGTGTGGAGGGGGTAGCCTTTGCTACCTCCACCGTAGAATGCTTGACGGACATCTGATGAAGCTGTTTGGCCAAAGAATCTATAGTGGGAGAGTTTACGGACCCAGCCACACCATCGGCATGGGGTCCAGGCTTAGGTTTCTCCGTATCATGGTTAGCACTCGGTGCCTCAGGGATAATCTCATACAAGATCCTAGATTGTGAATAAATCAAATCCAATTGCTGGGCCCTGAGAATGGCTTCTTCTTCGTTCATCACTCCTGAAGTGGATACGTCCTTAGATATGTAAGGCAACAGGGATTTAAGGAACCACTCTAGTAAGAATTCAGGAGGAATAGTGGATTTTATAAGGCTCTTTCACCTCCTCCACTCTTGGATATGATCCAAGATGTGGGTAGCCTTGTTCTTCCTAAAGGCAGATAACAAGTCCGTTCTGAAATCGTATCGGACCGAAAGCTGAAAGTGGCTGAGGATCAATGCACTAGCCAAGTCCCAAAAACTACTGAACGCAGCAGAAGGCAACTCAATGTACCATTTTGCTGCAGTATTCGTTAAGGTTCTTTGGAACAACCTCAACCTAACTGAATATTCATTCAGTGAATTAGAAGAACACCATAAATGAAAAGTGGTGGCATGAGCCCCAGGATCTTCACCAACTTTTCCCTCGAATTTAGGGATGTCCGATGGCAATTTGGTGGGAACAAGTGGCCATGAGGGGTCATGCCTCACTGGGTCGTTCATCAATTTTGACAAATCTGGCAAGTTTAATGTTGCCAAAAAAGGAAGCTAGGGTCACACTGGGGCACTAAAAGTGTCAGTTTCGGGATCAGAAGGACTTGCCCTTGAATACCCATATGTAAAGGTGGGGTTTCCCCCTAGCGCCGGTTGCGAAGTGGATGTATTAATTTGAAACGGATTACATCCGTAAGCCACATGATTGTGAGTAGGAGGTGTAGTATACGAGGTTCGGGTTGTCCCAGTTGAAACTGGGGTTTGAAAAAAGGGAGCAGGTATCCCTCCGCTAAACAACGAAAAGGGAGAGCTCGTGAATGGGGCCGAGACTGGAGTTTGGAAACCTTTCCCGTAAGAGGTAGTGTTTCCAAACTGCACTCCTACATAAGAAGGTGATGGGCCTACGTATGGAGTGGATGGGGGAATATGCCCCCCATTCCAAGGAAATCCTTGGACAAAAGCCAAGGATCCTACCGGACCGCTCTGGGCAGTGTGTGCAAGGGAAGAAGGAATAGTAGGTATACTGGGGATCCCAGTAACCATGTCACCAGAAGCACTTTCTAGGCTTATGGGAACCGATGGTTGGACCACCCGGCTCGCTGGAGTCAATGGCATAGTAGGTATGCTAGATCTAGGGGTACTTATCGGGGTAGGTAGTACCCCTTCAGCCGGAAAGGATGAGGTGAAAGAAAAAGAAATTTCTCTCGCAGTAGACATTATTCTGCCCACAGGGACACCTAAAATAGGTGAATCAAAAGGCCTAACCTGAACGATCACAGGATTGTTTAAGTCAGTCAAGGGTGTGTTAAAATTCCTTGCAAACTTGTTAGCCTGCAAGTCTTCTATCTCAACTGTATTAAAATCAAAACGGTTAGCTCTAAGTGCTAGTTCACCTAGAACTTCACTCACTCCTATCGATTCAAATGAACCGTCTGTGTCCAATCTCCGCCTTTGAGGTGGAGGTGGAGGTTCCAATGTGATGAGAGGAGGAAGGTTTTGCAACCTTCATGACCTTCCTAGGTCCTCCACGATTGTAAATTTGACAATTAAACCCGAAGGTCGGCTAAACACAGACAAACCACAGAGAAATCACTACGAAAATTCCTAGAGTCTCAACAGTCAGTAAGGGTAAAAGATATGCTTTCCCAAAGAAAGCTGAAGAACAGTTACTTGGCGTCCTTGAAGAGGTTCTTAGGCGTAAGCGGACGAATCACCCACCGCCCTCCTACACTTTCAACAAGGGTTACCTTCCAAGCTCGTCCAAGGTGAACCAGAAATAGCCTTCCGGTTTACCTAGGTATGAACCCTAAATGTCAAGAGATTAAAGGCTACCTTAGCTATACCAACAGTCTGGGGGGACAGTCGCAAGCCTGACTCGTACGCATGGGCAGGGTAGCTGAGCCTAAAACTCTGTCTAGGACAGAATCCCTAGATGCGTAAAATTCCTGATTTACATTTCGATAAGGGATCAGAGGGTATCTCCTCAGTCCAATGCCTCCACGTGGCCTCGTGCTTGACTCCTGTTTGAGAGGAGCTTCCCAGATACAACGATAAAGGTAAGGATTTATCTATTGAATGGTCCACTATGTTTAAATTTTTTTACTTATGGGAAGTTTACACTTCCTAGCCCACAAGTCTAGCCTAAGCTAGTAGGTGAATGGCCCTAAAAAATAAAAATTACTAGTAAATTTTAATTATTGCGTTCATTTTAAGGGTTATTTCTTTACTCATAAGGAAGTGGAGTGAAGGACTATGATGTTTTTGACTCGATAAGAAATGTAAAAAGCAAAGTTGTATGTTTTCAAAGAAAATTATCACTACTAAAACAAATTTTCCTTTTTTTTTTGTAAATATAAATTGATGAAAATGCAATGATAAAGAGAAAACTAAGACTATATTTTTGTAGTTTTTTGAGATTATATTTTAAAAACTGAAAGTAAGACTACCCTATGCAAAATCACATGCAAAAGCTTCAAAATGTTTTCTTTTCACTTTTTAAAATGCTCAAAGACTACTATGCACCTAAATGCACAAAACTTGAGTATGCTTGAATTCAATCAACTGTATAAAGCAAGCAAAGTGAAGTAAAACAGATTAATAAGACCAAATATCAACCAACAAGGGAAGACTTGGAACCCTAGCTTGGGCGGGCACAATGACAAGAAATCACTGAGATCACACAAAGATAAGTGGCAAACCAATCACTATCCAAAGATAGAATGGGAAAAAGAGTGTCCAGAACCCTGATCAGTGATTCAGACAACCAACACTTAAACCTATAACCCAAAACAGGCAAATCCACTTCAAATCGCACACAGAAGACAATCCAAACAAAAGGAACTCAAGGGCTTTACAAGAAAGCACAAGGTGTGGCCAACAAGGTTATCAAACTGACAGTATAATGCTTATAAGGAAGACCAACCAGAAAACAAATTTTATAAAGGGACAAGGACAAGCAAACCCTAACCCAAAAATTCAAATGCTAAGGCTTGTATGCGATTGTGTATAAGGGCAACCCGCGTACTATACGCGACTGTCCTAGAGAGCGACCCGCGTATGCAGGCTTCTGTACGTGACTATATGCAAGAGCAACTTGCGTACAGGTACAAAATTTTCTAATAAAAAGAAAATTTCTCAAGGTCTTCAAACACTATCCTAAGCATGAACCAAGCTAGGATACCACACACAAACTCAAGGCAAAGACTGGGCAATGGTAAATAGAAATAACCCACAGCAGTCTGGGCTCCCCAGCGGAGTCACCAGTTCTGTTGTTCAGGAATAAACACCCTTATAACTGAGGGTCTAGGGCTACCAACGTACTCTTAAAACTTGCAGATAATCAGCTTTAAAGTATAGAAATGAAATAGGAAGATATAATGGACTCACTTGATTAACGACGATTGATCTAAGCTTTGTCTTCTCCCGCTCTGCTCCTCTCCAAAGCTTTCAGGGATGCACCTCCTTCACCTGCAAAGAGAAAATCCTCCAAGTACAATCTTATACATGTATATATAATAGGTTATATAAACAATATATAGAGTGCTTAATCATAAATATTCATCAAACCATGATACATGAAAGAGAGTCAACACAAAGTTGGAAGAAGGATTCTCTTTATTAACAATAGTGAATGAGATAAGTGTACAACCCAACACCTGAAACAATGACTCCTCTGCAACCAAAGAATTCTGATTTCTGCTGCTCCAAAGACTTCTGAAGATATACCACCAGCATAACTTTGCTCTCCAAGTATGATTGATTAATGCCCTCCCAAGGCCTCTATTTATACTTAGGAAAATAGAGCAGTTTCGAAGGTTGAGGAGGTTGAGACAGTTAAGATAGTTAATGTTTAAGGCTTAACAAATCTCCATTAATCGTGTTTTATTATTTTTAATTTCGAATGGAGGCATACATGAGTATTGATACTGGCAACACGCGTATGAAACACGAGTTGCTATAAGGGAAACCCGCGTACAGATCTTAACGCGGGTTGCAATGACAATACTCGCGTACAGTACACGGTATGCTGTGGAGATAGTTCCATATGTACACGAGTTGTTGTGGAAAGAGTTGCATACAACAATCAACATGTAAAAAGGTAAAAATGGCAAGCTAGGTAGATAGTGAATGCATCTCATGTCATGCCCATCTATAGTGTTTTAGGCAACCTTCAATCCATAAGTGTCCTTTTTGTGCCAACGAATGCAGTGTCGGCACTTGGACGAAGAAGTGCCATTTGAGTTGATAACAGGAAACACAGATGGTTCTCTGCATTCTCTCCAGGATTGGACCGAAATACTCTGTTTTTGTCTCCACGTTTCATTTAGTGAGGCTTACCTTTGGTAAGAACTGGACCATGCCCACTCTTGATGTTTTTATTGAATCTCTGACTTAGGAACAAGCAAACTCATAAGTATGGAAAAAATCAAGGGCTCCAAGGCACATGCTCTTGCTGTGCATGATGGCAGTCATAACCCAAAACATAAATCTAAATCCACAGACAAAGGAAAGGAACATGCAAATCCAAAGAAGGAAGGGAACACCAAACCCTTCAATGATTCCTCCGGATCCAAAGGTGAAAAAGAGAAGAAAGGGGAGAATAACACATACTGTTAAAGAGGATTCCATCCAGAATCCTCATGCATGAAGAAGTAGATAGATCAGATGGCCCAGATACTTCAGAAGCACAACCTTGGGGATCACATTCCAGAGGACACCAAGAAGAATCCTAAATATCATGTTCCCAGGAAAGGTAAGCCTACCATGCATTGATTGCCAATAATTCATCTCGCTATGCTTGGATTGTAGATTCATGTGCATATCACCACATGGCTGCCACAAAGGAATCATTATCTTCATTGTATGCATGCAAAGGTCCTCCTATACTCATGGGGGATGATTCTTCCGTCGATATCACCGACAAGGGAAAAATTGAACTCAATCATGGTAGCTTTGAGAATGTGCTACATGTTCCAAAATTCTCAGTGAATCTTCTCTCCGTCTATCAGATTAGACATTATAGCACCAGAAAGGGAGTTGAATTCACTCCTGATGTTGTGAATATATTCAACATACAAAGAAACTCTAAAGTTTCCACTAGTGAGGTAAATCGCAGATCTAGGATTTACACCTTTTCTGAATTCATTGAACCAGATTTTTCCTTATTACTTACGCATGTTAATGTTAGTAGTAGGTTATGGCATAGAAGATTTGGTCATCTTAATTTCAGATACATGCAACAACTCTACAAGCAGGGAATGGTCATTGGCTTTCCCAACATTATTTTTCCAAAGGAGTTTGTCAAGGATGTGTTCTTGGCAAACATTCTTAGGAGAATCTTGAAAAAGGGAAGGCTTAGAGGGCCTCCTCTCTCTTAGAGCTCATCCATAGTGATTTAATGGGACCCTTTCCTCATTTGTCCATTAGCTAAGCGAGGTATGTGCTTACATTTATTGATGATTTCTCATGATATATTGGGTGTATTTTCTCAGGCAAAAATTCGAAGTTTTTGAGCATCTCAAAGACTTCAAAGCACTTGCAAAGAATCGGTTTGCGATAAAGATCAAAATCCTCTGCATAGACAATGGGGGGGAATATGTGAACAAGAATGTTCAACATCTTTGTTCAGAAGTAGGTATACAATTGCAACATACAATACCATACACTCCACAACAGAACAAAGTGGTTGAGTAGAAGAATAGATCCCTCAAAGATATGGCCTCTTGCATGCAAGGTCTCTTCCTTCTAAACTATGGGTTGAGGCACTTAATCGTGCCAACTACATACATAACATATCTCCTCATAGATTTGTCAAGGACATGACTCCTTTTGAGGCATGGAGCGGTTGCAAATCGGAAGTAACCCACTTCCAAATATTTGGATCATGTGCATGGGCCCACATACCCTCTAAAAAGAGGAAAGCATTAGATCCATCAACAGATAAGCTCTTAATTGAGTGAAGTGTCTAGTTTGAGGAAATCCCCTTCCATGCACCATTGGAGTCACATGTAGAGACCTTTGTTCCTCTCCTTGCAATAAACATCTGTGATGATGAGTCCACTCATTCATATCATGATTCAGATTTGAGTTTCAAACCTAAAGAAGAACATGAGCATGAATACGCTGGTCCACATCCTATATCCCCTAAGAGAACACAGAGCTTGAGAGAGATATATGCACATATAGCCCCACAGGATGCAGGTGACCTTGTGGGGGATCCAGTGGATTTGAGGACGACGCAGTCCCAATTTGAGAAACCTTCTCATGCACTCATAACTACCAAACCAATGATTCCCATGCATTGTTACACGATTATATATTCAGACTCCCAGGCCTATGCAAAGGCTGCAGGGAATCCCCTCTGGAAAGCTGCTACACAGGAGGAGTACAAATCTCTCCTTGAGAACCAAACTTGGGATCTAGTTCCACTTTCTTCAGACATGAATCTTGTCAGATGCATGATGGGTCTACAGGACCAAGAAGGCAACAGATGGATAGATCAATAGATCAATAGATACAAAGACATGCTAGTTTTCAAAGGTTTTCAGCAGGTTCATGGGATAGACTATGATGATTCTCCAGTAGCAAAGATGAATTCCATTCGATTGGCACTTTCCATTGCTGCAGCCAGGAGGTGGGAAGTCCATTAGATGGATGTGAAGAATGTATTTCTTCACGGTGATCTGTCTGATGAGATCTACATGGAGCAGTCACAAGGCTTCATACAAGATTCATCCTTGGCTTGAAGACTGAAGAAGTTCTCTATGGCCTCAAGCAAGCCTCGAGAGCATGGTATGCCAAGATGGACTCCTACCTATTGTCCCAAAACTTTGTACGGTGTAAGTTAGATCTAAATGTATACATGCTTAGGACAGATGACTGACTTATGCTACTAGTTTTATATGTGGATGATTTGTTGATCACTGACAGCTCGACTTCAGCACTTGCTGTAGCCAAGAGGATTCTGCTTGACAGGTTTTTGATGACGGACATGGGTCCATTACATTTCTTGCTTGGTCTTGAAGTCAGCCACGATGCCTCAGGAATCAAGCTATCTCAGGCCATGTATGCTTGAGATCTCCTAGAGAGATTCCATATGACAGAATGCAAGTCTGCACCGACTCCTTTCCTATCTGGGGTCAAACTTGAGGATGGCAGGGACACTCCATTGGTTGACATCACTTTGTATAGACAACTAGTGGGGAGCTTGTTGTATCTTACACACTCTAGAATAGACCTTTCATATGCAATTGGGGCAATCTCTCAGTTCATGCATGAGCTACATGAGCTACATTGGAAGGCCATCAAGCAGATCCTTCGATACATACAGGGCACCATCACCTTTGGGATTCACTATGCAACAGATTTTGCATTGGATCTCATAGGATTCATTGATTTTGACTGGGCTGACAATATCATTGATTGCAAGTCCACATCTGGGTACTGAATCAGTTTAGGTTCAGGGCCCATATGTTGGTCAAGCAAGAAGTAGGCTACTATTGCTCTATCTTCAGCTGAGGCCAAATACAAAGGGGTAGTCAACATAACTGTTCAGGATTTGTGGCTACAACATTTTCTCACTGAGTTGGGCATCTAGTTCCGCCAGCCTACTATAATTTGGTGTGACAACTAGAGCACTTTGAAGTTCTACAAAGATCTAGTGCATAGGCAACAGAGGAAGCACATAGAGATCCACATGCACTACATTAGAGATTTGGTACACGAGTGAATCATTGACTTGCAGTTCTGTCCTTCAGCTGAACAGATTGCCGACATCTTCACCAAGACCTTCACTGAGCAGAAGTTCCACTCTCTGTGCGATCGTGTTGGAGTGAAGGACATAGTTGCTTAGCAGCTGTATTTTTCTTCTTTTGCTACATTGTATCTTGAGGGGGGGGGGAGTTTCCCATGAGGTTTTCCTCTTTCCTCATTTTATTTCAGTGTTCATTAGTTGCATTGTTTTTGGGTGACCTATTATGGCCTTAGTTGTCGAGGCCCTTTCTCTATTACCCCATAGTAGTGTTCATGGGCGGTGTTGGAGACCCATGCAGGCTCATTCACTTCGTAACTGACGACCTTGGTTTCAATTAACTCCGTACCTAACGGCATGTATTAAATCTCTCTAGAACACCACTATGGCATGTTTCCTTATGGAAGCTACTCAGGGTAGATATTATGTATTGTAAAAATTTTCACATATCAATACATAATTTTTTCATTCCTTCTCTCTCGTTTTCACTATTTTTGCTTTATAAGCTGTATGTTCTCTCTTGCTAGCTAGATATTTCTGTACACTTATTCAACACTCATTTACAAATGAAATATATACTTTTCTTAATTATTAAACCATCTAGATACACTCAACATAACCTTCTACATGTAATTATTTAACTACTTATTCTAACTAATTTACAGTAATTACACTTTCCAACAAGATTATGGAAAATGCAATGTAATTACACCAAGTGACCAAGCTATGCACTTGTGGGGCGTTGCTTGGTAACAGGGTTACCGTCTTCATATTTAACTAAACCTGTGATTGATGTGCGTTCAAGGATCGATATCTCAAGTCTCAAGCTTGCCGGACATGTAGACCCATGTTTAGGTGGCCTTCGCCAGTTGTTATACATTGAAAGCTTGGAAATGTTAGCGACGGGTGAGGTGCTCGTTTATTCAAAAAAAGCAGCACAGAAATACAAGTCTTTAGAATGTCCAAACTGGATTCTGCATGAACCGGTTAAGCTTCATTATACACAAGTCCTAGATTTGATTTGACAACTATCTACACCACAGATACCAAGTGAATGAGAACCACTAGATTCAGTTTTGAATTCCAACACTGTATCAGAAGGGGGAAGAACCATCTCTTTCTCTGTCAAAGTGCGAGCAAAACAAACATCGAGATGAAAGCAAAGCCAGAGGTACACAGTCATATTTGAACTTGAGCAGCTCCAACGACACCATGGTAAACGTAAACTTGGTCGACGGTGGCTAAAAACGCACGTTTAGTTGTTGGGAATTGGGAGAAACAGAGTTGTAAACGTGGTCAGGACTCAGATATACCACGAAGAAGCATCCATGTGGCCTTCTGTAGTGTTGCGTGTTCCTGTAGCTTATGTCTTTCCTCTACACTTTATTATTTTAAAAACACCTTTGCCCATCTCTTATTCACAGCTCGTACGCCTTTGCTCCTTCTGCCCTCTCCCATTTCTTATAATTACAAGGCTTTGGTGCAGCTGATCATTCCATTTGTCCTCTCTTACCCCTATCCTCCCTTTCTTGAAATATTTCAAGGCTTTAGTTCAACAGATTAGTCCATCACAGCCATGATTACTTCTTTGAAGGCCTGTACATAATCGGCCGGCCTCATCGTTGGGTCTCCAATCACAAAAGCAAATGCAAATGATATTTCAGTCCTACCAGTCCCCACCCCACCCAATTTCAGGGGTAGTAATATCAAGAAGATGAGAAGGCAGTCATGGAGGAGAGCTAGCTGTATCCGTTGTCATAACAGTAGTACAGTTAATGATAAACGATTGCTGCAAAGATCGATGTGTCGTCGCCAATTGCTCTTGGCGTCCACCTCATTACCATTGCAACCCAAACAGATGATGACGGCGGCTATGCCTCCTCCTCTCAGTCTCACCGATTATCATAAGCTCACAAATGCTGTGCAGGAAGCAGAAAAATTAAAGCAAACATCATACAGCCCATTAAAGGATCTAAACAGCAAGAGCCCCGATGAGCTTTCTGGCGTAATTGCAGTCCCCCGTGCTGAACAACTTCCTCGTGAAATGAATGAAACCGAAGTCGTCACAGCTCAGATAAGAAGAGCTGCAGCATTGAAGCGCATAAAGGAAAAGGATGAGCAGTTGGTGTTACAAGGAATAGAGATAACTAATGATAAGCCCCTGTGCTTCCACGTGAATATCAGATTAGGTCAAGAGCCTGAAGATGAAGAAGAATACGTGGGCACATTTAGTCACATGCCTCCTCGCAGAAAGCAGCGAGGGTGCCGCGACAATAAACAAGAGTTTGATGGCGATCGTGGTAATGAGCAGAAAAGAGTGAGGAGGTGTTGTTTGAGGTTGGGAATAAATGGCATACTAATCCGTCCACATAATCTGATCAATGCATACCAAGAGGAGACTGTTATTGTAAATTTGGTTCCTGCATTCAAATTCGATGATGATCCCATCAAAGTCGAGAGCATTTTCATAGACTATACGTAAATGCTGACGTTGAAAATACAGATCTCCTACAAGGAGAAAGGGGAAAGACCATAGAATTAAGATCTCCGATAAGGAGAAAGGGTAAAGACCATAGAATTAAGGTCCTTTGCTGGAGTTGCAATAGTTTTGGCAAAACAGTATTTATACAAAATTCCAAGATTAGGACTTTGTAGGAAGATGTCAAAGGCTTGTAAATCAGTGTATATGAAGGTAAATTGGGAATTTGCAAGTCTTAAAAGGTAAATTGGGAATTTGCAAGTCTTAAAAGGGGTTGAGATTTGACTACATGGTAAGTTTGGGCATATGCTTAAAGTATGGGTATGTTTGGTTGACACACATTTTTTTAGAAAAGGAAGTTATATACTTAAAGTATGGGTCTGTTTGGTTGACACACATTTTTTAGAAAAGGAAGTTAAAAAGTAAAGGCTTTCATTCATGGGGTGATTTGTGAGGCATGGATTTGGGGAATGTGCTTTCATGAAGAGTTAGTAATCCCTAAAACAGACTATGTTAGATGGTGTACCTTGGGTATGTGAACTAACGAAGTGTCGATATACAATCACCTATGCTAGTGAAGTTCAAATTCTTTAAGTAAATCCTAGGGCATCACAAACAATTCCTTTTGTCTCTTAGGTCATTGGTCACCCTTTAGCAAAATATATTGCCCTTCTTATGTTGAGATAATCTCTTTGATACTTTGGTTATACAAGGAATTTATTGCAAGCCATGTATATGTCAAGGAAGCAATCCTTCTATTTGAAAAGTTTCAAGGTTGTGACATGTGGTTCTTGGTCATGAGATGCAAAGCACCAAATAAATGGTGCACATATACTTTTAAGTTTCTTATGGACTTTGCCAAGGCATAAATTGCAACAAAAAAAAAAATTGCCTCTTGCAGGCACATTGTTTGTAAGTTTAAATGGTTTCGCCAAACCAAGCCGCCCAACAATTGCAAATGAATTCATTAAACTTGGTTTGGCAAGACTAATTTGTTGAAATGAAAGGAATTCCAATGGATGGAGTTTTGAAACTCCATGAAAGGTGGCCACATGTAGGTGACATGATGGAAATGGAAATATTCAATTTGTGGTGATCAAAATTCAAGAGATGGATTATATCAAATAGATAAGCGAAGGCTTCAAAATAGTGGTAGGAAATAAAATATGGGTGTTCAACTACTATGAAGCTTATACACGATGGAGTGTGTAAGGAATCTTTTAGGGTTAATGACACTCTCAGAAACCCTAACGAACATGATAAGTATAGAAAAACCCCTATCCCTTTCCAAACACATATAATATGCTTGAAAGACTTAGTCAATGATGGTTATAGTCTAGCCATCTTGGTTGTTTCACTATTAATATTCTCATGCGTTTTTTCTTCAACATTGTTCGTGATGCTTATGTGCCTCTTAGACGAATAGAAAAGCGTGAAAAAAAACTAAAATTGAACCAAACCCTCATCAACATTAGACTTTTAAATTATATTTACAAAGTCATTTGTTGAAGCATTTTTAAATGCATTTGAGTAACAAAAGCATATGCAAATCCTTTCAACTCAACTTTAAGACAAAGCATTTTTTAAATACATTATAGGTCCCAAATAAATTATGTATGGAAATGAAAGCCTTGTTTTGTTGGGTTACAAACATATGAACCCTACCAAGAGAAAGCAACATTGGTGAAGAAGCAATATTAACCAGTATCAGTTAGTAAAACAACAACAATATTATTATTTCACTGCTTTGTCAACTACATGGAAAAAAAAAGTCTAAATGACACTAAGAGCTACTTTTGCAGAATTAATTTGACAAATTTAAAATATTTTGAAAAACAAAACTCCGAGGTAAAGGTAGAAATGTAAAATAAATGGATATGCTATACACATAGGCCAAACTACTCCACCTCATATATGAACTTTGTTGACACAATTACCAATTTTATTACTCGATGATACAAACCAAGTGGTTAGTCATTTTTAAAATGGTTTTAGTGTGTTTTTCCTTTCTCAAACCAATAGTGTTATCAACACATTTCAGTTAACCTATTTTGTTTGTCAAATCAATGGTGTGATCTATACATTTTGGTTAAACAATTTTGAAGTCTTGAAATACAATTTATAAAAAAAAGTGTATTAGAAAAGATATGAGGAACCTGTGATGATTTTTTGTTAAATTTAAAAATAGAATTAAGCTTCATTATTAGTCCAAACAATTCATCTCGTGAACCCATAAAAGTATAGTAGTATCAAATCAATTGTTTTCTAAACATTTGAAGAAAACATACCAACATAAAGAAGAATAGAAAGAGGTTTGGTGGAAACCAATGTTGCAAATATCATCTCTGGGAAATTATCATAAAGGGTTCGAAATATAATTTCTTGGTGGTATTGGCAGAAAATATCGAAAAACGTCAGAAGGCCTCCAAAAAATACAAAAAATACTCATTTTTTTCATTTTTTTAAAACATATAAAGCAACAAAGACATCAAATAGACATATTTATACATAAATATGCTGATACAAGTAATAAATAAGATGCATAAGATATCAAGTGGTCACACATCATTACTAAAATGAAAATTCTAAAACATATTCTTGATAGGATGATAAAAAATCACATCAAATTCTCAAAACAAATGTATCTAATAATATGAATCATCATGAGGCATATATACGCTGAATAGTACATATACAATCAAAATTATAGATCATAGGAATCCCAATCATCGATTCCCTTTACCCCTTTTGTAGGTAAAGAGCACCACTCTTCCTTTGGAAGCAATAGGCGATCATGGAATTGGAGGTCCTATTGCTACTAATCAATATGCAGATGGAGTGGAAGATACAAAGACTTCAACTACTCTAGTTGAGGTGGAATATAAAATGGGTTGTCTCCTCCCAACCCTATCCCCAACTCCAACTGCAGGTCTCTATGGAGGTGATGGTGGTGGCATTGGATGCATTGAAAGATTAGTATCCTCCTCAACATTTGTATGCAATAGAATTGGATCATTCTCCTCTTCTACTCCCGTCTCCTACAAAACATCTGCATGATCCTCCTCCTCCAACCACATAGGTTCCTCCTCCATCTTCACCCTCCACTGAGAAGTAGTGTCAATGGAATCCAATGAAATGGCCTCTATGTCAGGTTCTTTGTCAAGATTATTCACTCATAGCATTAGATTGTAGTAGATACACCATGTCATTAAGGATTTGGGTACCTAACTTGTATGAACATGGGGGGCCATAATTAGTGATGGTAAATTGTATTAAATTAAAATTAAAAATTAAAAAAATATAAACAATTTTAATTTTAATTGTATCATTTTTTAACATTCTAACCTGTTGAGCTTCTTGGAGTGTATCTTTTCAAAGTCACTCAAATTGCGCTCACACCCTGAAGAATCGAAAGTTTGGGTAAGCACATGAACAACAAGTTTCTACAACTCTTGGAGCTTTCCTCTATAGTGTTTCCACCAGACATCTACAATAAATAGAATAAAAGGATTCAAAGGAAGACAACAAATTATATGTTATTATTTCCATCAAGGAATAAATGTCAAATATTGTTGGCCCTAGGTAAGTTGACTAAGTGTTGGACTCTAAGTTTCGGAAAATCAGTCACAGTGTGAACATGGATGTAGCGGAGCGAGTGCGGAAATGGTTGGGTCCGACAATTTTGGTAGTTTTTGAGGAAATAATAAATGTATTGAGTGAATTAGTTAGAAGGGTTGTCCACTTGTGGGTAGTGGGCACGGGGAATGTAAATGTGTCCAATAGATCCTATAAAATGTGAAGGGTTTGGATTCTGGGAGGTGATTTTTAGGGGATCTTTGGTGATCATTGTTTCTGTTTTGGTCAAAAGACAAGATAGAGTTGGCCAAAGTAAAGTTGTGGTAAGTTTGTAGTATTGCTTACCATAATGATAAAGATGATTAAGAGTCGTAAATGTAATGTACTGTTGATCGATAAGATGTGTGCGTGGATGCAGTGTAATGGGGGTTATGAAGAGATGTCTACATGCTATGTGTGCATAACAAAGCATTCAAGACATGACTCATGCCAAATGAAGAGCGCTTTTATGGTTTTCTCCCATATGGGTTTCCACGTTAAGATTCCTGTGTCGAATGGTGTATGTTAATATTGTGTGATGTCTTTTGTTTTACTATGACCGATGATCATATGTTCCTTTTTGCATAAGTAAATGAAATGAAAAATGCTTTAATGAGTTAGTGAACATGATTAATATATCCATGGGTTGTAGTATGTTGTTTTCTTCATTGCATGTCGATTGTTTTATATGATGCTTTATTTTTCTCCTTTGTTGGTTTGTTTGTTGCTTATTAGAATGGAAAGATCCCCTTTACCATTGCAGAAACCTGGTTCCTGCATATCCTATAGGTATCTTGGGTGAGAATTCACTTATGTCATAGGTGTTATCGATGGGGGTAAGCCTCGTCAGGCTAACACCTTGGGTTTTTTTGGTCGAGTTGGAAGGATTGAACACAGGTGAGTCGAAGAAAACTAACAAATGGTTTCGTTGTCGATATCGGGATCATTGTGAAGGGGACATGTTTTGGCACTCGATGAAGCCTAAGATTTAGGATTGGATAAAACAAAAGGCTCAATAATTTTCTCAAGAAGAAAGAAAGGGGTCATGACTGACTCTAGGGGAATGTTTAGGAAGGTATGTGTTAACACACACCTCGTCGAAAGGGATTCAGTTTGCATATTTGTCGATACTCATCACCACAAACTCCCTAAACATCAGCCCGGACAGGTTTTACCCTATCCAGCAACACCTGTGAAGTAGATGTATTCTCACCCAATTTGTCTAAGGGAAGGTTGCATGAACCACATTTCTGTAGATGCAAGAGAAATTATGCACTATCTCTTAATCTATCACAATGTCACTCATAGATATAGGGTTTAAGCATATTGTTCATCAGATCTACTTAACATTAATCAGATCTACCTATTATCAACATTCACAATCATTCTTATTCAGATTTTAGATCAACATGGACATTGTGACAACATAGTTCATATCAACTCAGAATTATATGAACAAAGTCATCAACATGTATTAACCCAATGAACCCTGTAAGGATTCGCATCAGTCAAATTCAAGCATATAAATTCATAAATCACATCCTCATACAGTCTACAAGGTTCATAGAAACACAGGAACAAACCAAAATTACATCATCAACATCATCTTCATATTATTCCCCAAACACATCACAAAAGACAAGAGTTCCTTGGTCTATTAGCCTCAGACCAGAAATACATTCATTGAGAGGACAATTCCCTTATAACAGAACCAATCAAATGATCTACCAAGCATATCCTTGAGAGTGATAATTATCTTTACAATTCTAATTCTATTTATAGGCTTGATAATATGTTACAAACATGGTCCACATAACCAACTTCCTAACTAACTTGACCAAAATGACCAAACTTGTTGGCATCCTCTTTCACTGTGGTTGACTTTTCCTTCCCTTGTTGGTACTGCGATTGCCTTTACCATTTTTGATGCCCGTACTTCACGCCTTTGAATCCCTTCCCAACAATATGTTTATTCAGATACCCATGAGATTTTATTTAATGAAGCCCCTATTATATTGTATGAATGGTTGGCAAGACTAGCACGCCAGAAGAAAAAATTTCAAGGCAAAGAACCTAGGGGTTGGACTCATAAACTAATCCAATGGCTAGAGAGTGTTAATAATACCATCTCCAGGGCTATTGATTTATGGGTTGAAAAATTATAGAAGGGTATATTACTGATATCGTTGTGGATATTATTAAGTCATATAGTGAAATTGAGAGAGAATTTTTGAAGGTCCCGTGGGCAGATACTTGATGTATTTAAAACTATGGATCAAAATGATGGTATGTGAAAAAGGGATTATGTGGATGGATTCTAACGAGTAAATCATTGTGCACAGAGGACATGGGTGGTGTCAAGAAGAAGGTATGGAGAAGATGGGAAGACTGAGCTAAAATGTTCCAAGCTGATACTAATACTGATGGATAGGGTGGCCACCTAAGGAGTGGAAGAATATTCCAATAGAATAAGAGGAGAATAACTGCAACAAGGAGAGGGAGTTACAGTGTGACCGAAAGAGGGGACTACGAATTGGTTCCATAGCTCAACAAGGAGTCTTGCAATGAGGAGGGGGAATATTGACTTATTTTTGAAGACGAGGAAGCAGTGTCAGATCTGTACCAGACCCAAGGCTATGCCATACCTACGAATCCATGTATATATTTGGTATCACAGGTAAGACCTAAAAGTGTTTTAAATTTATTTCTATCGAATCAGAGTAACAATAATAGTTAATATAGTGGCCAAAATGTTCCTACTAGTGGTCCATCTAATTCGGGCTTGTAAGTACACTAAATGCATAGGATGGTCAGGGAGGACATGAAGTTTCCTATAATCAATGGAAATGTGTTGGAAGACCCTAAGAAACACTTGTTTTTGTACAGCGTTGTCTGGACTGTGTGACAGGTCCAAGATGATGCAGTAAAAAGGGATCATATGATCATGACCATTAGGGTCGCGCTCTATATTGGTTTATGAGATTTTATGTGGTTCATGTGGGAACCCATAGAAGTATTTAGATCAGATTCAAAATGGGTTGATAGATGAATTCAAGAATCCCAAATCTGAGTCGCAGTGTCTTACAAATTTGAAGGAGATTAAGCAGTTTTCAGTTGAATATATCTGGGATTTCGACTAGAGATTCACAACTGTGATGGCTAAGGTAAGTTTTCAAATGTCTGATGTTCAACATAAAGAGTGTTTTATATTTGCGTTATTACCCCATATTTTTGTTCCCTTGATGCAACATAATATAGTATCACAAATAGAATCTTTGGAAATTGCAATGAAATTAGAAGCGTCACCAATCGAGGAATCTGGTGTGGGAATGGCCGAAATTTAGTCTCAATTGGATAATATTTCATTTCAGATCTAAGATATCAAGAAGGGGAAGGAAATTCATGAATACGTCTAGTGCACAAGATGTAAAATGGAAGGTCATCATAAGGATTCATGCCCAAACTTTTTGGACCATCTTTCTTTTGGTGCGCCAAATCCATTGAATTCACAAGGGATTTCATAGTGTCAAATATATCAAACAAGGGGACACCGTTCAAAAGAATGTATGTATTTGCAAAATATAGTAAGTACACATGTTAGTGTTTATTGTAAGTTATGTCGATCTGTGGGCCATGATGAAAAGGACTGTAGGGCATACCAGTTGCTGCAGGAAAAGATAGTGGATACCTATTTGATAAATAATGATGAGAAAATACAAGCTGATAGGTCACATGTGTATTTCACTAAACCCGACAGGTAGTAATTTTATAGGTTGATGTAGAGGAGGAGGATTTGGTGGAGGGAGAGGACAAACTATCTGTTATAATTGTGGACAATCGAGACACTATCCTAGAGACTGTACAAATCCTACAATGACATGTTCATATTGTATATCGCTAGACCATACTATCGAGGAATGTTGATAACTTATTGCTAAATGACAAGACAAGGTCAACAAGAATCAAAACTAACTCCCAAATGAAAATTAGAATGTTCAGAAGATTTTGGATGGGCCTCAAGAACCTACCATTGATGTTATAACAAGGGGAGGTGTTGTGAATGGATATGATTGCAGAGAACCGTAGAAAAATACAAGAATATGGCCTATAGAAAAAAAGAAAGTACCATTTGATTTCCATAAAGAGAAAGGGGTCTTCTTCAATGCATGAAATGAGTTTGTGGAAAGAAACTATGCCTCAACATGTGTTGTTCCTCCGGTGTTCGATGAATTTGCAGTCATTGACATGCCATTGAGCTTTGATCGGTCAATTCCAAATAAGTTGATAGATCCGGTAAGAATTTTGAGAATTTCTTTAAAATTTGGTTAGCACTTGTTAAAAATGAAGATGCTATGGCAGAGCTATCATCTCTAATTGAATAACCTAAGAGAGGTATTCGATAGGAAAAGAATGTAAATCATATTCATAGAAGAATGAATATTGGTCAAGAACTATGCATGAATGCTGAAATAGGTGATTATTTTATGGATTTTATTATTATCGACTTGGGGTCAAATGTTAATATCCTCACAAAGAAAATATGGGAGAGTATGGGAAATCCAAAGGAAGTGTGGTCACCTATTTAGCTGAGGTTAGCTAACCAGTTGAAGGTTATTCCTATCGATTGATTACCACAAGTTTCTGTTGAGGTTGAAGGGCTCTGAACCTATGCAGATTTTGAGGTTATAAATATTGTTGACGACACGAAACCTTATACATTAGTCCTGGGGATTGACTGGGCTATTGAGAACCAAACTATCATCAATTTTGACGAATATGATGATGATGATCAAGATGATGATGGTGATAATGAATACATTGACAATGAAGATGATCATTATGATGATGATGATGATAAGGAAGATGACGATGATGAAGAATATCATGATGACGATGATGATGATTATGAATATGATGATGATAATTTTGATGAAGACGATGGAGACAATGGTGATGACGATGGCAAGGATGATGATGATCATCGCCGTTGTTGTTGTCATCACCATCATCTTCATCGTCTTCATCGTCATCATCATTGTGTTCATCCTTGAAGGGACTTATGTATAGGATCTCACTATAAGCAATGCAACCAATACAAATTATGACAAAATCCTAGTTAAATTAAATTAAACTACACTAAATTAAAAACATAGATTTGTTTAACTATAATTAATTTAAAATGCAACAAAATATAAAACATGCAAATAAAAAAACAAAAAATAAACTAAACAAAAGATAAATATGCAAAATAAAAAAACAAAACAAAACACCAAATATAAAATATGCAAATAATCAAACAAAAAATGCAGAATTCAAAAACACCCGCGCACTAGCTCATTAGCATTCAAAAACACCCGCGCAGGATCTGCTTTGGCTCCCATTTGGGGGTTTTCGATTTTGAACTTTCACTGAAGGATATAGAATAGGCTATGATGTTTTTTTATAGGAAGGGCGAGTGGAGGAATTTTCCTATTAGTGCATCATCCACTCCTTTTGTATGTGAGCCCATGCTTCTAGAACCACCTGCCCCTCCTCCAGAATGGCAGCAATGTTTAGACCTTCAGGTTTGTTTTATTCTATGTTTTTCTTGATTACCTATTGTGTTTTTATTTTATTCATAGTTTTTTTCATTGTTGTGGATGTGGTGGAGAGGAAATGGCTCAAATCTCCTTTCAAGCATGAAGCACGAGCTATCCAGGTGACTTGGGAAATTCAATGTGAGAAATGAAACCAACAATTATCAAGGAAAATGACGAAGGGAATGTGGAGCTATATGATTGCAGGGTATGCTCTGAATGGAAAAGATGAAGAGGCTTATGATTTTACTTTCTCGACGGTGCTTCTGATTTGTGCAAACATCATGACTTATGATCAGTATAAGCAAGTTCATATCCTCGCCATAAAATAAGGATTTGATTCATATGATTTTGTGGGTATTTATCTAGTTGGCAGGTCTGCAAAATGTGGGTTTGTTACTAGTTTTGTCCATTCCTTTTGGGCATCATGTCAAAATTCCCATGAGTTGACTTTTCAAAGCTAGACTATGAATGTTTTTAATAGTATGGTTGTTAGTTTTTAGGCTTTGATAATGGAAACTTTTTGGAGTTTGAAGCCCGAATGTTCTATAGCAAACTTTTTTTGTTTGATCAGAGTGGTTTTGAGGCTACTGAGCGGAGCTTTGTAGCAATTGTGGAACGCCATAGTTTGTCTTGAGTTGTACATGCATAATTGCTTTGAGTAATTAGTGATACATCAACCCCAGCCATAACATTCTATGTATAAACTAACAAAATCCTTTTACATGCATCAATTCTTGCAAATTCTAAGTGTAGGAAAGCGTTGCGATAGAAGAACAGAACATTCCTTATATGGTTTTTCGGTTCTTGTGTCCAATATGGAAGAATCCTCTACCAGGAGGAAAAGAAGCAACAATGAGGGCTACCTTGGAGTGCTTCCTAAGAAGAAACCCAAGCCTAAACTTGAGGAGAACAAATTCGTGTTCATGGTTTTTCTTCATAATGGTTTGAATTCAACTTTGCAGTTGGAGGATGCTGTTGAAAATATGTCAGTCGCCTAGTTTGTAAGGACTGTTAGGAGAAAAGATGAGAAATAAATAATACAAAAGGGGCCAAAAAAAATCACCATACACCAAACTTTAAAATGAAATATTTTAAAGAATGCATAATAAATTATGAGCAAAAAATTGTATTGTTAAATTTGCAAAGTTGTTTTTATATAATATATTTCCTTTCAGTTCATGTGTATTTAAATTTTTTTTGGATTAAATTAATTTTTTTGTATTTCCTTGCAGATAATCAAAATTTCGGTTTCCTAAAACTCTGTTTATATTTTGATAATGCTTGCAGGGTGTCTATTTGCGTTCTGATTGTTGGAGATCAGAGGTGGATTTGGTTCTGAATACTGTGGCAATGAATGCTTCAACTAATTCGTCAATTCTGTGGTTTTGTGATGAGGAAAATATCTCTTGTTTCGAAGATGCACCAGCTTTCACCCCCTTACCTATCTCAAGGGCTTGCACTATTTCGTAAAGGTCTCTCTCTTCCTCTCTCTTTATATGACATATACACACATGGTTGTAGAATGCATGTTGATGGGGTGGGTCTTAGAGTCAACAAGAAATTGAAGTATTCTCTTATCTGTAAAAAAAATGTATTAATATGTGCACTACAAAAGCATTCCATGAGCTCCTCAAAGTGCATTATGGTAGAACAACTATTTCCATATCTAAATATTATTTACTGGAAAGTTTTTTTTTAGTAACTGGGGGAATCATCAACTGGAGCTGGGCTGGTACTCACGTGACACGGGGTCCAGGGATCCATTCCCATTACCACTACACCCCTATATTCTCCACACCCTTCGCAAGACATGTGACACAGGTAAATCTGGGTGGGATTTGATCTCATGACCTCTAATTTACAACAAGTGACTTCATAACAACTGAACCGCCAATGAGCCACACCCGTGTGGGCTATTATTTACTAGAAAGTTAACATTTCATAGATAACAAAGATTTATCCATAGTATTTAGTGACATTTTATTCATATAGTAAGACAGCATGACTCTTTCCTCTATTTTTTGTTTTATATTGTTTGATAGGATGGTGGTATTAACAGTGTCCACACATTTCCAGTAAAAACCTATTTATATGTGTATTTAATATATTTATGTATTAAACTTTAAAATTTGTGTGTTGTTTTCATTTTAATACAATGGTTAAAGAAATCTTGTCGAATACAAACACAAGTTTCCACATCAGTGAGGCAACCGTATTCTAATATAGCATTTAAATGTGAATTGATATTCTGGTGGAAAATGTGTGTTGGATAGATTTATTGTTGATTTCCTTTGCAGGACATGTGGAATGTGACTCCAGAACAACATTTCTTGGTGGAATTACCCCAAGAACACACTTTCCAGATAGCATTAGCTGATTTAATTGTATGCCCATTTTTTTATTTCATAGAGTATTTTGATATTTTCCATGCCTAGCGAAATGACCACTTGTGTATAGGTCTAGGAATGGATTATTTATTTAATTTATAAATTTAATTTCCAGCCAACACAGTGGTTTTCCATTTATTAGGACAACTATTTGCTAACGGTATGGGCCAATGGACCTAGCCAAAGGCGATTGATAAGGTAAGGGTTCTTGCATTGCCTACATTCTCCCTAGGAATTAATATTTTATATGACTTGCTTGTACCTGTCATATAATATAAATTTGGTATTTTCATTTCTAGCCTCTTCATCATGCTTCATATCCATTGTTTGTATAGAAACATAAAAATATCAGACTTATCTGTCTTTGTTTTGTTCTTGTTGTACCATTCCCTACTTTTCCCTGGGTTTTAGAGTTCCTACCTCATTTTTCCATTGCATTCTTAGGAGCAATGTAGTAAGTAGTACTAGTGTTATGTTCACCTATTCTATAGTGCACCGTGCTCACATTTTGGATAGGTTTTCCCTACGTTTAACTACTAAATTTGACTATTTGTAGCTTTCCCTTGGTTACCTGCTATCATGAGGTTCTTTTGCACTAAGAAGTTATAATGACAGTGGTGCATGGTTTATCCTCTTTTTGCAGAGAAATTGATGAATAAATAGCATCCTTGGAGATTTCAACAGAAGTGCACATAACCTGATAGTCTCAGTTTGTCACAATACCCTCTCTGAGGAGAATTTGCTCAATATCAATTGCAATTGCCTTTGTGGGTGCACTACATATCCTGGTGTTCAGTCACATACAAACTTGATAGAACCTCCCAAACTTGAATTATTGTAGTTTGAAGCCCGAATGTTCTATAGCAAACTATTTTTGTTTTCTTAGAGTGGCTTTGAGGCTACTAAGCGGAGCTTTGTAGCAATTGTGGAACGCCAGATCTTGTCTTGAGTTATACATGCATAATTGCCTTGAGTAATTAGTGAGACATCGACCCCAGCCATACCAATCTCTGTATAAACTAACTAAATCCCATTTCATGCATCAGTTATTGCAAATTTGAAGTGTAGGCAAGCATTGCGATAGAAGAACACAATATTCCCTCTGCGGTTTTCCATTTCTTGTGTCCAAGATGGAGAAATCTTCTACCAAGAGGAAAAGAAGCAACAATGAGGGCTACCTTGGAGTGCTTCCTAAGAAGAAACCCAAGCCTGAACCTGAGGAGAACAAATTCATGTTCAAGGTTTTTCTTCTTAATAGTTTGAGTTTAACTCTGTAGTTGGAGGATGTCGTGGAAAAGATGTCAATCGCCGAGTTTGTAAGGAGTATTAGGAGAAATGTTGAGAAATAAATAATAGAAAAGAGGCCAAGAAAAATCCACTGGGGTCCCCAAGTCTATGTGGAAGATGCAATGGGAGAACGAATAAAGATGGAAACATCATATGCAATGATTCTCACAACAAGCCTATGCTTGTAGCTCTGTAGGTTCATCCCTGAACTTCCTCCCCTTAACTGTTTCTTTAGTTTATTTTTATAAGTAAACAAAAATGAATTTATATGTGCACTACAAAATCTCTCCATGAGCTCCTCAAAGTGCATTATGTTAGAACAAATAGTACCATATATAAATATTATTTGTTGGAAAGTTAACATTCATAGATAACAAAGATTTATCCGGAGTATTTAGTGACATTTTATTCATATAGTAAGACAACATGACTCTTTCCTCTATTTTTTGTTTTATATTGTTTGACAGGATGGTGGTATTAACAGTGTCCACACATTTCCAGTAAAAACCTATTTATATGTGCATTTAATATATTTCTATATTAAACTTTAAAATTTGTGTGTTGTTTTCGTTTTAATACAATGGTTAAAGAAATCTTGTCAAATACAAACACAAGTTTCCACATCAGTGAGGCAACGGTATTGTAATATAGCATTTAAATGTGAGTTGATATTCTGGTGGAAAATTTGTGCTGGATAGATTGATTGTTGATTTCCTTCATAGGACATGTGGAATGTGACTCCAGAACCACATCTCTTGGTGGAATTACCCCAAGAACACACTTTCTAGACAACATTAGCTGATTTTTTTTTGGTTAAGTGCCATGTGACTTGTTGGGCGAACCTTGGTTATATTACACGTGTATTATGATAGATTTGTTGGGGTTGAAACAGAGGTATATTTCCATTCTATAACATTTGTCTTGTAGTAATATTTTTTTAGGAATAGCGATGAGATTTCCACCTCGTGGCTCTTGTTTGAAAAATATCTAATGTCCAGCTTAGGATTTTCCTATTGAATATTTTTTAAGTGGACCTATTTATTAAGGAGTAGATTGTTTTTGAACCATTCAACCCTATCTACTCTTTAATCACTAAATCCTCCATTAGATCCTCAATTGACCCCATCTTCCTAACTTGGATTTGTTAAGCACTAATCTTAATTCATCTTTCATTTTTTGTTGTATAAGATCTAAAAAATTCTTCCATTCACATGTATTAAACTCATCCCTAAAACATCAAATCACATGGTAGGATTGCCCCAGTTTGTGGTTGGGAATTGCCTTCTAGAAATATGCTCTATAGCACTGATTAAATCTGTTATAAAACAAAATTAAAAGGTTCATTTGCAGGGTTGAAAACTTCAGATTAATAAGTAAAATTCCTAGATCTTCCCTAGTTTTAACCTCATGTGTACCTTATTTCAAATCTAACTAAAGGTTAAAACATTATGCTGTCAGAAATCTTGGTTGCTGGTTGGAAAAGACATATCATTTGCAAGTAATTTGTAGCAGCATTTAATTTATTAATTCGGATCTCAAATTCGAGGATATTTTCACATATACACTAATAAATTCTCAAACCTTGATTCTTCACTACTAAAATCCCTTGTAGCATCAACTAGTCCATTGATCGTATCAATCCATTTAACATTTTCTTCTGGAACTAAATCTTGTAATTGGAAATAATGCATCTCAATAGAAGCTAGAGCCTAGAACCTACTGCCTTTATAGGATAGATATGGTGTTAACACTTTCCATTCTAGATAACATTGTAATACCTGCAACATCTATGATATATCCCACTTGAATGGTGGTAGAGTGACTTATTGTAATTTTCAGTTTCTGTTATTTTATGCTTGGTTTGACAAGTAAATCCACAGATACACTTCAAGAATCAATAGTCGATAAATCAATACCTTGGATAACTTATCCCATTCAATTATTTCTAGTGGCATGATTATATGCCTAGAGTAAATTTTGTAAGCACTTATTCAAAATATAGCATCTATTGTATATTGGTCTGGTGTACGCATTTCTGAGTTAGTTTATAATTACTTGCAATATTTCCATACTTATTTATCACAACCAAATAGGGTCCTTACAGAATCGTATTATTGACACCCTCTGTGCATATGAAAATTGTATGGTTTCATCCGGGTCCAATATGCATGCTATAAAATTCCAAAGCTTTTATCGGGAAGATAGAAAGGTGATAGAAAAGAACAATGATAGAAAATTTTCTAGTGGCATGATTATATGCCTAGAGTAAATTTTGTAAGCACTTATTCAAAACATAGCATCTATTCTATATTGGTTTGATGTACACGTTTCCATGTTGGTTTATAATTACTTGCAATATTTCCATACTTATTCATCACAGCCAAATAGGGTCCTTACAGAATGGTATTATTGACACCCTCTATGCATATGAAAATTGTATGGTTTCATCTGGGTCCAATGTGCATGCTATAAACTTCCAAAGCTTTTATCGGGAAGATAGAAAGGTGATAGAAAAGAACAATGACAGGAAATTTTCTTTCTGTCATTTTTCTTTTCTATCATCTTTCTATATGCCTCATAAAAGATTTGGAAGTTCATAGGATGCACATTGGACCCGGATGAAACCATACAATTTTCATATGCACAGAGGGTGTGAATAAGACCATTCTGTAAGGATCCTATTTGGTTGTGATGAATAAGTATGGAAATATTGCAAGTAATTAGAAACCAACATGGAAATGTGTACATTAGACCAATATACAATAGATTTTATGTTTTGAATATGTGCTTACAAAATTTAGTCTAGGCATATAATCATGCCACTAGAAATAATTGAATGGGATAAGTTATCCAAGGTATTGATTTATGGACTGCTGATTCTTAAAGTGTATATGTGGATTCGCTTGTCCATAGACAAAAAAACTCCATGAGACTGCACATCAATCACAAGCACTTATTGAAGATCCAAAACCGTGGAAAGGAAGGTTCCTTTCCACGGTTTTTAACTTTTTATTTAAATCTCCAGGTTTCGTCTCAATATCGATAAACGCTCGTCGTGGGTATTGCAAAACCGTCAAAATATCTGGTGGATTTCCATGAATACCATCGCTATAATGACGCAGTTTCATGGAACAATTATTGTTCAACTTGCAGATTTTGTCGATAGAGATTGGTTTTCCACGGTTTTTGATGGAATAAATTTCTGTTCAAATTCCAAAATTCGTCGATAGAGAAACAATCGTTCGTTGAAACTGTTCTAGGATTTTATGTGGAAAAAAACATTTCCTAGCAGTTTTTGGCCATATTTTCGTCGTTAGAGGGATGAACGTTTTGTCAATATAGCGACAAAACATAGAAAATGAATTTAAAAAAATCAATTTCAAGGCCGCCGTACAAAAGACACGTGGCAGCCATATTTTGTCGCTATATAGACGACTTATAAATTGCATCATTAGATCGACGAAATAAGTGCCACAAAACATCAAGATCATTATCGTCGCAATTGAGACAACAAAACGTGGAAATAGCAATGAAAAACTGTCACAAATTTTCTCATATGTATTAGTGGGTGGTCACTTTAAATGTTTACGGATCATTATCCTTTGAAAATCCTAGTCAATAAGCCAGTGTTGGGGGGGAAGATATGTCGATGGCTTCTTATCTTCCGAGAAATCGACTTTGAGATTGCTGTAAAACCAAGCAGGTTGAATGTAGGTCCCTACCATCTCTCAAGGTTGAAACCGAATAAGAACCGACTAGTCTAGATGATAGTATTCCTGATGCATAACTATTCATAGTAAAATTGGTTGATATTTACTTTGAAGATATTATACATTTCTTAACTATGCGAAGTGCACCAAAAAGATTTAGTACAATGAAGAAGAAACAATTGGTTGTAAAATATGCAAATTTCCAGCTTAAAGTTGGACAATTATATAAGTCTACGTCGCTTTGTCTTGGAACGTGAGTGACCGATGGTGTCAGCATTTCTGTTGTAGAAGTTAGATGATACACCCATTGAAGGGTTGGTAAATGGAGGTCAACTAAAACCTTATTGGGATAGTCATACTTCTCTTGAATGAATTGATATTGACTGAAGTTGTAGATAGAAAAAAACAGGGGCTTTTATTCTTTTTTTAGGTCTTGTATATAAGCTTTGAAATTGGCTATTGAAGTCTTGTATATTGTGTGTCACAAGTCCAAGTTATCTATATGTCACAAAAAATTTGTGTCGCAGATAGATATTTTTCACAGGAGGATTTCGTGGCATGCTTCTCAATCAAATCCGCATTTAGTACATGGTAATAATTGCTTTTATTGCAAGTGGAGTAGTGGTTTTAATGTAACTTTGTCATAAATGGATGAAAATATTTCAGTGTGTGAAGAGATTAACCGCCACATTTTCCAATTTATTTAAGATCATGTCATAATAAACACCCACATGACCGGACTGAGTTTTTGCATGTGTAGATATATTTCACCTCCAAACGAGCATTAGTTGCTTCATTGTGCCAAATTTTGAAGTGTATTGAGAAAGATAGTTGTTTGCAACTCACATGTGTTTGAAGATTGTTGCATGGATATTCTTGTTTCAAGTTATAGAACTATTAGAGGTTCAATTGTAGAGGTATCGCTTTCAATACCTATTTTTGAGGAGGAACTGGAGGTTCTCTTATGACCATCCCCTGTAAACCCACTAAGAAAGAAACAAATAGTTGGTCGATTAGTTCCAATTGAGAATAGATTCAAATCTATGCATGACACTGAAGCTTCGGGGTCTGGTTCAACACCTATACTTATGGGTTATATTCCATGGCAGAAGGATGATGGTCCCCATGTGGTCATTCTCAAGAATGCCAAATATCCATTGGTAAATCCATCCATCCCATGAGGTGTTCATGTGACAACAGATATCTGGATAATTTGAAGAAGCCGATGTTTTCTAACCATGACTTGAGGAAGTTCCTAGAGCTTCACGTATAAAAGTGTATAACTTTAGTGCAAATAGTGGAAAGAAATTCTATTTAGTTGGTTCCCATGGACTGGGATCATGGTTTGGAGAAGTCAGTCATTCTATTGCTACTCTGCATGCCCCATTTTGGTCGCACTACTGAGGTTAACACATGCATGAAGCATATACTGCTTTGTTTCCATGGGGTATGTTTGTGGTCGGATAACCTAATTTCTCTTGATGTCGAATTGATTGTTTCTATGATAGGGTTTCCCAATAAAAGAGTTGATCTAAATCCATTATTTGCAGGAAAGGAGAATGATACAAGCCTTGTCACTTTAAATAAAGAAAAGTAAAATATTACGTGGGATACACAGGGATATTATATTGATTCTATTAATTATGTGACTGAACCAGTGCACTTCTAGTACCATAGCTGCAATAGAGCAATGTGATTCCGGGGTTGAAATGAATTTGGAAACTTTCCTTGTGAAATAATTATTGGATGACGCTATAGATGCATGGGATCAAGGTAACCCTTTCACTTATTCTTGGTTGTTGATATTGATTTATTTTGTCAAATGGGCCGAACCACCAAATTACCAAGGGATTGAAAGGAATGACCCATGTTGTGGGGAATAGTATCAAAATATATGGTTTGAATAAAAGAATCGGCGACAACAATAGGAGAACAAAATTTAGATTTATATGCATGTTAATGAAATGAGGCATCACATTGGAAGTCAATCGAGGATTACCGAAGGGACCGTTTGGAGGTATAGGAATATTATTAAGTTTATTGCAGGGATACACCATTGTATCTTATACCAAAATGATATCCTCATCACTAATGGGTAACCAATTCGTTTCGTTTATCACAGGCGGAAATTGATGTAATAGTTCAGGATTGGCCACAGGAATGGAAGCATCCTATCGCAGATGATCTATTGTCCACTGAAACTAAACTATGACAATATGGCACATCAAGGATCCAACTAGGGGGTCCATAATAAGAAAATAACCCACATATCTTGCACCACAATAGTGATGCACAATCAAGTGAAACCCCGAAAGATCCAAGGAGAAGAGCAAAGATGTTGAAATAGCCAAAAAAAGGGTCAAAAGAAGTAGGATGCCATTAGGGATTCTTGATAGAATATTAGATAAAATACACTAGATATATATCTAAGAAACCAACAACATATAAAACATAAGAACCAAAAAGAGAAACGAGGAAAGTGCACACCATATATATGTGTTTCACCCAATTGGGATACATCCACGAGAAGTTTGTCTTCTATTATCTCCAGAAACATCCTTTAATCTTACAAAGAAAGAACTAATCCCAATACAATATACAATATATGTTGTTTGAATTATTTTTCCATTGATTTTCAGGAAATGAGTGCAATTAGATTGTATTATTATGCAGTGTAAAAGAATGAATAATACACATTAAACAAGACAAATTTCACTAGAAACATATCAATATTGATCAATATAATTACAGTATAAACTTCATTAATCCCATTAGTATACAATAGTGTTACATAAAGGAGAATTCGAATCATGTGGATATGATTCGAATATACCAATTCAATATGACTACATGGCTAACTAGAAGTATCTAAATCACTATTGAAGTTCACCAGTCTAACTCTAGATGTCTAATTCAGTTTGTCAATCAGTTATAATCAGTTAAACCAGTTAAATTGATGTGGTAGGTGAGAAGTGTTAGGATTATTAATCCTCCCTTAGTCAAATTTCTATTAGATTCATTTAGCCTAACTTAGGAAATTTAATTAATTATTTGGGTCCACTAATCAAATTGGAACCACTTGGCCTAATGGGGCCACATTTACCAGCCACTAGAGTGTGGGGAACACTACTAGAGGTTAACTTCCACTTACTGCATGTGCATGCATCAGTTTGGGCATCTCCTATACCAATATCTACATTTTAGGAGCCACTGAACAAATCCAGAGTTAGCAATGCACACTTTGCAGGACTTATGTGGAAACCCAACTGCTTCTGGTGTATAATGGAGATTGGACAAACTTGTTTCCTGCCTTAGTAGGATCTGATACCATGTTTGAATTATTGTGCCATTGATATTCAGGAAATGAGTGCAATCATATTATATTATTATGCAGTGTAAAGGAATGAATAATACACACTGAACAAGACAAATTTCACTGGAAACAGATAAGTATTGCTCAGTATAATTACAATATAATTTCATTAATCCAAACATTATACAACAATGTTACATAAAGGATAATTCAAATCATGTGAATATGATTCGAATCTACCAACTCAATCTGACTACATGGATAACTAGAAGTGTCTAAATCACTATTGGAGTTCACTAGTCTAACTCTAGAGATCTAATTCAATCTCTCAATCAGTTATACTCAGTTAAACCAGTTAAACTGACGTGGTAGGAAAGAAGTAGGTGAGAATAGGTGCCTACCCACATGAAACTATGCAATACTGGTGCTAACTGAACTGGAGGACATCTAAGTGAATGTAACTGGAGCATAACTTAGCTTAACTAGTTACTAACTACCATCAACTGAAGGAGGTTGGTTGTGGCACTCTGAGTGGCTCCTAAATTTTAGGGATTAGCCTCAGAGGAAAATACACTAATGCATGAAGGTGCAATAAGTTGTAGTTAACTTCTATATGTGTTCCCCACACTCTAGTAACTGGTACTAGTGGAATCAATAACCCAAGTGGACCCAATATTAATTAATGACTCTTAAGTTAGGAAAATATAATCTAATAGACAAGTATGGACAAGGGAGGATTATAAATCCTAACATATGTCTCCAGAACATTCAAGATGTATCATGAGATGATATGATGATATATTTAAACAGACTCCCTTAGACCTATTATATACATAGAAATGTGGAGAAATTGCTCTCACATATTGCATGTGCGATAATATAATTCTCCAAAATAACACCTCTTTATATAACAATTGAAATCAAGAGTATACATTACCATAATAAATATGGGATATAATGTATTACTGTTACACCTAAATCTTGTCACCATCATGTTATGAGATAGGTATTCCCTTTTCTTCTCCAATCCCTCAGAGTTTGTCCTAGAGAAATGAAAGGAAGAAAATTGTTCTCTTATATTTTTCCTTGTGTTCAGCCAGTAACACACCTTGTCCATTGACAAAAAGTGTTACCTAAGTCAACAACGCACCTTTTACATGTGCAAAGTGAGGTGTTGTCACTATTTTCCTTCATGAAAAGGGTGTTACCCCTTAACACTGGTTTTTCCCCTCATTAAAACTGCGGTGCTCGAGTTTTAAAGGAAAAAAATTAAGCTTTGAGAGGCTTCTCGAGGATTTCCTCCATGGAGCCTCATCCCTATGGTTTAGGACCACATGGAGCTCGAGATCCTTCATTTTAGGATCTTCTCTCCACCTCATCGATGAGATTCCTAACCTATCCTATCCTCCCATGCCTTTAAATATTGTCCCATCCCCCATGGGAAAGGAGGAGGAATAATTGTGTTAAGCATCCAAACTCTATCAAAATAATTCTTGAGCTATTGGATGCAAGGTGAAGTTAGAGGCAAGGAGCCATTGGAAGGAACTCTCAACACAAAGGCATGAAGGTTGTAGCCTCTCCAATCATTTCTAATAAAAAGTGTATTTTCTTTCCCATATTTACTGTATCATTTGTATGTATTGCTTGATTCCTTGGTCACAAGCATAGATCTGGTTTATTATCGTGTATGCTATCATCTTTCTCTTGTCATCTTCAATCTTTTGTTGGTTCTTCTGTGATAAAAGAGGAAAAATCTTCAAGAATAGTGAGGAAATCATTTAAGGGAATTATTGTGGCATTATATTCAATTAATTGACTAGATCTAGGGCAAGTTTAACATTTTGGGTTTGTGTTTTGTTCTAGACATGTATCATTCAAATATAGGGAAACATCTTCTGTCCGCAGAAGGTGAGAATTTCCAGCAACAGTTACTCTTTTACATAATATTGTGGAAAAATTTCGACATAATATAAAGACATTATTACCTTCCAAGGAATAGAATATATTCCAATGCTCCCCCTTAATAATGGTTGGGAGAAGAGCCCACCATAACACTAAGGAAGGAAGGATTCATTACTGCTCCCACTTGATGAAAACTTCCCTCATCCCTAGTAAATAAATAATATGGACATACTTCGCTTCTGTAAAGGATTTGGTGAATATATCGGTGGATTTATGCTCGGTAGGACAATACTCCATAGAAAGAATACCATCTTCCACAAGATCTCAAATATAATGACCATCAAGGTTGAGATGCTTTGTTTTAGAGTGGTATACTGAATTATAACCAAGATAAATTACACCTTGATTATCACATTTAAATATAGTAGATTGTTACATGCTAGAAAGGGGATAGAAGGTGCAAAGTGCACTTCCTCCATCAACAATAAGGACATCGACAGAAGGAAGAGTTAACCACGCGAAAGGAAAAGTCAACAAATTAGGAAGTTTTGGTTAACTTAGTTAGGGGATTGGTCAAGTGGACCATTTGTAACGGCTTAGTAATACTATAAGTAGTGCTAGAAATATAGTCATAATTAATAGAATCAGATCATCAAATTTTGTAACCAATACTTATCTACGGATCTAGTTCAGAGGAATGAATGTATTTTTTGGTTTGGGGCTAATTGACCAAGAGATGTTATGTCTTTCTGTGATGTATTTCTGGGATTGATGATATGGGAATTCTGTTGGAGACATACTATTCAGTATCTTGTTTTAATTTCTGTATGACATGGTTAATGATGTGAAGCCTTTAATGATTCTACCTCTGTGTTTTCATGCTTAAGTTTGAATGATATGAATCCTTGCAGGATCTATTGGTTTGCTATATGCCAATGTATTTGTATTATGAATAAGAATTTGAATGATGATGATAATGTGTCTTTGTCAATCTAATTATGAGTAAGTGGGAATGAGTTTCTCTGAGTAATGATATGAGTTAAACCCTATATTTCTGGTCAATGTTGTGATAGGATAACCGGTAGAGAAAATGTCCTCTTTCCTCTATGGAAACTTGGTTCCTGCAGCCTTTCATCAGAAATCTTGGGTGAGACTGCACCTACTTCATAGGTGTTTCTAGAGAGGAAAAAACCTGTCCAAACCGATGTTTAGGGAGATTGCGTCGATGGGTGTCGATAGATATGTGGAGTGAACCCCTGTCGACAAGATAGTGTCAACAAATTGTTCCATTGTTAGGACCATGGTGCGAAATAGAAGAGGACATGTTGTGGAATCCGATGAAATCAAAGATCCAGGATTGGTTTGATAAGAAGGCACGAGATTTTGCGGAAGGAGAAAATCAAAACCCAAGCTTAACTACAAAATATTGGTTTGAAAGATATATCTATTCTGATATACATGAGACATTCTTCATTGAGTTTCTGATAGTATTGTATGAGTGGTCAGCGCAACTTACTTTCCAGAAGAAAAATTCCAAGGAGGTGAACCTAACTGATGAACCCCGGGACTCATTTAGCAGTTGAGAATGGTGAACAACAAAGCTTCAAGAGCTGTAGATGTGTGAATAGACAACATTTTGGAAGGATACATTATAGAATTCGTCGTCGACATAGTTACATCTTACACTGACCCCGAAAGATAATTATTTAAGAGACTGAGGGGTGGATTTATGTTATCGTTACAACTGTGGATTAAGAGGCTCATATGTGAAAAATGAATACTAAAATGAATTTTGACAATTAAAGCACTGGTGTGAGGAGGTTGTGGGTAATACGAAGGTGAGGGTTTGGATGGAATGATGCAGGGTATATGGAAGGAGGTTATGATGAGATTCTGAGGGAAACTATGGAAGAGTGTGGTCGATTATGAAGCAAGGTGAGTTTTTGGAAATAAAAGAGGAGGAGGACTAAGGAGAGTCCTGGTGTGACCTAAGCAAAAAACTACAAGAAGGGACCACAAGGTACTAAGAAACCCTACAATGATGAAGGAGAAGACCAAGCTACACCCAAACCAGAAGAAGCACTGACCCTAAGCTACAATATACCTATGACTCTGTGCACTGCGTGTTAATCCCTTAATGATGACACATTACACCATATAGTGTGGCACATTACCCCCTATATTGTGCTTCATTACATATTATCTATGTAATATTGGGTATATTAGTGGGTTTATTAGTTGTTATTGTACACTTGTATCTCCTATATATAGGAAGGAGATATTCTAATTTTATCATCATATCATCTTATCTTGTCTTGTACATCATGTAAAGAGGTTCCTCCCTCGAATATGATTGATATTTATCTTTGTTATTCATATTTTAGGTGTGGATTACTCTCTTATTTTCTATTTCTGCTCTTTTTATGCTATATTTGGGATTTGGTTACTTAACATTTGGTATCCGAGCTCTTTCCTAAGGACCAGCTTCTACAAAATGAGTCATCTTGGAACATTCACTACAACTTTGTTTATAAAAGGATTCAGAGATTGAGGTTAAAATCCCACTTCCAAAACATGTCGAACTATCTCCAAGAAAAAGAAAATCCAGATCCATTGCAGTTTCAGAGATAATTGTGGAGGAATCTAGGGTTTTTTACTAGTCCTACATCTAGTATAAAATAGGTGTTTGTGGGAAAAAGGATATATTTGAGGAATCCGAGATCCGAATGGAGTGAGACCACTTGAATATGAAATAAGACGGACCAGGGTATTTGTGGTAAAATTTTTAGATACATAAATAAAATAGTGGACACTTGGCATACAATACAAGTTCGCTCTTCTGGATAAGACAAAAATAAGAAGTTTTGGTATATTTGCAATAACCTTTTGTTGGCTCATCAAAATTAGGTCAGACCTACAGAATTGGAAAGAGGAGAGATCAATGTACTACAGGAAGAATTTTTAGACTCAGAGGAGATGCAATTCAAATTTTACATCAGTTACAAGTCATCCCTAAAATAGTCTCCCAATTAGGGCTTGAAAGAGGTACACCATTTTGCATTTGAATAAATTTTAGTAGAAGGATATATCTGTGGTAAACTGTAGGGTGTGATATTGTTAAAAATTCCACAAAAAGGAATAGAAAATAATCACACTCCACTCAAACCCCTAGAGGATTCATCCCCGACATACGAGGAAATGGAAGACATTTCTTTTAGAGTGTCCAAGTTGGAAGATATGATTAAAGGAAATGTGAAAATTGATGACTTTGCTAAATTGGAAAAGAAGATGGCTACTAAAGACGATCTCAAAGGGATGGCTAGTAAATAAGATCTTTAAGACTTGAAGGATTTTATGAAGGATATCAAACATAACTTTATTCCTCAATTATCTACTCAAGAAGAGGATAAGGAGGAAAACGATGACTATAAAATTGAAAAAAAATTGGAGAGTAGGAAGTTGGAATCCGCAAAATTTGATGATTCACTACAACATCATGGGTTCAATTCAATTCCAAGAAACTACTTTATCCCCAAGATTGACATGCGAAATTTTGATGTCAAGGATCCAATCACGTGGATTTTTCAGATGGAGCACTTCTTTGATCTACACTAGGTGCCCACTATGCAAAAGGTAACTATTGCATCCTTGTATTTAGAACCTAATCAATTTGTATGGTACCAATGGCTTTGTGACCACAAAAAGGATTCTATTATCTCTTGGTCTATATTCACCGAAGAATTGATTGCACATTATGGGGATATAAATAGAAACACCTTCTTCAGTCAATTGGTAAATCTCAAGAAAAAAGGTTTAGTTACAGATCACATCAAGCAATTTCAGCAGCTAAGTCTCATAGTGAAGAATATTTCAAAAGATAATTTGTTAGATCTCTTTATTGGAACCTTGAAATATAACATTAAACATCAAGTGCATCTCTTTGAACCATCATCACTAGGGAAGGCTTTCATGATGGCAAGGAAGGTTGAAAAAAAATACAGAAATGACTACTAGAAATGCCTTCTTCAACACATATAGAGAAAATAATGTTCCTTCTTCCAAACCACCACAAAGGTTGACACCCCAATAGCTAGAAGAAAGAAGAGAAAAATGATTATGCTTTAATTGTGACAGCAAGTATAATAAGGGACACAAGTGTAATGAGATGAAATTATTCTACATAGATTGTGAAGAGGAAGAACCAAAAGAAGAGGAAGTATCTCAAGAAGAGGCAGCTTCAGAAGAAATGGAAGAGGCTACTTTAGAAGAAATTACTCCCACCATATCTTGTCATGCATTGGCTGGAATTAGCACTCCTTAAACTCTCAAGATGAAAAGATACATAAAAAATAAGAAGGTAACAATGTTGATTGATTCTAGTAGTACTCATAATTTCATTCACTATAAATTAGCCAAAGTTTTAAATTGCTTTGTTTATCCATCACCAGAATTTCAAGTAATGATTGCAAATGGAGGAACTATAAATTCTCAGGGAAATGCCATAATATCAATCTAGATATGGGGGAATATGTATTGAATAGTCCAATGATTTTTATCCCAATGGGTGGTGCTGATGTTGTCTTGGGCATCCAACGGTTACAATCATTGGGAATAGTGGATTTTAATTTTCAAAAAAAATTCATGAAATTTTCATGGGAAGTTAAAGAATATGAGTTAAATGGTATCATAGGAAACACCAAGCAAGGTGATAAGCTCTAATGGTATGACAAATTTGTTGAAAAAGGGACATCAAGGTATAGTTTCACAATTATGATCATTAGATTTTCAAAACTCAAAATTCTCTATCTCCCTAGATCTCCAAAGGGTCATTAATAAACATTCCAAGGTATTTGAAGATATTCAAAAAGGTATTCCACATATTCATGACTTTGATCATCATATCCACTCAATTCCAGGTAGTGTTCCTCCTAACACCAGACCTTACCAATATCCCATACCCAAAAGAGTGAAATTGAGCATATGGTGGAGGAAATGTTAGAGGATGGCTTAATTAGGCCTAGCCAAAGTTCTTACTCTACACCAGTGGTAATGGTATGCAAGCCAAATGGATCATGGCATATGTGTCATGATTATAGAGATCTCAACAAGAACACCATTAAAGATAAGTTTCCCATTCCCATCATTGATGAATTGTTAGACAAATTACATGGAGCAGTTGTCTTCATAAAGTTGGATCTTTGTTTCAGGTATCATTAGATTCGAATGAACGATGAAGGAATCCCCAAAACATCATTCAAAAATCATGAAGGTCACTCTGAATTTTTGGTCATGCCATTTGGTCTAACAAATGCACCTTCCAGACGTCAAGGTTTGATGAATTCTATTTTCAAGCCTTTCCTTATAAAATTTGTGTTGGTATTCTTTGATGATATACTAATCTATAGAAAATGTTGGGAAGAACATGTTCAACATGTTGACATGGTACTACAACTAATAAAGTAGAAAGAACTGTATGCAAAATCCTCAAAATGTTTCTTTGGGATAAAGGAGGTAGAGTATTTGGGTCATATTGTATCTCATGAAGGTGTCAAGGTATACCCTAAAAAAATTAAATCCATGATGGAATGGCCAATTCCCAAAACTCTGAAGAATCTTCTAGGATCCTTAGGTATGACAGGGTACTACCACAAGTTTGTTCGAAACTATGGAAGAATAGCAGCTCCTCTAACATCGTTACTGAAGAAAGATGCATTTTATTGGACTCTAGAGGAAAATCAAGCCTTTCAACAACTCAAAGAGTCAATGTGTAAAGCTCATGTTTTGGAGACACCATATTTCACAAAAACCTTTATTGTGGAATGAGATGCTTCAGGAAATGGAATTGGAGTTGTACTAGTGCAAGAAGGACACCCTATTTCCTTCACAACTCATCCAATCAAGGGAAAGAACTTTAAAAATCCCATTTATGATAAGGAAATGTTGTCAATACTACATGCCTTGAAGCAATGGTGCCCCTACCTTATAGGGAGACATTTCAAGGTTAAAACTGATCATGATATCCTTAAATACTTCTTGGAACAAAGGCTATCTTGAAAAGAGCAACAAAAATGGGTAACAAAGATGTTGAGATATGACTTTGAAATCATCTACAAAAAGGGGAATCAAAATGTTGTCGCAAATGCACTCTCCGGGAAAGATGAGGATGTTGAAGCATTACTCTATGCTATTTCAATCATCCAACCAAATTGGATAGATGAAGCTATGGACAAATGGAAAAATGATGAAAAATATTGGCATTTATTCAAAAGATGCAGCAGGATCCCAGTTCCTCTAATACATTTAGGTGGAAATATGACTTGCTATGGTACAAGGATCGCTTATATATTGGTAAGAGTTCCTAGCTCAAGCAAAAGGTACTTTATGAATTCCACTCTTCATCGATAGGAGGGCACTCAGGTTTCTTAAAAATCTACCACAAGGTAAAGAAATATTTTTTGGGGAGGGTATTAAAAATGACGTTCAAAAATTTGTGGCAGAATGTTTGGTTTTCCAACAAAATAATGTGGAAACAATTAAGACTCTTGGTCTCTTACAACCACTTTCCATTCCAAGCCAAAGGTGGACATAGGTCTCGATGGATTTTATCACAGGTTTACCAAAGTCTGAAGGAAAGAGTTCCATCATGGTGGTTCTTGATAGACTTAATCAATATGCACACTTCTATGCGCTATCTTACCCCTTCAAACCAAGCACGGTCGCAAATTATTTTATGGAGACAGTAAAAAAATTACATGGTACTCCAAATATTATAGTAAGTAACAGGGATCCCATTTTCACTGGACGTTTTTGGACCAAAATATTTTCTTGTTTGGGTACTCAACTTGCTCATAGCTCATCTTATCACCCTCAATTAAATGGACAAACAAAGATAGTAAACAAATGTTTGGAAGGGTATCTTTGATGGTTTGCAGTTGATAAACAAATAGAATGGGTCAAGTGGTTACCCTTGGCAGAATGGTCATATAATACTTCCTTCCATACATCATAAAAAATGACCCCATTTATGGCACTGTGTGGCTACCATCCACCATCCATCATATCTTCACTAAGATCCTCTAAGGTTCAATCAGTGGAAGACAGAATGGAGCATCAATAACAAGTTCTTCAACTCTTAAAGGAAAACCTAAATCTAGCAAAAAATCGAATGAAACAACAAGCAGATCAACACCGTAGTGAACAAAGCTTTAATGTTGGGGATTGGGTGTTTTTAAGACTACAACCATAAAAACATATGTCCCTAAAGAACACCAAGAAGAATAATAAATTATCACCTAAATACTACAGTCCCTACAAGTTGTTACAAAATATTGGTAGTATGGACTACAAATTGGAACTACCTACCTCCTTACGAGTCCATCTAGTTTTCCATGTTTCCTGTTTAAAGAAGGTTATAGGTGACAAGATACCAGTTCAAACGATGTTACCAAAACTTGAGAGGAAGGAAAAATAATCTTGGTGCTTGAAGAAATTATTGAAATATGAACTAGACAGCTTCGAAATCGATCAATTTAAGAGTATCCCATTAAATGGAAGAACTTACCCACAGAAGATTCAACATGGGAAGATGAGTCCTTTATACATAAGCATCCAAAACTACTTCAGCATTGAGGACAACACATTTTGAAGGGGAGGGGCATGTTAAGCCCTTAATGATGACACATTGCACCATATAGTGTGGCACATTGCCCCCTATATTGTGGTGCATTACATATTATCTATGTAGGCTTGGGTATATTAGTGGGTTTATTAGTTGTTATTGTACACTTGTATCTCCTATATATAGGAAGGATATCTTCTAATTTTATGATCATATCATATTATCTTGTCTTGTACATTGTGTAAGTAGGATCCACCCTCAAAGAGGATTGATATTTATCTCTGCTATTCATCTTTTAGGTGTGCATTACTCTCTTATTGTCTATTTCTTCTCTTTTTATGCTATATCTAGGATTTGGTTGCTTAACACTGCATCGAACTAGGAGGAAGAAACATGATTTCTTCGCAGGGTTTTCCTGCGTGTCAACATAGTAGTAATAATAGCAGATCAACAAACACTAGGAGAATACCCAGAATGGTGGGTGATGATGTGAAACTTCCCCTGTTCGAGGGTAATGGGACCGAGGATCCCAAACAATATTGGTTCTTATATGAAGCAGTATGGAAAATAAAACAAGTACAGGATGAATATATAAAGAAAGGATAATTGGCGATGACCTTCTGAGGTCACGCGTTGTATTGGTACATGAAATTTGTGCAAGTACCAACGGGGCATCCCTAGAATACCTTGGCACAAATCTGTACTTGACTGATCAAAGAGTTTAAGAAGCCAAAATATGAGTCACATTATATTACTGATTTGAAAGAAATAAAGTAGTACCCTAACGAATTAGTGTGGTATTTTGATCAACGATTCAAAACTATGATGTCTAAGGTCATGTTTGGAATGAGTGATGCCCAACATAAGGAATGGTTTATCCCAAATTTGGAGCCACACATCAGTATTTTGCTGATGCAATAGAAGATCACATCTCAGGAAGAAGCTGTGGAAATCACGATTAAACTAGAAGCTTCACTAGTTGGTGAAACAGGGAATGGCATGAGCCAGATCCAGTCACAATTGGATAACCTCACTATTCATTTGCAAGATATTAAGAAGGGAAAAGAATTTCGTGAATCACTATGGTGCAGTCAATTCCAATTAGAGGGACATCATAAGGATCAATTCCCAGACTTCTATGAATATTTACAGACTAGATCCCTGGATCCATTTAGTCAAGGAGGATTTCCATGGTGCCAGATTTGTCAGACTAGAGGATATTGGTCCAAAGAGTGCGTATACCTCCAAAAGGTTGTGTTGACCTTTTTTGTAATTTTTTTCGATCAGTTGGCCATGAAGAAAAGAACTGAAAAGAATATGATTTTCTCCAAGAAAGAACCATGGATGCATATTTTATGAAGGGAGAGGAGCAACGAACAACAGAAAGACCACAGCCGCAGCTGCAACCACAGTATAACCAACTACAATTGTAGTATAACCAATCGCACCTACAGTATACTCAACCATAGTATAAACAACCGCAATTGCAGTATAACTAGCCATAACCATAGTATACTTAGCCTCATCCTAATCAACAACAACAATTAAACCAACAACCATACCAACAGCATGGAGTATTCCGAGAAGGATTCGATAGAGGTTGTAATATATGATTTGGTCATGGAAGAGATATGGGACGAGGTTGCATACCAGTAACATGCTATAATTGTAGAGTATCGGGACATTATCATAGGAATTGTTCGAATCTAGAGTCTTAGTTTACTTATTGTAGCGTCCCATACCATACCATCGAGTAATGCCCATAAATGATTGCAAAGTGGCAAGCAAAGAATGCACCGCAACCACAACAGAACCAGATTGGAATTCATAACCAAGGTTCAGGACCAAATGTAGGGAATATCTTAGCGAAACTGAGGGCACAACCAATGAATGTTGGAGTAGTAACTCGAGGAGGAGCTACAATAGGAGTCGATGTACCACTGATAAATATCTTACCAGCAGCACGAAAGAAGGTGCAATTTGATGTCAATGCGGAGAAGAAAAACTTATTCGAAAAAATATACATGATGAACAGGAACACGTGTAAGTTACATGTATATGAAATTCCACCATTCTTCGATTCAACAAAATTGTCAAGATCATCAAGAAAGGTTTGTACTTTAAATTTTTTTCTAGAAAGTTGTCTGACGTTAGAAAAAGATCCAAACGCTTTAGTAGAAATAGCATTTTTTTTTATATATAAAGGAGGAAGGGTGACATGACCACCCGGTAAACTCATTACATAAGAAGAAAATAGAACGAGAAATGAGGATGAGTGTCCATATCAATGGCTATGATGTGGGTTCAGTAATTTTGGATCTAGGATCGAATGTAAATATCCTAACAAAGAAAACATGGGAAATGATGGGGAAACCACAGTTGGTCTTGTCTTCTGTACAACTGCGACTAGAAAATTGGGCCAGGGTATCACCAATTGTTAGAGTAACGCGTATAAATGTCAAAGTGGAAGGATTGAAGACATATGCATACTTCGACATTATCAATATAGTCGACGAGGTCAGCTCATACCCTACATTATTATAAATTGATTAGGAAAATAAAAATTGGGGGTTATGAACTTCAAGAAAAGGGTAACAACCTTTGAGAATCATGACATACAGATCATTGCCCCACTAGATCCCCTGAAAGGACAAATATATGTCGAACCAATAAAAGATGAAGCTGCAGGAGCATATGATAATGCCTACAATATCTATGAATACTATGTCAATCCCACTACAGATGGAGAGATGGGTTGGTGAAGTTCTAGCTCTGCATCATCAGATTATAATGATGCGCTAGAGAATTGGAAGAACCGGTTACATGAAGTATCAATCAGGAAATGTGAACGAGTTACTCATTTACTGTGATGGGTAGCAACATAAGTAATCGACTTACCAATGTATGAAGGACTACCTAACTTGGAAGGTTTTATTAGAGAATTTGAAGACAGAGTATCAGAGCCTCAGCACCTGTTGACGTTGGAAGAAGTGTTGAAGGAAACTATGACAAGATGGTGGGATATGCACAAGGCCTCGATGGGAGACTAGAAAGTATGTCAGTGATAGATGGAATTTCAATTTGGAGAAGATGAATCATACCAAGGGAAGAAATACAATGGAAGGAACGATCCCAACAATCATCTGGTCACATGCCAAAGCACATGAGCACTAAGGCCTAAGGAATAATGGGTCCATGTGTTCATCCATATGCTAGAAAAAATACCACAGAGGTGGTATGTTTTTGTGGAACTGCGAAGGGAAACTACAACATGGAAAGGAATGAGTTTCAACTTCAGTCATACTTTCATCTTTTCCAATGATAATCCGCTCATCGATAGCGCACTATAGGACATCAACGATAAAGTGTTGGAAATAGTTTCGAGTGTGTTACCAATGAAACCACATGCCCTACAAGTTGGGACAAGAGGAAATTAGTGATAAAATGAATGAGGATAAGAGGATAGGTTTCCTGATATGCAGTTGTTTAAATTCAGGATGATGGATGACCATTACAAACATATCATTCATTTTTTGGTGATAAGAAAAGCCCTGGAGGAGTTCACAATGAGTTAGAAGAAGAAACTGGTTGTCAAATCTACAATCTTCCAACTAATCATAGAATAGATATACAAGATGGGGCTCGATGAAATTCTGTGTCGATACATTCTTCCACATGAGCAAGAAAGAGTGTTGGTAGAGTACGGGGTTGTAGGAGGAAATTATGGAGGTCACGCAACCTATAGGAATATACTCTGAGTTGGATTATGGTGGCCCACAATGCATGGAGCATAAATAGAAATATTTTTATATCGAAAGAAGGAAGGGTGACATGACCACCCAGTAAATTCATTACACAAGAAGAAAATATAACAGGAAATGAGGATAAGTTTCCATACCGGTGACTATGATGTTGATTCATTCATTTTGGATATAGGATTGGATGTAAATATCCTAACAAAGAAAACATGGGAAATGATGGGGAAACTATAGTTAGTCTGGTCCCCTGTATAGCTGGGACTGGAAAATCGAGCTAGGGTATCACCAATTGTTAGAGTAACATGTCTACCTGTCAAAGTGGAAGGACTGAAGACATATGCATACTTCGACATTATCAAGATAGTCGACGAGGTCATCTCATACCGTGCATTAGTATAAATTGATTAGGAAAATGAAAACTTGGCAATTATCAACTTCAAGAAAAGGGTAATGACCTTTAAGAATCATGGCATACAAATCATTGCCCCACTAGATCCCCTGAAAGAACATAGATATGTTGAACCAATCAAAGATGAAGCTGCAGGAGCATGGGATAATGCCTACAATATCTATTAAGACTATATAAATCCCACTACAGAAGGAGAGCTGGGCTGGTGAAGTACTAGCTCCGCATCATCGGATTCTAATGATGCGCTAGAGAACTGGCAGAACCGGTTACATGAAGTATCGATTAGGAAATGTGCACGAGTTACTCATTCACTATGATGGGTAGTGAAAGAAGTCATCGAATTTCCAACATATGAAGGACTACCTAACTTGGAAGGTTTTATTAGCGAATTCGAAGATAGAGTATCAAAGCCTCAGCACCTGTTGGCTTTGGAAGAAGAGCTGAAGGAAAATCTGACAAGATGGTGGGCTACACACAAGGCCTCGATGGGAGACTAGAAATTATGTCAGTGATAGATGGAATTTCAATTTGGAGAAGACAAATCACACCAAGGGAAGAAATATAATGGAAGGAACGATCCCAACAATCATCTGGTCGCATGCCAAAGTGCATGGGAATTGAGGCCTAAGGAATAATGGGTCCATGTGTTCATCCATATGCTGGACGAAATACCACAGATGTGGTATGTTTTTTCAGAACTGCAAAGGGAAACTACAAAATGTAAAGGACTGAATGTCAACTTTAGTCATACTTTCATCTTTTCCAATGACAATCCGCTCATCCATAGCGCATTACAGGACATGAATGATAAAGTGTTGGAAATAGTTCCGAGTGAGTTACCAATGAAACCACATGCCCTACAAGTCAAGACAAGAGGACATTAGTGATAAAATGATAAAATGAATGAGTACAAGAGGACAGTTTTCCTGATACGTAGTTGTTTAAAGTCGGGATGATGGATGACCATTACAAACATATCATTCATTTTTTGGTGATAAGAAAAGCCTTGGAGGAGTTCATAACGAGTCAGAAGAAGAAACTGGTTGTCAGAGCTGCAGACTTCCAAATAATCATAGAACATATATAGAAGATGGGGCTCGATGAAATTCTGTGTCGGTACGTTCTTCCACACGAGCAGGCAAGAGTATCAGACGAGGCGCACTATGGGGTTGTAGGAGGAAATTATGGAGGTTGCGTAACCTATAGGAAGATACTCTGATTTGGCTTATGGTGGATGACAATGCATGGTGATGTTGTAGACTACGCTAAAAGCTGTGATGTATGTCAACGAATGGGGACACCATCACAAAAATATGAGATGTTGTTAGTACCTGAGATAATGCTACAACCATTCGATAAATGGGTCATGGATTTCATAGGACCCATGAATCCTCCACGAAATAGAACATGTGTGTGATATATCATTATTGCAACAAACTACTTGACAAGATGCACTGAGGCAACACCAGTGTAGGATTGTAAATATGTGACAACAACGAGGTTCTTATTCGACAATGTGGTCACTAGATTTGGATGTACGAAGATATTGATAAGCGACCAAGGATCTCACTTTGTCAATCAGATAATTAAAGAGATGACTAAGGAATTTCATATTCAACACAAGAAAAGTACTCCATTTCACCCAGAAGCGAATGGATAGTTGAGGCATTCAATAAGATACTAGAAAACGTGATGATGAAGGTATGCAAAGAAAATTGCGACGATTGGGATTTGAAAATCCCTGCGATATTATGGGTTTACAAAATGACTTGTAGACGATTGGTAGCACAAACTCCATTCAAGTAATTTTATGGGAAAGAAGCAGTGCTATTGATGAAATATATTATTCCTATTCTACTCATAGCTGCAACAACTGGCATAACAAATGAGGGAGCGATTGAGGAAATATTGGCACAGCTGTCTGAGCTGGAATATGGTCAGTTCATCGCAAGTTTTCACCAGTAAGTAGAGAAGGGTCGACAAAAGGCATGGCACGATCTCCATGTAAACGTGAAAAACTGTTAGAATAATCAACCCATAGTTACCTACCTTAGACATTAATTTTAATTATTTTTGTCTTATTACCTAGGCTCCTAGATTCCATTATATGCTAGTTGAGAGAGTACATGCCTTGGTTGCTGGCACATCAAGCTCACCTAGCTTCATCATAGACTTTGGAGCTTCTATACATATGGTTTTGAAAGAGATATTCTCCTCTCTTGACATGTCAAAAGGTCCACCAATAGTTTTGGGAGATGACTCTCTCACTGACAGTTTGGGGAAGGGAAGGATTGATCTTGACCATGGTAAGTTCAATAATGTGTTGTATGTTCCAGGTCTTGCCTCTAATCTCTTGTCAGTGTATCAGATGACTCATACTGAGTCTCCAAAGAAGGTCATATTCTCCCCTGATGATGTTGAAATCACTGAGATTTTGAATGTTAAAGTCATAGAAAAAGGTGTTTTAGATCACACTTAGAAGTTATACAAGTTTTCCCATTTTCTACCCTACTCAAACCCCTCTGCTCTTCTGATTCATGCTAATGAAGCAAGCAAGATTTGGCATGAAATATTTGGCCATATTAACTACAAGTATCTTTCTGATTTGAGTGAAAAATATATGGTCATAGGGTTACCAAAGATCAAGTTTTCTAAGGGAGTATGTCAAGGTTGTATCCTAGGAAAACACCCAGAGCACAAGTATGACAAAGCTAGTCACGAGAGAAACTATGCACCTCTTGAGCTGATCCACAGTGACATTGCTAGTCCATTTCCTCATATGCCCATGAGTGAAGCAAAATATGCACTGACCTTCATAGATGATGTTTCTAGGTATTGTTGGGTTTACTTCCTAAAGCATAAGTCTGAAGTTTTTGACCTCTTCAAAGTCTTTAAAGCCTTGGTTGAAAACCAGTCTGGGAGGAAACTCAAGATCCTCAAATATGACAATGGTGGTGAGTATGTCAAGTCTGAGTTCATTTATTATTGTAAATATGCAGGTATTCAGATGCAGCATTCAATCCCTTACACACCACAACAAGATGGTGTTGCTGAGAGAAAGAACAAATCACTGAAGCAGATGGCAACCTGCACGATGGAGGCTAAGACTTTGATACCAAAGTTTTGGGCCGAGGCTATAAAATGTGCATCCTACATCCATAATAGGGTGCCTCATAAGCAGCTTCATGGTATGACTCCTTTCGAAGCTTGGATTTGGCACAATCCAGATGTGACCCATTTCAGGGTTTTTGGCTCAAAGGCTTGGGCTAGAATTCCAACTAAAAAGAGGAAGGATTTGCAGCCCCAAAGCCAAGAGTTCCTATTTGTTGGGTATTTTGAATATTCAAAAGGGTACAAGATGATAAAATTGAGTACTAACAAATATTTCATTGAAAGAAGTGTTCAGTTCCAAGAAGAGCCTTTAGTAGCAGTTGAAGTTGGAGAGTATTCTTCACCACTAGATCCATTGATTGTAAGTGGAGAGACTAATGAGTTTGATGATTCTGATATGTCTGATAATGATGATTTTATTGCAGATCCTAATAGTCCTACAAGACCAAAATGGGCATGAAATATCATTCAGGCATCTAGGGAACTAGCTGGAAATCCTAGTGACACTAGGAGGACTAGATCTCAATTTGAGAGTGCCCTTTGTGTGAAAGATCCTCTATTTGATGAGAAGTTCTATCTAATGGTTGAATCAGATCCAAATACATATGAATATGCAGCATATGATCCAATATTGAAAACATCCATGAAAGAAGAATTCAGCTCGCTCCAGAAGAACAACACTTGGGAACTCGTTGATCTTCCCCCAGGGAGGAACCTAGTTCAATGTAAGTGGGTTTTCAAGACTATGTTTGCTGCTGATGGTTCAACTTTGAAATATAAGGAAATATTGGTAGACAAGGGTCACTCACAATTACATGTTATTGACTACAATGAAACCTTTGCACCAGTGGCAAAGATGGACTCCATAAGGCTAGCTCTAGCCATTGCAGCTCCGAAGCACTGGGAGGTACATCACATGGATGTGAAGTGTGCTTTACTAAATGGAGATCTCAATGAAGATATTTACATGAATCAACCTGGATGGTTTTTTTCTAATCCATGTTTAGTGTGCAGGTTAAAGAAATCATTGTATGGGCTCAAGCAAGCCCCCAGGGCTTGGTATGCCAAGATTGATGGCTTTTTCTATCACTGAGTTTTGTTCGATGCAAGTATGATCCTAATGTCTATTTGAAGATGATTCATGGTTATTTGATGATTATTTTCTTGTATATGGATAACCTTCTGATTATAGGAAGTTCAAAGAAAGAGATTACCTCCTTGAAGGATGCAATGAACCATGCATTTTATATGACATATTTGGGATTGTTGAGCCAATTCTTGGGTCTTGAAATTGCTCAATACCAACATGGAATCAAAGTACATTAGTACAAGTGTTCTCTATATTTTTTGAACAAGTTCAACATGAAATACTGCAAGCCAAGTAAGACTCCCTTTCTTTCAGGAGTTATGCTTGAAGAAGCAAGTTCTTCTCCTATGGTAAATAATACATCGTATAGGTAGTTGATTGAGTGTTTGCTTTATCTTACACACACTCGAACTGATATATATTATGTAGTTAGTGTGGCTTGGAGATACATGGATCAGCCTCATGAGATCCATTGGAGAGAAGCCAAAAGGATCCTAAACTTTGTTCAAGGAACAAGAACTCATGGGATCTTCTACAAAGCAAAATCTGATCTTGATTTGATTGGTTTTACTGACAGTGATTGGGCAGGTGACAACACAGATTGAAATTATACATTAGGATATGTGTTCATGATTGTAGAAGGACCAATCAGCTGGTCAAGCAAGAAGCAGAGTGCCATAGCACTCTCATCTACAGAAGCAGAGTATAGAGGAGTTGTAAATGCAGCAACTCAATGTTTGTGGTTGCAAGGGATACTTGGAGAATGTGGTTTTCAAATTAGAGTTTTCAACTATTAACTACTGTGATAATCAAATAACCATTCGAATATGCAATGATCCAGTTCATAGACAGCAAACCAAGCATATTGAGATGCATATGCATTACATCAGATAGCTTCTGCATGATGGCATCATTGATCTACTCTTATGTGCATCTTCAGAACAAGTAGCAGACATCTTCACCAATTTGTTTTGTGAGAAGAAATTCAACAATCTCAAATTGCTGCTGGGGATTGATGATCATGCTGTGAAGCATGATTGATGACAAGATTTCCAAAAATTTTGTTTTTCCTGTCCATGTTTAAGGGAGGATTTTCCTACTGGGTTTTTGCATCTTTCCTTGGTTGTATGGACAAGTAATATGTAAAGGGTGACTAAGCCTTATTGCTAGGCCCTATAATTTTCTGATATTTACTCATAAAGTTAGGATTAAAGGGGGGGGGGGTGTTAGAATAATCAACCCATAGTTATCTACCTTAGACATTAATTTTAATTATTTTTGTCTTATTACCTAGGTTCCTAGATTCCATTCTATGCTAGTTTCCTTCTACAAGTCCTAGAAGTCAACACATGCTAAAAATGAGTCATGGAGCACTTGGAAAACATCCTGGAAACAAAATTTAGCATGTCTTATTTATTCTAGATCCTCCAAAGTGCATATCTACTTTTTCTGAAAAGCTGCCTTGTTTTATTCTGATTTAAGGCAAAAGGAAAAGCTAGACTAGGTGTAGTTGACTTGTTTTTTTCCCACATCATCCTCCTTAATTTTATCAAAATAAAAGAATGAATGGGTTGTCTTTCCATCCCTCTTTAGCTTTCCCACTTGACTTATAAAATTAGTGAGCATCTTCATAGATTTGGAAACTGCTTTATGCACCTATGGGGGATTTGACTTGATTTAGTAAGGCTACTTTTTGACTATTTCGAATGGCATATTTATGCATTATATTCTCTCATGTAATGATATATTGTAGAAACCTATTAATTCACAAGTTTGGCTATTGTAACCTTATTGAATACAGATCAGTGTTATGCTCCAATTTCAGTCTCCTTTGGTGTGAATTTTGCATGATTGATTAGCAATTTTGTGAGTGTAATTGTTCTATCTCTTGGGTTCAATTTCCACAAAAAATTCCAGCTCAAAAATATGGTCCTCCTTTATGACATAAATTTTTTGAAGTACCTAGGTAAGATGCAGATGCATTGGTCAGGTCCATATGTCGTTCATTTTATTACAGATGGAGGTATGGTACAATTGCAGCAGTTAGAAGGAGAACTATTACCAAAAGTAGTGAATGGAAGTCTGCTAAATCCCTATTGAGATAACCAGTAATGAAACCACTTACAACTACTGCAAATGAAAATAAATAAAAAAGTTCAGAAGGGAAGTTTGTTGACAAATGATAGAGGAATAAGAAAATGGGAATCACAACAAAGTTTGAAGCTTGGCGACGTCGCACGAGGTGCAAAATTGTCAAATCAGATAATAAATGCAGTAATTAAACTAAGAGGGAGACGATGCAAGTGGGAAAAATGTACATTTATGGACAAAGGAGGACGCTATATTTGTAGAATCAAGGAGGGATTTGGTCAATCTTCAAGGGACTTGGAAATGATTCTCCAAATCGCTCGCACGGGAGGATCGAAGGCTATAAAAACAAACCAAAGGGAACAGTTTGATTCATTGTGCCAGTGGAGAAGATGAGCTAGAGAACAAAAGTAACATCAGAGAAAAGTGAAGAGTGAGGAAGAAGCAAAGTATTATAGAAACCATGGTGCAGTTCATTTCAAGAACCAGTACACAAGGATCACCATTAGCAAGAGTACCGATTGTAGAAGAGTAACCATAGATTCAGTCTCGATCATTGCGACCAACCTGAAAGAAAAGAAGCATGAATCACCCCATCAAACCTAAATAGAGGATTAAGATAAATTAGAGCTCGATAATGGCAGGCATGAAAAAGCAAAAGTTGGCCCATCATCAATGGAAATGGAGAATTTTACAATGTGGAAAGGGCCAATGATTGACGACATCCCGGGGTATGTACTACCGAGGAAGGAAGAAGCATCAACGTTACACATCAGTAAAAATAAAAAGTATACGGTCAAGATGTCGATGACACCCATACAATGGGAATTGGGACTACAATGGTCTGGGTTGTTGTCAATTATCCACATGTCGCACTTTGGGCGATCAGTAGAGGTCAATGCATGCGTGACGAAACTATTAGCATGTTTCCATTGTGGGAATCATTGGTTGGGGACAAAGATCCCAATTACAGCCGATTTGATATCGCAAATCACGGGGTTACCCAAGGCATGGGTCGAACCGTCCCAATAATTCAGAGGGAAGGAAAACGACAAGAAATTGGCGGCAATATTGAATAATAAGTGTGGCATTGTAAAGGACAAACATGCATATGTCATTAATACCATCAATGACCAGGCATTCAGAATTAGAGAAAATTTGTTGGAAGTGAAGGTAGTGCAGAAGAAGAGGTTGAATCAGTGCATGTCGGGGGATATCATATGTGCAGAGCAGTGTGTAGCTAACATACAAGTGAACTGGTCTCTATTATTGTTAAACGAACTGATGAAGGACGTCGTATTGGTGCAAAAGGAGGGAAAACTATTCACTTACTCCTGGTTGTTGATATTGATCACATTGGTTGGTTGGATGGAACCAACACACTGTCAGGGAATGGAGGTTGACATCATCAACATCTGTAGAGGAGCACGGTATAAGAACCTATGGGAGCTCAACAACAAGGAAAGGAAAATCGACAACAAAATCCAGTTTTATTTGTACTTGGATGCACTGTGGGATGTAGCAGTGAAGATGTCGCGACTCAAATATGAGGTCGTGAAGAATTATAGTAGGATTACACAATTATCAATAGGACCGCATTCCATACACATTCATGTGTGAAATGATGTAGAGAACCAGTGGCTCATGACCCAATTCAAGTTAACGGACACAGAGTTGGAGGCCATCATCGATGAATGGACACTAGAGTGGAAGTTCTGTTTAATGAAGAGGACCCGTTGGACACAAAAAATGGACCACCACCAGATATACTGACCGAGAAGGATAATCCAAAGGAGACAAAAGAGTTCTCACAAGAGGAATCATCTGAAACTCCAACAAAATCAGAATTTGAAAAACAATAAGAAGATGAGCGGACGAAGCGCCGGTTCGAACAAGGAGAAGGGAGCAGTACCGCAGGACTCTTTAATGAACAAGTAAATAAGGTAGTGGCTGAAATCACCATAGGAACCAATGAGAATACTCTTAATATAACACATAGTACAACGAGGTACTTCCATCAGGTTACATGGTTGTTGCAAGAGTACCATAGGAGGGTGCGCTGCAAAGAGAATTTGAGGTACACCTGGGAAAGAAAGTGTAGTTAGTACAGATTATACCAGAATGATGTTAAAGGAGATCGACTTGATTGGTCTCGACCTCAATGAACTCCCAATGCACATGCTGACACGAGTTCAACTAGCAGCAAGCGAGGAAATCAGGTACTGGGAGGCAACAGTCCATGACCAATTGGTCTGGTTGAGGCAACAAATAGAAAGCACGGAAGAGGTGTTGGAGAGATTTACCATCATACACACTCTTTTTGGTCAATTGACCTAGTTAAACCACTATCCTAAGTAAAATTTACATTAATTGACATTAGTGGAGCAGTAATTGCCATCATCCAGTCACACCCACGCCTACGTACAGTCAAGGAGGCTAACTTAGCCTTCTCCTACAGTCAAGGAGGCTAACTGGAGCACTCTGGGGGTGATCTGAGTGATATTAATGCACCTAATTGCTAACTGGTGGTTACAATCAGTTCAACCAATCAGTTAAGGCGCCTCCTCTCATTAAATATATTATTTAATATTATTTAATGATCTGGAGTCAACAAGGGTGCCTCCACCAACTTCTGATGATCAGTTCAGCTTCAGTTAACCTCATCGGGGTTCATTGAAGTCATGGAGCACTAGCACTTGATGGTTGGCTTGCTATGACATGTGTTTGATCTCCTTCAGTTGAGATTCAATCATTTATTGCACTTCGATTTCAGTTAGGGTTTGGTGAGTCAATTAGGGTTTTGGTCAGGTGGTTAACCAAGTCTGATTGAATGGCTGACAGTCAGTTAAGCCAGAATCACTCATGATTTCAAATTGCCTCCTTAGGTATTCGAATTTCTCATTGATTCAAGCTATTGCTTGACATTGGTATTGTAACCATTCATTGTTTATTAAATATACAGAGAGGAAACCATTCTAGTTCTGATTAACACCATTTCATGATTTATTTGTTGATTATTCTTTGATGAGATTGATGCTTTGTTCCTAGATCAATGTGCAAGAATAATATGGTATCAGAGCATACAGCGGGATGAAGACCTATCTCTCAGAAACAAGATTTTTGACAGATTTCTCCATGAAAAGTGAGCAATAGCTCAAAATTCCAGCACTACACCAGAAGCCAAGGCTTACCACTCAATATCCCAAGTAAAGAACTTGTTGATCAAGATTTCTTGATTGACTGTGTTGGGTGTGATGAAATCCTAGAATGTGCAGGCTGTCCGGCCTTATTTTTCCCTTTCTGTTTTGATTTTCAGGTTTCTACAGGTGAAGCATTCGCTACATCACATCTAGATGGCCTCCTCAGCAGATCTCTTGACTCCATACAATTTTCACTCATGGAAAAATAAAATGGAGATTCATTTGCACTCCAAAGGACTTTTTAGAGTCGCCATGGACACTAAAGTTGAGCCTGGATCCGCCATAGAAAAATCAAGATTCTTGAACAAGAAGGATGAAGCCTTCGATTTCTTGTGCCTCTCTATTTTCGAAGACCTTCTCTTCCATATTACAGATTTGAAGACACCGAAAGAAATATGGGACAAATTGGAATCTCTATACGAAAAGCATGATGACTTGAGAGTTTACCAACTCAAAAATGAACTCATGTCTCTCCAACCTTCCAATTTCGAGACTCTAAATGATTTCTTTACAAAGTTCAAGCATACTGTTTTACTCTTGAAGCAATGCAATGTGTAGAAGGAGTATGATCAACTCATCCTTGCCATCCTCTCCAAACTCAGGGCTGATTATTCAGTTTTTGTTTCTACATTCTGTGCGGGGAAACTCACAACCCCTGGATGGAAGATGCCTACACTCAATGCCTTCATTGAGTCCCTAACTAATGAACATGACAAGCTTGTCCAGATGGGGATCATTCGATCTTCCCGTGATCAAGCCCTCCATGTCTTGGGGCCCAAAGATCTGAAGGGTAAAGGAAAGCAGTAGAAAAATTAGAAAACTAAATTTGATGCTCCCAAGCCTAGAGTTGAAAACCAGCAGCATGATGAATCTTCCGGTTCAAGGAAGAACAAAGGAAAATGACACAATGGGAAAGAAAAAGTCAATTTTTATTACCGCGAGAAGGGTTTTCACCCTGAACATGCCTGCATGAAGAAAAATCTTGATGAAGCAACCTCTCTCCTTGAGAGGAATCACATCAATCTTTTGGAGAGCTTTCGGAGGAGAGATCACCAAGATCGGGAACCATAGCATGAGAAAGGTCATTCCCTCATGGCAAGCACTTCGAAGTCCAAAGCATTGCTGATTGACTCTAGAGATTTGAACCACATGATGGCTGAAAAAGACTCATTTTCATCCTTGGAGACCTACAAATCCATTCCAATCCACATGGGAGATGACTCCACCATCATTTCCGAAGGACAAGGTACTGTAGATCTAGAAAATGGTTTTTTCTCTAATGTTTTGTATGTACCGTCTCTAGCAACAAATCTCCTTAGTGTCTATCAGGTGACACATACAGGAATGCCTATGAGAGTCCTTTTCAACCCAAATGATTTTGAGATAACAGAAATTGCATCTGGGAAACTCATTGCTAAAGGCCTTGCAAACCATCATGCAAAAGCCTATGAGTTCTCTCACTTTGTTGCGGATGCAAAGCCCACCGCTCTGCTAACTCATGGAAATGAGGTTAGTAGGCTATGGCATGAGAGGTTTGGCCATATTAATTTCAAATATTTGTAGCAATTACAGAAATACTCCATGGTTTAAAGCCTCCAGGTCATCAAGGAAACCATGGGAATTTGCAAGGGCTGTGTGATTGGAAAACACCCTGAGCACAAGTTCGATCGGGGAAGGAAAACTGAGCTACAAGCATAATGGGGATGATACATTCTAATATCACTGGTCTGATTCCTGTCACATCCATGAATCAATCAAGGTACCTCCTTAATTTTATTGATGATTTTTCAAGGTATACGTGGGTTTTCTTTCTCAAAAAGAAATCAAAAGTATGTGAAAAAATTTCTGAATTGAAGGCCTTGATCGAAAATGCCTCTGGGCTTAAGATCAAGATCTTGAGATATGATAATGGAGGGGAGTATGTCAGTAATGAGTTTCTGTACATATGCTCCCAAAGTGGTATTCAGGTCCAGCATTCAATTCCCTACACTCCCCAGCAGAACGGAGTAGCGGAAAGGAAGAACCGGTCTCTCAAGGAGATGACCACCTGTATGTTGGAGTCAAAGAAGCTTGCTGCAAATTTGTGGGCTGAAGCCATGCATGCTGTAGCATACATTTAGAACAGGGTGCCACACTCATCCATGAAAGAAAAGAATCCTTTTGAAACATACTTCGGACACAAGCCGGATGTGTCAAACCTACGGGTGTTTGGGTTCACTGCATGGGCCCGGATTCCGCTTGATAAAAGAAGGGCTTTGCAGCCACAAAGAATAGAATGTATTTTTATTGGGTATCCTATTGAATCTAAAGGATTCAAGCTGCTATATATCAAAAACAAACAGATCATCATTGAGAGAAGTGTCAAGTTTGATGAGCCTCTTCAGGAGGTGGAACTAGTGAAGGAGAAAACTGTTGAATTTCCTTCCTATTCTACTGAATATTTGGATGATGAAATTGGGGGTGATGACCCTGATTTGGATCCTATGATTTCTGATATCAGTGTGAAGCAATCATTAGATGTTGAATCAGAACCTAAAGTGCAAAATAATCTTCCTACATGGTCCCAACAGACACTCTCCTCCGCAGGAGACAACATTGGAAATCCGGATGATCCAAGGAGAACCCGGTCTAATTTCCAAAGAGCAGGTATTGCGCTCTCTTGTTATGATAATTTTCTGTATAAAACTTGCTATTTTATTATTAGTTCATATCCAAAATCCTACTACCATGCTCGGAATGATCCGATATGGCAAGTTTCCATGGATGAAGAGATGAATTCTCTTCAGAAAAACACTACTTGGGAGCTAGTTTCTCTTCCTCCGGGAAGGAAATTGGTTCAATGCAAGTGGGTGTTTTGGACAAATGTTTCTGCTGATGGAAGAACCTAAAAATATAAGGCAATTCTGGTAGCAAAAGTTTTCTCTCAGGTTCAAGGAGTGGACTACCATGAGACCTTTGCACCGGTTGCAAAAATGGACTCCATCTGCCTTATTTTGGCTATTTCAGCATCCAAGCACTGGGAGGTGCATCACATGGATGTTAAGTCAGAATTTATGCATGGAGATATTCATGAGGAGATATACATGAAGCATCTTGAGGGCTACATCACTGATCCATCTTTGGTTTGCAAGCTAAATAAGTCACTATACGGGTTAAAACAGGCCCCAAGAGAGTGGTATTCCAAGATGGATGCCTTCCTTCTCTCGCAAAACTTTCAGAGATGTAGATCAGATCCAAATGTGTATTTACAGCAGAATTATGGTAATATAATTATGATTGTTTTATATTTTGATGACTTACTGATCACAGGTAGCACAGTTGCCTCCATTTCAGCCATCAAATCTGCTCTCCACAATGCCTTTGAAATGAGTGATTTGGGGCTTCTAAAACAATTTTTGGGGCTCGAAATCGAGCAAAATTCTGATGGGATTATGGTCACTCAGTCCAAATACACTTCAGAACTATTAGTCAAGTTTAACAGGGCTGAATTTAGGCCTGCACCATTCCCTTTCCTTTCATGGTTCAGCCTTGAAGAAGGAAAACACACACCTCCCATGGACTGCACTATCTATCGACAGCTGATTGGTAGCTTGTTGTACTTGACACATTCTAGGCCTGATATTTGTTATTTCATGAATGTTGTATCAAGATACATGCAGCAGCCTCATGATATTCACTAGAAGGTAGCCAAGAGGATCCTCCAGTACATTCAGGGAACCAGGACCTACGACATTCACTATGCTGCAGACTCCGAGCTAGAGCTGGTTGGATACACAGATTCCGATTGGGTGGGTGATTCTATTGATAAAAATTCAACTTCTAGATATGTATTCATGTTTGTTGGTGGCCCCATTTGCTGGTCAAGCAAAAATCAGGCTGCCATAGCGCTATCTTCAGCAGAGGCCGAGTATCGAGGAGCGGTGAATGCTTGCATCCAAGTAGTTTGGTTGCAAGGCATTCTTTCAGAGTTTGATCTTGGTAGTACTTTGTCCAATGTCCTATTTTGTGACAACCAGAGTGCTATTAAGATATCCATGGATCCAGTTACCAAGTAGAGGACCAAGCATGTAGAGATTCACATGCACTACATCAGGGAGCTAGTGCATGATAGGACCATCATTCTGCAATACTACCCAACTCATGAGCAGATTGTAGATATATTCACCAAGAGATTTTCAAAAAATAAGTTCACTTACCTCCGTTCACTGTTGGGGGTGAGTTCATCATGGTGATCCAGACTACTTTTAGTGTTCAGCTTGAGGGGGGGTTTTTCCCACTAGGTTTTCCCTCTTTTCCTCACTTAGTTTGTTTTGAGCATTGTTTCAATTTCAGCATTGTATAGGGTGACCTATGGCCTTAGTTTCTGGGGCCCTAGCATTTTTATGTATCTATGTTTTCTAACTCTTCTTGAGTATAGCTTAAGGGGGGGTGTTGGAGACATTTACCATCATATACACTCTTTTTGGTCAATTAGCCTAGTTAAACCACTATCCTAAGTATAATTGACATTAATTGACATCAATGGAGCATTAATTGCCATCATCCAGTCACACCCACGCCTACCTACAGTCAAGGAGGCTAACTGGAGCACTCCGCGGGTGATCTGAGTGATATTAATGCACCTAATTGCTAACTGGTGGTTACAATCAGTTCAACCAGTCAATTAAGTCACCTCCACTCATTAAATATATTATTTAATGATTAATTAATATTATTTAATGATCTGGAGTCAATAGGGGAACCTCCACCAACTTCTGATGATCAGTTCAGCTTCAGTTAACCTCATTGGGGTTCATTGAAGTCATGGAGCACTAGCACTTGATGGTTGGCTTGCTATGACATGTGTTTGATCTCCTTAAGTTGAGATTAAATCATTTGTTGCACTCCGACTTCAGTTAGTGTTTGGTGAGTCAATTAGGGTTTTGGTCAAGTGGTTAACTGAGTGTGATTGAATGGTTGACAGTGAGTTAAGCCAGAATCACTCATGATTTCGAATTGCCTCCTTAGGTATTCGAATTTCTCATTGATTCAAGCTATTGCTTGATATTGGTATTGTAACCATTCATTGTTTATTAAATATACAGAGAGGAAACCATTCTGGTTTTGATTAACACCATTTCATGAGTTATTTGTTGATTATTCTTTGATGAGATTGATGCTTTGTTCCTAGATCAATGTGCAAGAATAATAAGAGGAACTTCAACGTCTCAAGATGGAAAAGGAAGCGATCATCTAGGAAAAAGAAACAACATTTGACGATATAAAGAGACTAGAGAGAAAAATATTGATGTTCTGCAAAGAAATTCCGTACATTACTCTGGAAATGTTAGCGGAAGCGAAAGTATTGCGACTGGGAAAAATTGTTGCTGACCTAAGCAAAGAAAATGAGGAGTTGCATTAGAGTAAATTTGGGGTATAAAATGGACCTTATAAGAAAATGAGCCACAATAAATTCTTGTGAGTTGTATTTCACGAACCGATAGAATTTCAATAAAATGAGTCAACCCTAATGGTTGAATTGACATATTTGACATAAAAAAATACTTTTTTTGTTCGTATTTTCAACATATCTCATCGTGTTTTTACTCAAATTTCGACCAGGAGAGCTCCTTGGATGCGGAATTTAATTCTGTAGCCAATGAATACCCACATGAAATTCTTTTGATGGATCTCACTAACCAAAAACCAACAAATACCTTAAAAATGTGATGACGCATCATTTCATCATGTTTTTAAGGTATTTCTTGTTTTTCGGGTAGAGGTATCCGTCAAAAGCATTCTGTGTGGGTACTTGTTGGATGCATAATTAAATTCCACATCCAACGAGCCTTCCTTATTGAAATTTGAGTAAAAATACGAGGATATATGTTGAAAATAAGAACAAAAAAAGTAGTTTTTTTCTTTCATCCTCCAAAATTAATAAGTATTATTTTATTATTTTAACTATAATTTTATTATTTTCCTTAGGAGGCCCATTTTAGACCTCAAATTTCCTATAATGTAGGCTTGAGTGGTACCAAGCACATCGTCGAATTAGCTAGCACTGAGAAGACGAGTTATTGAAGACACTGCAACCGGAATTACGGAATGTGAAAAGGTAGTTCAGGCAATAGCTGAAGAAATCACTAAGTTTTGGGCCAGTTTGTTGCAAGATGAGCATGTGCATCAATTGGAGGCACAACTTGGTGAAGCATTGGTGCAACTGAAAACACTACGGGGATCACTCAAAGAGATTCCCCTACTTGCATAGGTGACCAAAGATGTGGAACTCAAATAATTGAAACAACGTGTCAATAAGGTGTGTACAAGGAACCATAGGAGGTCGAAACAGTTGAATGATTTACAGGGTGCAGCAAAGCCAATGATACTCAAATCCATGTAGGAAAATGCTAGGATGAAAGAAGAATTAAACACAATGCATAAAATGAATGAAAACCACCCAATGGAGCAGGGCATGGAGCATTGCATAGTACTCAGAAAGAAGGTCAATGAGGTAGTTGACTAAGTTAAAATTGAATATGACGCCTTCAAGACCAAGCTGAATGAACCAGTAATTTCCAACTTAAGTGGCTCGAGGGAGAGCCATAAATTTTTGGGGGGGGGCTATTGGAAATGGGTTAGAAGGCATAAATCACGCTTCCTACATGAAGGACATCAATAGAAGGAATAGTTGAGGGAGCGAAAGGAGAAACTGACAAATCAGGAAGTTTTAGTTAAATTAGTTAGGAGATTGGTCAAGTGGACCATTTTGTAACGACTTAGTAAGCCTATAAGTAGAGTTAGAATTATAGTCATTAATAGAATCATATCATCAGATTTTGTAACCAATCCTTATCTCTGGATCTAGTTTGGAGGAACACACGTATTTTTTATTTTGGGCCTAATCGACCAGGAGATGTCATGTCTTTCTGCATTTTATTTCTGGGATTGATGATCTGAGATATATGTTGGCGACATAATTCGGTCTCTTGCTTTAATTTCTATATGACATGGTTAATGATGTGAATTATTTAATGATTATACCTCTATGTTTTCATGGTTAAGTATGAATGATGTGAAGCCTTGTGGGATCTATTGGTTTACTATATGTCGATGTCGTTGTATTATGAAAAAGAATCCAAATGATTATGATAATGTGTCTTTGTCAATCTAATTCTGAGTAAGTGCGAATGAGTTTATTTGAGTAATGATATGAGTTAAACCATGGATTTCTGGTCAATATTGCGATAGGATATATGGTAGAGAAAACATCCTCTTCCCTTTGTAGAAACTTGTTTCTTGCAGCCCTTTCTCAAACATCTTGGGTGAGACTATACCTACTTTGCAAGCGTTGTTGGATAGGGGAAAACCTGTCTTGGCTTATGTTTAGGGAGTTTGCGTTGATGGGTGTCGACAGATCTATGGAGTGAACCCCTATAAAAAAGATAGTATCAACCTTACACCTAAATCTCGTCATCGTCATGTTATGAGATGGGTATCCCATTGTTTTCTCTAATCCCTCGGTGTCTGAAGTGAAGAAATGGAAGGAAACAACTTATTCCCTTGTTTTTTCCATGATCTGAGCCACCACAGCACCTTGTCAATTAATAAAAAGCGGTACCTAAGCCAACAACACACTTTTCTCATTGGAAAGGAGTGGTGTTGCCACTTGTTTCCTTTATGCAGCATGTGGTGCTCCCTAACACCATTTGTTTCCCTTCTGTAAAGTGTGGTGCTCAACTTAAGAAGGTGAAAAGAAGAATTTTCCAGAAGGAACCTTCATGGATCCTCATCCCTAAAAATATATACAGGTGGAGATCAAATTCCCTTATCCTTGGGGTGATCCAAAAATATTCTCCTTTGAATCCTCAACCCATTCTATCCATTATGGCCTTTAAATATTGGCTCATCCCTCATGGGAAAAGGAGGAATATTGCGTTAAAGTATCAAGACTTTGGCCAAATAATCCCAGACCTTATTGGATTCATTAGAGGAAAGATAAAGCTTGAGATAAAGTTCCATTGGTAGAATCTCCCAACAACAAGGCTTGGTTGTGATCTCTCCTTTTTTATTCTTAATACAAGCCTTATTTTCTTTCCCATAAACATTGTCTATTTCATTGTAATGCTCTATTTATTTTTTTTGTCCTTGGTCATCAACATAGAAGTATATATTATCTTTTTACTCTCATGTGGTATTTGTCCTTTTATGTCTATTGAAAGTCCATTCACCACATAGATCGAACAAAACAAGTTCATACTGACAAATATTCCTATTGAAAGGTATGAGAGAAGTGTAATTCAAGTGATCTATATTTCTAGGCAAATTTTTTTTGCATTGTAGATTGTTTTGTTCTATATCTGAACCATTTAGACTAGGGAAACAATATTTGTATGCATTGAATGATATTTTCCGTGAACAAAATAAATAAAAAATTAAAGAGGCATTCTCAGGCATAGTTTACCTTTTGTTTTCAAGCTTGCATAAAAATGAAACCATCATTCAAGCGTAGTTCCTTTTTGTTTCAAGATTGTGTAAAAATGAAACAAGTACCCATAAGAATAGTTATTTGTCGTTTCAATATTTTATAAAAATTAAATACGCCATCCCTTTGAGATGAGTCTTCCATCCTTTTTAGAACTTGAAACTTCATTTCAGTTGTCGTTAGATCCTATTTCATCCTTGGTCTCTGGTGAACCTTTTCTTAGTAGTATCCCAGAGTTTTAGGTTTGGTGAAGAAAATTGAGTGGGAAGATGAAATGAATCTTGGGGGCATGTATTCAACCTATTTAGGTTGAAGTTGAGCCACTGGATAGTTTTACTGGGGAAAAGTACCAACCTCTGGACATCATGTTGGGAAAATACTGCAAAAAAGACTCATGACAAGCATACTTTCTTCTTGGTTTCGATCTCACTAAAATCTGACAACACCCTGAGCACATTTCATTATCTATTGTAAGCTCATTAAAAAATGAAACAATTACCCTGAGCATTCTTCCAACTGATCTTTGAGATGGCTAAAAATAGTAAGATGGTGTCGAGCATAGTTCTTTTTTTTTTGGGTTTCAAGCCTTATAAAAAATGAAGCAGATCCTTCGAGCCTACTTTTCAGTTTATGTGCTCTTGTTAAAACATGAAAAGTGGTTTGAGATTAATTTATCGCTTTTTTGTGCTCTAGATTCAAACATGAAAAAGGTTTTGAGCACTCTTGAAACCATAGTCGTGCTCATTAAATGTTATGAAAAAGGTTTTGAGTCTAATTTTATCACTTTTCATGCTCTTTAAAATATTCATGGAAAAGGAACCCTAGCAGAGTTATCTTTAAGATCTTTTTAGACTCTCAAAATATGAAAAGATTGCCGAGTGAACTTGTTGCTTTCATGCTCGTAAAAGTACTTGAAAGGAGGATGTTATCACATATATAGTATCCAGGCTACCATATTCTATTTTTCAGACACAGTACATTTTTTCAGCCAGATCTCTTACATATGAGATGCTGAGATGAGCAGTTTTGATGGATCATTATTGTATTAGTGGACTATTGTACTCTCCCATGTCAGTACTGAGTCTCAGGACACTCATATTTGAGGACCGATGTAGCCATTTAGTCATTACAGAGCAGTTATTGATGCCCAGTTATTTGAGGACCGATGTATTAACATGTGGTCTCATGATCTGGCGGTCATAATTAGATGGACTTGGATGTATTTGTATTTATGTATTGATGTCCCTACTCTGAATTTGAAGTTCCTGATCTATACTCATTGTTTTTACCCTCCCTAGGGAGAATAGAGGTAGTCACTCCCACCATTGTTTTGGCTTGCTAGTGTTGGCTTCACCATTCTGTTGATGTAATTGTAACTTCAGAATGTATTCACTTGTATTTCTTATCTATTGTAACCCGATGTTTATTCCGGGATGTACTTATGTCATGTCATGCCCCCATGTTCCGATTGGGAAGATATATAATGTAAACAAGTCATGTCAAGTCATTGTGGGTAACCCTCCTATTGTCTAAGGGTTAAAGTCCCTGCAGTTCTGGGGCACTAGGGTTATTAGACTCTCCTAGAGAGGTCATCCCTAGTAGGGTTTTAGTCATGTTGGGATTAGTATAAATAGAGAGCTGGACTCTCTATTTAGCACACATCACATACACACTCAAGTGTATCGCATATTTGAGGAAGGAGAAGACACTGGGGCTACATAAGAAGAAGGTTATTGTTGTCGGGAGATCACTTACTGTTTTTGGTTTTACTATTTTGGTGCTGATTCTATCTCTGAGGATGTTGCAGGGTTTTCTCCATTTATTGTTTCCTTGAGGAAAAACATTGTGTTCATTTTCTCTTGTGTTTGATTGCTGTACTTGTTATTCTCTGAGTTAAAGATCCTAATAATGCTAGCTTAATGTTGAAAAACTAACATGGTATCAGAGCTAACCTAAGGAGAAGAGACTGTGCAGCTACGGGAACTAGGGATTCCTATTTTGTGGATCTCTCTCCATATATTTTCAGCAAAAGTAGGGTGGAATAACTCTCCTCCCTAGGGCGCATCTTTCTGTCGAAGCAAAATCCAATTCTGAGGTTTTTCAGTTTTGGACCCGACACTACTGCCAAAAATTAGGGCTTTTCACAGAAGAGGAATTTTTTAGTGAGCCCAGGCCTGAATTGATCTCCTCCCTAAAATCAAAGTTAGGAATAAAATTCAAATCAATTGGTTGGACAGAACTCCAAAAAAGCAAAACCCTAATTTTCTCCTAAACCAGCTCTGCAGGATTTTCAGCTCCAAATCCAGATCTGACATCTTGACCTGGTAAGATATAAATATTTTGTATTTCCATTTGAGGTTCTCAGTTAAGATGTCTCATCATACCAAGCTTGATGAAAAGCTTGAGGGAGCTGATAACTTTCGAGCTTGGAACGGTATAGGATCTCCCTGGTCCTGGAAGAGAATGAGTTGGACTCTTACATCCATGAGGAGATTCCAGTTCTAGAGGGAGATGAGGCAAAGGCCTTACATAAGAATAAGTTGGTTATGGAAAAGAGAATCATTGCTGATTCTATCGAGGATCATCTCATACCACAGGTGTCCTCTCTCAAGACACCTAAAGCTATGTTTGATGCCCTAACCAAATTGTTTGAAGGGAAGAACATAAAACGGAAAATGACTCTGAGAAAACAACTAAAGAATTTGAAGATTCAGAATGCAGAAACAATTCAGTCTTACTTCACAAGGGTCTCCCAAATCAAAGAACAACTAGAAGTTGTAGATGAAGAAGTGGAGAATGCAGAAATTGTGATGACAACACTGAATGGCCTTCTTAGGTCATGGGATTCATTCATCAAAGGAATCTGTGCCAGAAATAAGTTAGTCAAGTTCAGCAGACTATGGGAAGAATTCTCTCAGGAAGAAGCTCGGATAGCAGCTCGAGAAGAGAAGATGAGAAGTGAAGATCAAGCTCTCACAGTCCACTCCAAGAAAGGCAGAAGAAACTCTCATCACACAAGAGGTAAGAATCCTTACCATAAAGATAACAGTAGAAAGGACCTATCTAAATTAAGATGTTATACATGTGATGAAAGAGGACACTTTTCAAAATACTGTCCTAAGAACAAGGTGCATTCTCGTAAGAACAAGGGAAACAAAAGAAGACATCATGCTCATGCTGTAGAGGATGATGAACCATCCAAGAAAAGAACAAAATATGAAAGTGAAGATTCTTCTAGTGAAGATGAATATGTTTTGATTTCCGCTCTTACAGGAAACATTACTCATGGAAGCACTGATTGGCTTATAGACAATGGGGATTCCAAGCATATGACAAGATTCAAGGAATCCTTTGTAAAACTATCAGAACATGAATCACCTCACAAGGTGAAGCTAGGAAATGACTACCAGTATCCAATAAAAGGTAGTGCGGAATCCTCCTATAAACTAGACTCTGGAAAGTCTATGATAATGAAAGAATTTTTGTTTGTATCAAGACTCAAGAAGAACCTCCTCTCCATATCTGCATTAGATGCAAAAGGAATGAGGGTTGCATTCATATATGGTTAAGTCATCATGTGGCCAAAAGAAAATACTATCGATGATGTGGTGGTGATTGGAGAACAAGAAGGAGGATTGTACAAATTAAAGGGCCATCTAGAACAAGCCTTGGTCCATGACACAGTAGAGCCAAGTGAACTTTGGCATAGAAGGCTTGCACATGTGCATTACAAAGCACTACCAATTGCAAGCAAAGCTGTTGAAGGTCTTCCAGAATTCCAAGAAAAACATGATGGGGTCTGCAAAGGATGTGCGAAAGGAAAGAATACAAAGAAGACATTTCCTAGCAACGAAAGCAAAGCCAAAGGAGTCCTAGAAATCATTCGCTCCGATGTATGTGGTCCTATGTCTTCAAGCTCACTAAGAGGGTATGCATATTATGTTTCTTTCATTGATTATTTTTCTAGAAAGACATGGGTTTACTTCATGAAGAACAAAGACAAAGTATTCAGAAAGTTCAAGGAATTCAAATCCTTGATCGAGAATCACACTGAAAAGAAGATCAAGAATTTTCAATCAGATAATGGCAGAGAATTCACTTCGAATTAATTCAAAGAGCTATGTAAAGAATCAAGGATTAAGAGGGAGTTGTCCACTCCTTATAATCCACAACAAAATGGGGTTGTGGAATGGAAGAAAAGAACTATCATGGAAGCTGCAAGAGCTATGCTTCATGATCAAGATATTCCTATGCATATTTGGGTGGAAGTTGCAAGAGCTATGCTTCATGATCAAGATCTTCCTATGAATCTTTGGGCGGAAGCTGCCAGAACAGCTGTGTATGTACAGAACCGTACTCCACATAGAGTACTCAAGAACAAGACTCCTGAAGAAGACTTCTCCGGTAAGAAACCAGAAGTCAGCCATCTCAGAATATTTGGCTATCATGTATACATACACATTCCAAAAGAGAAGAAAACAAAATTAGATCCTTCAGGAAAGAAGGGTATATTTGTGGGATACTCTGAAAGCTCGAAGGATTACAAAATATATTTCTGAGGATACAAGAAGATTGACATCAGCAAGGATGTGACATTTGATGAAGACATAGCTTACAACAAATCCAGAAAGAGACCTGCTAAAGAACCTGAAGAAGCAGAAGCACCCAGAATTCATGATACAACCATGAATGAAGAAACTCAAGAAGAAGATTGAGAATATGAAGAACCACAAAGACCTATAGATCCACCTCTAGAAAAGAATCCTCATAAGAGGAAACCTGCTTGGGTACGTGAAATTATCCAAGGTATAGAAAGATATGGGGCTCTAGAAGAGAATCACAAAGAAAGAAAGAGGACTAGATCCTGCTCCAGGTATGTAGCTTTACTATGTGATTTCATTGATAAAGAACCTTCTAGTTATGAAGAAGTGGCAGAACGGAAAGAATGGAAGGATGTTATGATCGAAGAGTACCAATCGATCATGAATAATGATGTTTGGGATATTGTTCCAAGACCAGAAGGGAAGTTAGTTGTAACTTCCAAATGGATCTACAAAATCAAGCATGCTGCAGATGATAGCATTGAAAAATATAAAGCAAGATTTGTGGCTCAGGGTTTCTCTCAGAAGGAAGGAATAGATTATGAAGAAACCTTTGCACCTGTAGCCAGATACACTTCCATCATATCAGTACTTGCTCTAGTTGTAGTGATGAAATGGAAGATTCACCAGATGGATGTCAAGACTGCTTTCTTGAATGGTGTAGTAGAAGAGGAAGTGTATGTAGAGCAGCCACTCGGTTTTGAGACACATGACAGGGAGTCTCATGTGTGCAGATTGAAGAAAGCCCTGTACGATTTGAAACAGGAACCCAGGGCATGGTACAGTAGAATTGATAGCTTTCTATCCAATTTGGGCTTTACCAAGAGTAAAGAAGATTCCAACCTTTACTACAAGGTTGAAGATGGCAACCCAGTGATGCTTCTACTATATGTAGATGATTTGTTTGTAACAGGTATGGATGGATTGATTATTGATACAAAGAGAAAGCTTGTTGCTGAGTTCGAAATGAAGGACTTGGGTATGATGCATTATTTTCTAGGTATGGAGGTATGGCAGAGTGCAGATGGAATTTTCCTTGGACAAGGGAAGTATGTAGTAGAGATCCTGAAGAGGTTTGGGATGATGGACTGCAAGGCTATGGCCACACCTATAGCATTGAACTTGAAGCTATTGAGCGATGCTTCATCAGATTCGGTTGATGCTATGATGTATCATCAGATGATTGGGTCCTTGATGTACCTGATGAACACGAGACCAGATATTTGCTTTGCTATGAACACCTTGAGCCAGTTCCTGATAGATCTGAGACATGTTCACTTGATTGCTACAAATCATATTCTGAGGTACCTGAGAGGTACAGTTAAATATGGGCTCAAGTATGAGGTGAGTCAGAAGATTAAACTGGAGGGTTATGTTGATTCAGATTGGGCAGGCAATGCCATCGATAGGAAGAGCACTTCAGGGTGTTGCTTCAGCATGGGATCAGGTGTGATCTCTTGGTTTAGAAGGAAGCAATCCTATGTGGCACTAAGTACAGTTGAAGCAGAGTATGTCGCAGCTTGTTCAGCTAGTTGTGAGGTAGTATGGCTGAGGAAGCTGCTGTCTGATTTATTTGATCTCCAATTGGATGCTACTTGTATACATTGTGACAACCAGAGTTGTGTAAAGTTGTTAGAGAATCCAGTGTTCCATGACAAGTTGAAGCATATTGAGATCAAGTATCACTATATCAGGGATATGATGCAGAGGGGAGCAATGAAGCTCCAATATCTTGCGACGAACGATCAGATAGTTGATGTGTTGACAAAGCCATTGGCTAGGGTGAAGTTTGAGTACTTCAGGGAGAAGCTTGGTGTTCTCCAGATTGAGGTTCCCTCCAAAGGGAAGTGATGAGTCCGTGAGCCATTCTGACATGGTGAGAGGATTGGTTCCTTCCATGGTCAGATGTAAGGGCTAAGCCATTTTTTCATGGTGAGAGGATTTGTTCCTTCCATGTCAGATATGAGTGCTAAGCCATTCTGATATGACTGTAGTATTGGTTCCTACATGATCAGATATAAGGGCTATTGTCATTCTTGGAATGGAGGTGCCTCGTCAGTTACCGGGAAAAATCAGTCTGAGACTGAGGGCCATTCTGATATGATTGTGAGATGTGTTGTCATATGATCAGATATGAGTGCATGGCCATTCTGATGTGATAGAGGGATGTGTTCCCACTTGATCAGATGTAAGTGCTGAGAAATTATGTCATGGCTAAAGGATTAAGTTCCTTCCATGTCAGATGTGAGTGCTGGCCATTCCAATGAGTAGGTCAGATGTAAGGGCTACTGCCATTCTCTGGGAGAATGGAGGCACCTGGTCAGTTACTAGGTAGCTCAGTCTAGGACTGAGGGCCATTCTGATATGACTGTAGGATTGGTTCCTACAAGATCACATGTGAGTGCATGCCTTTCTGACGAGTAGGTCAGATGTAAGTGCAGAGCCTTTCCATCATGGTTGCAGGATGTGTTCCTGCATGGGTGGATGTAAGTGCAGAGCCCTTCCATCATGGTTGCAAGATGTGTTCCCACATGGGTGAATGTAAGTGCAGATCCCTTTCATCATGGTTGCAGGATGTGTTCTCGCATGGGTGAATGTAAGTGCAGAGCCCTTTCATCATGGTTGCAGGATGTGTTCTCGCATGGGAGAATGTTAGTGCAGATCCCTTCCACCATGGTTGTAGGATGTGTTCCTACATGGGTGGATGTAAGTGCAGAGCTCTTTCATCATGGTTGCAGGATGTGTTCTCGCATGGGTGGAAGAGCAGAGCCTTTTTAGCATGGTTGCAGGATGTGTTCCCACATGGCTAAATGTGAGTGCTGGGCCTTTCTGATATGATTATAGGATTGGTTCCTACATGATTAGATGTGAGTGTTGGGCGTGCCTTTCTGACGAGTAGGCCAGATGTAAGTGCTGAGCAAGCCATTCTAACGAGTAGGTCAGATATAAGTGCTGAAGAAGACCTACATGGAGGCTAGGCCTACAACCAGCATGAAAAAGGGCTGGCTCTGTAGAACTTCCTGTGACGAGAAGAATCATGAGATAGCACCCATGATGATCTAATGATGATGATCTAGTAGTGATGATCCAGATCCAATGATGATGTCCAGTGATGATCCAGATCGAGTGATGATCTAGATCGAGAGATGAAGATGACTTGAAGATGCAGATGATGAGATGACCTAGAGAAGAATACCAGTGATGAAAATTGTGTCGAGAGAATACCTTCCTAGTTAAGAGGGAGTGTTGATGTAATTGTAACTTTAGAATGTATTCACTTGTATTTCTTATCTATTGTAACCCGATGTTTATTCTGGGATGTACTTATGTCATGTCATGCCCCGATGTTCCGATTGGGAAGATCTATAATGTAAACAAGTCATGTCAAGTCATTGTGGGTAACCCTCCCATTGTCTAAGGGTTAAAGTCCCCGCAGTTCCGGGACACTAGTGTTATTGGACTCTCCTAGAGAGGCCAGGCCTAGTAGGGTTTTAGTCATGTCGGGATTAGTATAAATAGAGAGCTGGACTCTCTATTTAGTACACATCACATACACACTCAAGTGTAGCGCATAGTTGAGGAAGGAGAAGACACTGGGGCTAGATAAGAAGAAGGTTACTGCTGTCGGGAGATCACTTACTGTTTTGGGTTTTAGTATTTTGGTGTTGATTCTATCTCTGAGGAAGTTGCGAGGTTTTCTCCATTTATGGTTTCCCCGAGGAAAAACACTATGTTCATTGTCTCTTGTGTTTGATTGTTGTACTTGTTATTCTCTCAGTTAAAGATCCTAATAATGCTAGCTTAATGTTGAAAAACTAACACATTCACTATCTCCACCCATCCTTAACCTTCCAGTTTAGTTTTCAACCCGACTTACTTCTTGACTTATGGCATGGAGGACCTTTTCCCTAGCTAGAACCTTTATTAGACAAGTTTCCCTGTTTATATTGTGTCTCGGCTCTGAGTTGGTGACAAAACTTGCCTTTGGTGAGTTGGATTGTATGCCTAAATCATTCTGGTCGGTTGTCCCGATGTTTGGCACTGTGCAGAACTCCCCCTGGTCGCTTGAGATGTTGTTGTCTAAAACTGAAAGCTCATGTACTACATATATTGGAAATATTATATATGCACCCATGGAAAATGAAAATGCTAAAACTGTGTTTCTTAACATATGTAAAGAGGTCAAGAGCAATGAAATGCTAAAATACCCCTTGAAGGGTAAAAGAAAAGGTCCAAAAAAACAATGGTTCAAAATATGTTATATCCAAATATTGCTAACCTTATAAAATGAATATGTCCGGGATGAAAGCTGCGATTAGCTGTGCTTTTAAGCACTGGTGAAGTCCCAAAGGGTCATATAGGACAAAAGGGCCATGGAAATAAAATTGATGGTCCTAATGAAACTAGATCAAGCTTGATGTAGTCATGATGCCTAAGTTGAATAAGCACTCTCTAAACAACTCAACCATTTGTGAGGCATTGCCATTCCCTATGTTGTTGTTTGTTCGGCACTGGTTATAGTGAGTATTCCCTTTCCATATCCAGAGTGTCTTGATGTTAAGTAGGAATTCATCCTTTTCCTTAGCCTTGTCAATTTCATCCTTCACCCTTCACTAGCAAATTGACTACAACTATGAAGTGAGTATAGTCCTGAAAGTCTAGTCTGAGTAATAATAAATAAAGCCTTATACATGTATTGGTTGATGTACCTCCAGTGAAATGATTGCTACTTCAGTGTAATTGTTGCTTGAATGAGTTATAGAGCATGTATTAGCCTTATAACACCTACAACAAATGGATGATAGTATGAGTTATTATTAGTGTCTGATCATTTACAGATGGTTATATTATTTATTGGATATGGTTGATGATCAGGTAGAGACCTGTGAGGGGTATGAGTATATACCCTATATGGATTGGGACTCTCTGAGTCTAATGAGACAGTTTATTTCCAGTTCCAAGCACTTGCAGATATGATTAGGCTCATTCTGCCTTTTTGATGCAGTTTTTCCTCACAGGTTGATATGTCAGAACAGGGAGATGTTTCAGTTGGATCTCCTAGGGCGTTGTATGGGAATAGGGGGTGCAACCACTTGTTTGTACCATATTACCCCCATCCTAGAGAGATTGGTGGGATCAATTTGACAACGCAGGCACCCTAGGAGGCTACTTTTGTAGGTTCACATTTCCCAAGGCAGATTAAAAAATGATTAAATGGCTATTGAAGAAATCGATTTGGGCTACTAAGGAAATGAAATGACATGGGATGAGTCATACTGATGAGAGTGATGTCCTCCACACCTTCTCCAGCGGTTTCAGCACCTAATTGGACCCACACCTATTTTTGGGCATTTTTATATTATTTTCTGGAGCTTTTGAGAGGCTCGTGATTTCCTCAAGGAGGCACAAAGTCAAAGGATTAAAATATTGTATTATTTTACTATGCCATGGGGACACCCATAGGGAGTTATTCAACACTCCATGGACCCACCATGTGCTTCATTTATTTCTTGTTGAGTGGGGTACCCTCTTTATGGGTGATTTAGTCCACCTTGGTACTTATGGTTATATTGATCCATGTATTGTATGTTGAGCTCATCTCAACCGTTGATTAGAACATTTTATCTTTTAATCTCAGCCACTCATTTTGAAAGTGGTTAGGATTCGGTTATGATTGTGGTTCTCTCATTTCTATTTAAAGGAGAGAGCTTCTCATTTGTAAGGGGTCTTTGGCTCTTGGATCTGAATAATAGAAATATTTTTCCGTGGATATTTTCTGGATCTGCTTTGCATATGATGTTCTCAAATGGTGATTGGATAGTCTTCTACTTCCTAGAATTCTGGAAATTCATGTGAGATGTATATTTTTTTTTCTATCATTGTCTTGTCTACAGGAGGGCGTTTTGGCTGGAGCATTTTTTCAAGGGGACCTCAACTCACTCGGTTATCTTCGTCTTGGATCAAGGGGTTTTGATTAGTTTCATTATGATCTATGATTACTTCTTTTTATTTTCCTGTAGCATTTGGTTTCTTTATCTTGTCTTAGAAAATATGATATTGTTGACGTTTGCTCATGCAGGGCAGGGGGCGCATTGGTGGCTTGGGGATTACATCCATCATAGAAATCACTTGGATCTTCCAGAATTGATCGGGATAGCAAGGATCATCACTGTTAATACTTCTACACGCATTTCCAGGTATGATCCAACAGGTAATTCTTTTCTCTTTAACAGATCTAAATCCAGTGTACCTGTTTTCCTTCCATTTTTCTGAAAATCCTTAAAATACTAAAAAACCCCTAAAAAATAATAAATCCAGGAACCATCCAATATTTGGCCAAACCACTGCTGGGTTTCATAGATCAGGCCTCCCCATCATTGAATCTACTACAATGCTGGTCAAATTCATGCTAGTTTGACCTAGATCTAATTTTTAGCCTAAAAACTACATAGTGCCCCCACTGAAAATTTGACCTGCTAGGGTTTTGACTTTTTCTGATTTTTGACTTCACAGACTAATAGATCGGGTCTCACATAGTCCAAATCAACCCCAATGTTGAGCTAGTTCATGCCAGGTTTCCCTAGATCTGAAAAATTAACTTTTAGCCTCCTAGCCCCCCTCATCAGATTTTGATTTTTCTAGATCTGATTTTTCCAAAAATTTTATGATTTGGGTTTGTAGATCGAGTCATCCTGATCTCATTTCAACTCCAACGCTGAGATGATAGTCTCTTGGTGGCTCTGGATCTGCAGATCTGCCTCTCCAAACCCTAGTGCTATCCCTCCTTCTGTTGATTTTCCTGTAACCTGAATCTTCCTAACCAAATCCTTTTCTGGGTCCTAGATCAGGACATATCCTAGGTGGGTTCACTAAAACGCTGTGTTGATACTGTAACAATCTTAAATAATAACAACAAACTATATATATATATATATATATATATATATATATATATATATTGATATTAATAATTAATAATTAATAAATGGTTATTAGTAAACTATTCTAAACTGACGCATTCTTTCATGGATGGTATCCATAGTGCCTTTACAATTAATACATATATGGTTAATATTTCCAATATGGAATTATTTTCCATTGGTTGATTATTCAATTGAGTAATCATTGTGGGTTAAAATGCGAATCATGTGGGTTTAGAAGTCTTTGTCTGCTTCAAGTGGTATCAGAGCAAGAACGAGAGGGGAAAATAAAGAATAAAAAAAAAAACATAAGTTAAAAAGAAAAGTTTAAAAACATGTTCAAATTTCTTGAATTCAGGTCTTTGACCTCACAGTGGCTTTTAGCCATCCATATTTAGAGTTTCTCTAGTAAAAATTGGTTTTTGACCAAAAATTGGCCTCGGGCCATTTGAATTTCATTGAAGAAGTATTAATTCCACTCCAAATATGAAGCAAGAACGAGAAGGAAAAATGAAGAATAAAAAAAAACAAAAAGAATTATCAACAAAATAAATAAAAGGGGAAATGTTAAAAAACATAAGTTAAAAAGAAAAGTTAAAAAACATGTTCAAGGTTTCCTTGAATTTAGGTCCTTGACCTCACAATGGCTTTTAGCCATCCATATTCATAGTTTCTCTGGTAAAAATTGGTTTTTGACCAAAAATTGGCCTTTGGCCTTTGAATTTCATTGAAGAAGTATTAATTCCAGTCCAAATATGAAGCAAGAACAAGAGGGAAAAGTGAAGAATAAAAACTAAAATTAAATAAAAAAATTATCAACAAAGAAATAAAAGGGGGAAAGTTAAAAAACAAAGTGAAATAGCCCATGGTTTTACAAAATAACCCATAATTTCACTTACAATATTTAAATTATAAACTAGTTTTATAAAATATGCTTTGAGGACAAAGCATCTTGAACCGGAAGGCAATGTAACAAACTTAAATAATAACAACAAACTATATATATATATAAATTATTAATAATTAACATATATTGATATTAATAATTAATAATTAATAAATGGTTATTAGTAAACTATTCTAAAATGACGCATTCTTTCATGGATGGTATCCAAAGTGCCTTTACAATTAATATATATATGGCACTCACTTTGTAATCTTTTATCATCATTCATCTTTAATATTTATTTAATATTTCCAATATGGAATTATTTTCCATTGGTTGATTATTCAACTCGGTAATCATTGTGGGTTAAAATGCAAATCATGTGGGTTTATCATTGGTTGATCATTGTATCATCAATATACACATTATGGATTATTTTATTTACCAAGTTTTCTGGTGAATATTATTGTGTGAGGGAATAATTATTCGCTTCAAGTGGTATCAGAGCCTCGTTTGGCTGATATGGGCCTTTGGCGTTAATTCCCACAACTTGTCTGATTTTTGGCTTATAGCCTTATTTTAGGGCTTCCCTAAAATATTGGACATTGTCCAAAAGAAAAAGAAAAACGTAAAAAAAGGAAGGAAGGAAGAAAAAAAAAGTTAAAAAAAAAAGAAAAGATAAAAGTAAAAGGAAAAAAAAAAAGAGAGGGTAAAAGTGAAACCACGCCTGGTTTCTTCAAATGGGTTTGAGTTTGAATATAAAAGTGCAAAATAATTACTAGTAAAGAGCAAGTGAGATTTGAACTTCGGTGGGGAATGTAACAGTCATTCCTCCGAGCCACCCAATCTACTCAAATTTTTACAAAACTTAAGGGAAAAAAAAGATAAAAAGGGTGCATAATAATTGCTACTAAAAAGCAAGTGAGATTTGAACTTAGGTGGGGAAGGTAACACTCATTCCTCCCAACCACCCAATCTACTGACATTTTTACAAACTATTGGAAAAAAAGAAGAAGATATTGATTAAACTTCAAAGAAAACTCAAGAATATGGATTTTTATATTGAAAAGAAGCAAAATTTTCCTATCATCTTACAAAAAAATGTTGCAATATTATTTATAATTAAAGGGACACTTGTAGGGAAGGATATCACCATTTATATCGCACCCGCTGAAAGAAATAATTATATTAGTATTGAATTCGCTAACCATTTAGTGATTCCTGAGTCAAATATAAGGGAAGAGCTAGACTTTTTATACAAAAAACGAACTGAAATAAGTGGCTTACAACTGAGTGTTGGAGATTATATGGTCACATCGAAATTCATTGTTAGTTCCTTATGGAGCTTTGATGGTGACATAATTTTGGGTTTACCCTAGATAAAAACATTGGGGACTTTCATATTAAATGCCGAAAAGAAGTTTCTGACATTTTCCTATAAGCGAAAGAGAATCACATTTCAAGATATTACAATGAAGTCAGAAATAGAACCTCCAACATCTGAAGAATTCCAGGATATATCAGAGATGATTTCATAGGGTAATCAGAAGTCAGAACAAAAGAAGCAGAAATAAGTTGAAAAATTTGTCGCTAGTAAGGATGAAGAAATTACTCGTTTGAAGAATCATAGTCAAGACTTGATCGCACAGATTAAGAAATTAAAAAGGAAAAATAGATCGCAAATGGAAAGCCAAGAGGAATTCCACCAAAAAAAAGTGGATCTCCAAAATGATTTCAATAAGAAACTATTACAAAAAAATGAAGAAAATTCTCACTTAAAAATTTTGAATCAAGGGTTGAGTGAACAAATTAAAAAATTAAAAAATGAGAAGTTAAAAAAATCCTTAGATTTATTATCAATTAGTAAATCGCAAGAATCACAAACAATTAAAGTTTCTACATGAGTTCCACAAATGTCTTGAATACCTTATCGTCACCCAAATCACAGAAGTCGATACAACCAACATCAAATTAAAGCAGAAACGATGACTAACGCAATAGATAAGTCATCAAAGGCTCAAATTAAAACATCAGAAAAGGGAAGCAATGAAAATCTCATCAAAGTTCAAAAGAACAATCTTATTGTCACATCGCTACAAGCATCAACAGAAAATGGTTCTGAAAAACAATTACAAAAATCGTTAGAAGCACAAAAAGTTGAAGTTCTAGTAAACACTTCACAGGAAATTCAAGTTCCTTATCGTGATATGAATCACAATAGTCATTATGATAGACAAAAAAATCAAAAGGAAAATTAACAGTATTATTCCTACAAAGAGCAAAGACAAAATCGACAACTCCCGCCAATTGATCCGCAAATAATTTCGTTAAGGGTATATCTCGGATGGATGAATTCACAACTGACGCAACATTTCCACACAATGTTCAAAAGAAAGTATCATCTTATTTCATCAAATGTTGCAACTACCAACACACAATGTCATGAGAAAGCGTTACGAGCTAGAACAAGGGATAAAGTCTTCCATAATTGTGCTTTGAGGACAAAGCAATTCTAAGGAAGAGGAAATGTAATGAACAAAAATATATATAATAAATAATCACTAAATAACTATTATATAATTAATAATAACTATTAAATATCAATATTAACTATTAATATTAATACATGTTGATATTAATAATTAATAATTAATAAATATGTATTAGTAAACAATTCTAAAATGATGCATCCTTTCATGGATAGTATCCAAAGTGCCTTTACGATTAATATATATATGGCACTCACTTTGTAATCTATCATCATATCTATTCTATCATCAATATACACATTATGGATTATTTGATTTACCAATTTTCTGGTGAATATTTCTTGTATGAGCGAATAAATCCAAATTACTGAGTTATTATGTGAAAACTTACTTTCATCCTCCTAGCCCCCCTCATCAGATTTTGATTTTTCCAGATCTGATTTGGGTTTGTAGATCAGGTCATCCTGATCTCATTTCCACTCCAATGCTGAGCTGATAGTCTCCTGGTGGCTCTGGATCTGCAGATCTGCCTCTCCAAACCCTAGCGCTAGCTCTCCTTCTGTTGATTTTCCTGTAACCTAAATCTTCCTGGACAAATCCTTTTCTGGGTCCATAGATCAAGACATATCCCAGGTGGGTTCACTAAAACGCTGTGTTGATACTGACTCCATTACCCAAGGCTGAACAGGCACTGATCTCCGAGCATAGCGCTAGCCCTTCCTGACCTCTTTCCCTGAAAGTTGACCATTCCTTGATAACTCAGGTTACATGATACTTTCATATCCTTCATTGAGTCTATCTCTTTGGTACTAGACAGTCCCAACTCTGTCCTTTCTCACCCTGTCATAGTTACATTTCCCAAGACAGTGGTCATCTTCATCAATTGCTAGTACCTAAACCCTAGAGCTAGGGTTTCCATTTACCTTACACCTTACATATCTCAAAGCCACATTTGATCTGTTCTTGTGTCTAGGTCTGATCTCTCCTGTCGGGAGTAGATCCGGGTCTCCCCCATTGTTGTCTTGGACTTAGATAACATAAAGTGAAGACTGCCTTAATTGGTGTGACAACCATCGATTTGGGAGTCTAGGCTGTCTTGGTTCCACCTCCTTAGTTGCTTGCCCCTCTACCATCCATCCTGGATCTACCTCACACAGGAAACTACAAGGTTCGTGATAACAGAGGACTTATCTTTTCATGCTCGTATATCGAACATTTGTTATCCTTTTCTAGCTCACTAAAACTAAAAGAGGAACTCATCAATAATGACAGGGAAATTAAGGAAAGGAAAATCATGTTTCATTTGTATTAATGGCAGTTTTCTAGTCACCTTTGAACATAGAACCTGTCTGCATTTCATTCAAATAGTTGGTTATTCAGCTTGTTTCTAAGTTGATCCACTTTTATGAGTCATATCACTCTGAGTAATTTCAAATATTGCATTGCCTATCATCGCATTATGTCTTGGTATCTTCCTTGTCAAGTCAATGCTTCCAAGTCTTCAGTCATTATGTTCAATGTTCAAAGGAAAGTTGTGTCTCAAATATTACCCTCTGTATTCAAACCTACCTTTTTTTTGTATCGGTTACCCTTTGAGTTAGTCCTGTGGTTACTTCATACTCAAATTTCAACAACTTTGTTTCAAGTTTCATGTCGTTGATGTGGGATTTTATGATGGCCCTCCTTCGACAAGACTATTCATGTCGACATCAGCACATATTTTGGGAACTAGTATTAGAAAAACATTAGTACCTTTAGATCTACACGCCTTAATGGCAGGTTTCCTCGCTTTCGATAATAGGATTTCATCATTGTCCTTTGATAGAAGGATTCAACCGAGTATTCAACATCAGTTCATCTATTCACATTCGGAGGAATGTACTAGGGTACCTTGGGAATCATGAAAATTAATGGTGATTTACCTCACACTTGTTATGGTTCACATCATTGACTGGTAATCAAGTGGTTTCTCTAATGTCCCTTTTTTTTAATTTTTACCAAAATGCCCAATTTTCCAATTTTTTCACAATTTTGGCTCTTGACTAGTTTTAGTGTCTTGGTCTCCGATTTATCCCAATTGCTCCCAAATATTTAGATAAGGTGTATGAATGATATAATAACTTAATTATTATTTTTAGGGATGTATTATTTCCCTCCAATCACTTCTACAAGTCTGTACTAAATTATGAACAAGATAGATGATTTTACTGGTAATTTTGGGCTCAAATCCCCCATGGGGTAAGTGGTAGAAATGGATTCCCAAATGTGAAGAAACCCACTCAAATTATTAAATTGAATCATGTTATGTGTATAATACATTTTCATAGACTCATATTCATAACCAATTGACCTCCATGGATGTTATCACTTCTTTCAATCAGATATAAAAAACTAGTTTTGGACCCTTAGGGAAATGAGGTGTAGTTTTCTCTAATTGCTATGAAATTCGAACCAATGGCCACAAATTCTTAGTTAATAAAGATTAAACACATAATATACTTTAATCACAGTCCATTCATTCATAAATCATCAATATTTTATACATCCATTCGAATCCATCAAGATTACAAGAGTTTACAACAAGGTAGTGGGGACATGACACTGTTTATTCATTATTGAGCAATAATACATGAAATTTCTTGGAATTTAGACCTGATAGATTTATTAAATTAAATAGCAGATCATTTACATCAGAATACAAAATACTGGAGAAATAGAATCTCCCTCAAAGAGATGAATAGCTTACCAAGTGTGCCTCACTCCATAGAGCTGAAATATGGTGAGAAAACTTGAGATGAAAGGAAGAACAAGCTGGAGTTGATATTTCCATGAGATTTTGTAGCTTGCACCTGTAACTTATGAATCCATTGAATCTCCTTCAATTACCTTATTGGCCTCTCCAAACACCAACTAGGATGGTAATATTTCACCCTTGAAATTGGCTAAGGCATGAACTAGTCATCCACCAGCTCTCTCTCTTCACAATAACAATTTTCAAAAATGATTAAAAAGGGACTTATCATGGCTGATCCATGAATTTTATAAACATTATTGGTCTTCTAAGGTTCCAAATCCATCCATAAACCAAATCCAAGTCGAATTGGCGTGGCTTCTCATGCTATGCCATGTGGCCTCTCTCTTCACCTTCCCTCTTCTCCCAAATTCGAGTAGGATCCTCTTGGCCTTATCCAACTCTCATGAGAGCCCTATAATATTCTCTATTCAGGACTGACATGTCATATTTCAGCCTTAATATCTCTCTTGTGTCATAATTTTCATAGAATCTCCATCATTGGTGTCATAGATGTCATAAATGTAAGGGGAATCTAGCCAAGTGTTCATGAAACTCCCATTTGGCTCTTCCTCTCTCCATGTAAGTTACAATTCATCCCAAATTATACCTATGAAGTATATGGACAAGTATATTAACCTTATAATCCATCCAAAAACATTAGTATTTCCATATATTCGAGATTGCAAGAGGAGGATGCCATTTAACATAGGAATTTTAGCTTGAGTGGGCCCCATAGTCTCCATGTGTCTCCATTCTCCATATCCATTTAATTTTTCACTTCAATTAATTTAATTAACTCCATTAAATATATATGTATTCCTTCTAATGTCTAACCACCATTTATTAGCTCCCTTATTAACTTCCCAATGTTTCCACGCAACCTAGGGAACTAGTAGGATTGATGGAATTTTCTTGCTATGCAATTATTTGAATGGGGACATTACAGTCCTCCCCACCCAATGTTGATTTTCCTCAAGCAATTTCATATTTGTATGCTGCAAAATATTCTCCTCTTCCCATGTGGAATCTTCACTTGGTAGATCCTTCCATTGCACCAAGTATTCTTTGATTGTTCTGCTCCTCAATCTTTTTTCCCTTGTCTTCAAAACCTTTTCTATAATAAGTGTGAGTTGTCCTTCATCATCCAAAGGCGGGAGTGTATCTGAAATTAAAATTTTCTGACCAATAGATTTCTTGAGACAAGAAACATGAAATACATTATGAATTTTACTCCCTTCCGCAAGTTCCAACTCATGTGATACTTCTCCAATCTTCTAGATTACCTTGTAGGGCCCATAGTATCTTGGATTTAGCTTTTCTGCTCCATTCCTTTTGAGAGATGTTTGTTTGTAAGGATGCAACCTCAAATACACTAAATAATCAACTCTAAAGGTCCTTTCCTCTCTATGTTTATCTGCATATTGTTTTTGTTGATTTTGGTCAACTTGCAAATTGTCTTTTAAAAGATTTAAAATTTCTTGGCTTTATTCCACCCAATATTTAGCTTTTGTATCTCTACTATCACCAAATATCATCTCAAAAAATGTAAGTGCATCACAACCATATAATTCTCTGAAAGGAGGCATCCCTATTGACATGTGAAAGGTGGTGTTGTAGCAAAACTCACCAAGTGTAGGCATTTTGTCCACGCTTTTTGTTGTTGTCCCACATAGTTTTGGATGTACCCTTCCAACCATTTATTCACCCTCTCTGTTTTTCCATAAATTTGGGGATGGTAGCTTGTACTTGGATTCAACTGAGTGCCCACCAATTTGAAAATTTCTTGCCAAAAAGAACTCATGAATCTACCATCTCTATCACTCAAAATGCTCTTGGGGAGCCCATGCAATTTGAAGATTTCTTTGAAAAAAAGGTCAGCCACTTGTGCAGCACTAAAAGAGCATGTAACAGAAAATAAATGATCAAACTTAGTCAATCTATCCACTACCACATATATGCAATCCTTGCCCAAATATTTGTGCAAACCGATGATGAAATCCATCGATATACTGTCCCATTTTTTCTCTGGAATGGGAAATTGTTGGAATAAACCAGCTGGGTATGTGAGTTCTGATTTGTTTTGCTGAAATACCTTACATTCATTCACATACTCCTGAACATATTCCTTAATTCCCTTCCAATATAACCTTTTCCTTAGTTTCCTATAGGTTTTGAAGATCCCCGGATGGCCTGCTAGTGGGGAATCATGTACTCCCTGCAAAACTTTGTACTTAAGCTCTGAATCTTGAACCAAATAAATCATGCCCTTAAATTATATCATCCCATTCAAAATTCTGTAGTTATCATCTCCCATGAGTCCATCTAATAAACCACACGCAAACTTGTCTTTGGCATATTCAACTAGTAGCATGTCTTTCCAATTTTTAGCATTGTCCATGAGAGAAAAATAAGGTCTTTGAGATAATGCATCTGCTACAATGTTATTCATTCCTTTCACATATTCAATATAAAAATCATTAAGCTTGGATCTTGCTTACCCATTTTTTTTCCTTTCATTTAGATCATTTTGGGTAAAGAAGTGTCTTAGACTATTGTGGTCAGTTTTCACCACAAACTTGTTTCCTACCAAGTATTGTCGGAATTTGGCCAAGGCATGCATGATGGCCAACATCTCTTTGTCATATATGGAGTAAATATTTTCATGAGGCTGCAACTTTCTGCTCTCAAAGGCTATAGGGTGTTGGCCTTGCTTTAGGAAATCCCCTACTCCTCCACCTAAGGATTCACATTCAACAACAAAAGGCTTAGAGAAATAAGGTAATGCAAGTATGGGACAACTACTCATTACCTATTTCATTTTTTGGAAGGAATTTTCAGACTCTTCATTCCACTTGAAAGCATCCTTCTTAGTCAAAATAGTGAGTGGATAAGTCAACTCAGAGAACCCTTTCACAAAATTCCTGTAGTATGTACATATTCCAATGAAGCCTCTTAATTCTATGATGTTTTTTGGTGATGGCCATTCTAAGATATCCCTAATCTTTTCCATGTGCACTTTCACTCCATATTTCCCAATAATGTTCCCAACATATAATATTTCTTTCATCCCAAATTCACGTTTAGACATCTTAGCATACAAAGACTATTCTTGCAAAGTTTTCAACACAATCTCTAGGTGTTGCAAGTGCTCTTCCCAAGTTTTAGTGTAAATGAGAATATCATCAAAGAAGACTACGACAAACCTTCTAAGATTCTTGCAAAATTTTCTATTCATACATTCTTGAAATGTAGTTGGAGCATTAGTTAACCCAAATGGCATAACAAGAAACTGAAAGTGACCATAATGACATCGAAAAGCAGTCTTTTACACATCTTCCTCCTTCATCCGAATTTGGTGATAACCAAATATAAGGTCAATTTTGGAAAAGAAATTAGCTACAAATAGCTCATCCATTATCTCATCAATCCTATATCTATTCTTTATTGTCTTATTGTTTAAATCTCTAAATTCTATACACATCCTCAAAGTTTCATCTTTTTTCTTTACCGACACTACTGAAGAAGCCTTAAGGGCTAGAGCTTGGTCTAATGAGTCCCAAATCTGAGAGTTCTTGAATATCCTTATCAATATCATATTAGAAATTCTTGGGATGTATATAAGGTGGTATCTGAATGGGTGAAGTTCCATCCTCCAAAACAATGTTATGCTCAACCCCCCTATCAGGTGGTCTACCATGTGGAAGATCTCTAGAAAAAAATTTCATTTTTGTGCAAAAGTGTCTCTATCTCCTTTGAGAATTTAACAACTCTGATTTTTGGCTTGGGAGAGGTGATATAACATTCATCAGCCCATTATATATCACCATGCCTAAATATACATCTCATACTATTGCAATTTACTACCTGTTTTGGGTAAGCGTGTTGCCCTCTCACAACCCTTAGGACACCTGTTGAATCTTGAAATTTCGTTTCAGGAATTTGATAATTTAATAAATTCTCTCATATATAATACAAACATTTCACTCCTAAGACTACATTAGTATCAACAACATCAACCACATAAAAACTATCAACGAAAGTATAGTTACCTATGATGACTTGCATCTTTGGAACCCATGTGTTGCATTGCATTGTGTTGTGACCTGGAATGACAACTATGAAGCCATTGAATGGTTCACTTGGTATATTTATTTTCTCCACCATCTCTGCATCAATGAAATTATGTGTATCTCCTCCATCTACTAAAACCGAATCTCTTTGTCCCAATACCACACCCTTGCATCGAATAGTCTGATAGCGAGGCATTGCTGAAAGTACTGTCATTCTTGCTTTGTCTGGTGAAGGCTGATTTTCTTCTTGTTTTTATTCTTTAGCTGCTGTCTCATATGCATCCTCTTGATCTAAAATGTTCCCTTCTTCATCCATACCCCCTTCATACTCATTATTATCAGAAAATACTTCTATGTATTGAGTTTTTCCTTTAGCACATTTATGCCTCGGTGTCCATGGTTGGAGGCATGTAAAGCACAATTTTTTCCTTCGAAGTTCATCTATATTTTGTCCTTATTTCTTATCCTTTTTATATGTATCTCTTTTCCAAAACTTCATATCAGGTGCATCCTTTTTCCAAGGCTTTCTTTCAAATCTGAAGTTAGGCTTGGGAGGAAAACTTGTTCAAGGAAGCACATTTTGAAGATCTCCAGTCAAGCTCATTGCATCATTTAAGTTAGTAGGATTATGGGACTTGACTAAACCTTTTAAGGGATCTACCAAACATTATATGAATAGAAATACTAACCTTCCCATAGATACATTAGCCATCTTAACTGATAATCTTTGGAATCCCAACATATACTCAATAGGAGTCCCTATCTGCTTCAATTGTGCTAGTTCTATGAAAGACAATTATTGATATTTTTGCTCAAACCTTTCTAATACCCTGTCAACAAATTACCCATATGTTTTAAACTGATCATGCCCCAAGGTTTTCATTTCATGGAACCACCATTCATTGGCATCTCCATCCAAGTGAAAAATAGCCATTTTTAAAGCATCTTCTTCCACCATTATATTCAGCTGAAAATACACATCCAATTTTTGCACCCAAGTGTTAGCAAAACTTTGAGATGAACCATCAAAAGTAGGAAGTGGCGCTTTACCTATGGCACAATTAAATTCTTTGTTTTGGTGTAGAGACTTATTTTCCTCCTCCTTTTTTATTTTGTTTTCCATGGTGAAGTACTGCTCAAATGTTATACTTCTCCTGCACTCTTCATCCAAGTTAGCCCATTCTTTTGTTATTGTATCAATTTCAAATTGAATGTTAATCTCTTCTTTGGGAATAATAAATTTAGGTGCAGTAGGCCTTGGTGTGATCTTAAATTCATGGGGTCTATTATGAGGTCCTGTTCATGAGAAAATGTGCTCACCCATTTCCTTCTTTTCTGATGATTGTGAACTACCACTATCTCTTATTATCCCTTTGCTTCCCATTTGACTGGCCATCAATTCAAATCCTTTCGCTATTTGTTGGGTCATGTCTACCATATGTTGGGTCATGTCCTTGGATGTTTCTTAAAATAGGGGTTTTATAATTTTGAGATACTCCATTTTCTCCTTAGAGTAGTCTTCTCCCTCATGAGCCATAGCTTTAGTCAAAGGTAAAAAAAATTCTTCTAGTTCTTCTTCTACAAGCCGAGCACCTTCCAATTCAGATTCTAAGGGTGGCGGTTTATTGATTTGACTCATTTTTAACACCATCAGGTTCCAATACCATGCTATGATACCCCTTGTAATGTCCATTTTTTTAAATTTTTACCAAAATGCCCAATTTTCCAATTTTTTCACAATTTTGGCTCTTGACTAGTTTTAGTGTCTTGGTCCCCAGATCAGCCCAATTAATCCCAAATATTTAGATAAGGTGTATGAATGATATAATAACTTAATTATTATGTTTGGGGATGTATTATGGGCCTCCAAACACTTCTGCAAGCCTGTACTAAATTCTGAACAAGATAGATGATTTTACTAGCAATTTTGGGCTCAAATCTCCCCTAGGGTAAGTGGTAGAAATGGATTCCAAAATGTGAAGAAACCCACTCGAATTATTAAATTGAAGAAGGTTATGTGTATAATAAATTATCATAGACTCATATTCATAACCAACCTACCTCCCATGGCTTTTATCACTTCTTTCAATCAGATATTAAAAACTAGTTTTGGACCCTTGGGGAAATGAGGTGTAGTTTTCTCTAATTGCTATGAAATTATACCCAATGGAAAAAAATTATCAGTTACTGAACATGAAACCCATAATATACTTTAAATTCATTCCATTCATTGATAAATCATTAATAGTTTATAGATCCATTCGAATCCATCAAGATTACAAGAGTCTACAACAAGGTAGTGGGGAAATGGCATTGTTTCTTCATTATTGAGCAATAATACATGATATTTCTTATCCTTTTGACCTGAGAGATTTCTGAAATTAAATATCAGAGAATTTATATCATAATACAAAATACTGGAGCAATATAATCTCCCTCAAAGAGATGAATAGCTCACCAAGTGCGCCTCACTCCATAGAGCTGAAATATGGTGAGAAAAATTGAGATGAAAGGAAGAACAAGCTGAAATTGATATATCCATGAGCTTCTGTAGCTTGTACATGTAACTTATGACTCCATTGAATCTCCTTTAAATACCTGAGTGGCCTAACCAAACACTAACTAGGATGGGAATCTTTCACCCTCGAAATTGGCTAAGGCATGAACTAGTCATCCACTAGCTCTATCTCATTAGAGGAAATTTAAACTCAAAATGGGCCTCCTAAGGAAAATAATAAAATAATATTTATTAAGTTTGGAGGAAGAAAAGAAAAAAACTACTTTTTTGTTCATATTTTTTACATATCTCCCTATTTTTTTACTCAAATTTCGATCGGGGGAGATCATTGGATGCATAATTAAATTCCGCGTCCAATGAGTACCCACTCGTCATACTTTTAACGGACCTCGCTACCCCAAAAACAAGAAATACATGAAACGTGATGATGGACATCATCATCATACTCAAATTTTGATCGGGGGAGCTCGTTGGATGCAGAATTAAATTCTACGTCCAACAAGTACCCACTCGACATACTTAACTTTCCTTGAACACTGTAGTATAAGTTTCAGTCTCATTTGGAGAGCAATCAACACCAATAAATACATTCTCAATGACTCTGGTTGTTTTGTATATATTAATGGGAATGATTTTAGATATATTGGCCATATTTTCCTCTGCATAAACTTCACATATGGAAAGAGGGATCCCATACCAATCCATGTTTTTGGGTTTGGAAACTTTCTTTTCATCAATCCTCGCCCCATTCATGGAAGGAAAAAATACGCACATTAGTGCATATATTTCCAGGGTTTCTCCCCCCTAAGGACATGGATTCAATGATCTCTTCCTAAAAAGGTAGGACCATATAGAAGGGACTATGACAAGGTAAGGAATTGATTTCCCAAGCAGGCATGTCATAATAATCATTCCCATTCACAAGTGTAGACTTATGATGATAGTCTACAAAATTTTATAACAGGGCTTGGTAAGATATCTCATATGTATATAAAGGCAATGATGACCTTACAAACCTAGTTCCTTGTGTAGGTTCCGACACTATCCATTGATATTGAAATAAGATGTCCTAAAGTAATATACTTTTACCACAAATTTAGTGGCGACTAAAATGATTGTGTGTCTCAAGGAGATATTTTCATTCAAATCAGGTTGGGTAAAATTAAAATTTCCCATTGAGGAAGGGTACATCCCCACTCCAACATTTTCATAGAGCCTCATGGAATAACCAACTAAAGGAACATTATCTCCAATGGTCTAGATAAACTCATTTATGAAAAAGGGCAGTTGGTCTATTATGACTATATTCCCTTCATGTGTAAATTTAATCATTTGAAAGATTGAGGATGCTACTTCCATCATTGCATAAGCCCAACTATAATATAGAAGGATGTTATAATCTAGTGGAATGTCATTGAATTCCACCTCCTCATCTAAATTTTTTCCACCTATATCATCTAGGAGAAGGAATGATTTCATGATATCTTAATAAGTGTCGATCAAATTATTTTAGACTAGTTGACGAGCGAATGAAACTCTCTAGTGAGACTATAGCTTGCCAACATGACAAGGACATAACACATGTGGAGGCCCCCTCATCCACTACAATCCTGAAAATGTTTGACCCTTTGATGAAGACCTGGAACTATAATGTGACATGGTGAGGTAAATGGGGCTTCCAGTTATCCAATCCAAATATGATCAATTGATAATCCAAAGGAGCTAAGGATCCTCTTTCAATTAGCATAGTCTTTCGTTGCATAGGACAAACATGGAAGACTTCTAGAATAGACATTGCACATGGATCTTGGGTCAAGTATTCAACCATGTTATAGTTATAGGATACATGTGCATTGTGATTGAAAGTATTCTACTTTAGCACGTCTTTCACCATGCATGCCATTGTGTATTTTGTTGGATTTTATATGTGAAAAGGATTAGTTGTTTTTGGATCATGAATATCCTTCCCTTTGGGCCCATATGTATATATGGCATAATACTGATCTCTATTTTGGACATTCATCTCTCTTTCACACATATAGATATTTTCACTCATTGGGTTTTCCTCTTACAAGGACTCGGGATCCATGATAGCTCCCTGTGAGGGTTCAGGGTTGGTAGGGGCACCAACAATCATTGGTTGATGATACAGAGGGAATGGTTTGGTCATGACAACTGGTTTCTTGGAATCTTACTATTGTTCCAACCAACATTGATCAACCTCCAACTTGGGACATTTGTGATTTAAGTTATCACCGCGGCATAGTTTGCATGTGAATTCTATCGTCCTCTTCTCCTTTTTGTCCCCACCAACATTATTGTTATTATTGTTGTTTGCATTTTACTCCCATTTTTCTTGTACTTATTATGTTTCTTCCCTCCAGGATATTGATTTCCTTTTGGATTATATATATAAACTAACAAAACATCAGAGAGTAGGTTGGGATTGGGTTTGTTTGCGTTGTTATGAGCATCCATGGGTGTTTATAAGGACATTTTTCTTATTTGACCTGGTTAGTTGCAACATTCTCTACTAAACAAATCATTCCATCAACATGTGGACCAGGTTTAGGTTGAGTCAGATCAACATCTTCTCTAGGAGAGGTGGGAAATATTTCAAAGAACATGAGACATTATGAATACAACAAGTCCAATTGTTGAGCCTCAATGATTGGTTACTCCTTCTTTGCGACCCATGAAAGAACTACATCTTTCACGATGAAATGTTTTAATGACTTAATGAACAAATCAACTAAAACTCATTAGGAATTTCATCCTTTATAAGGTGACACCTCCTCCACCATTCACAAATGTTGTAGGATATATGGGTGGACTTATCTTGTCTAAATGACATCAAAATATCAGTACCACTTTCATAGCGAATCGACAATTGAACATTATTGAGAAAATTTATCACAATTGAATCAAAGTTATGAAAAGAGGCCCTTGGTAGTTCAATATACCATTCAATTTTCTTTGAAAGAGATTAAGCCTAATGTTTTCATCCATCAATAAGTTAGAAGAACACCGAAGATAAAACATCATCATCTACATGGATGTGTCTTCCCTAGATTTTCCTTCAAACTTGGGTATATCAAAGGTATTTTCGTGGGGATTCAGGTCCAACTAGGATGGTGCAATACTGAGACATTGGTAAACTTGGTTGGATCACGAAAAAGTAAGGTTTCCAAAAATGGTAATTTTGTCTACATGATCGAGTTCTAATTTCTTAAGGCATTTCTTGCCCATTGATTTATATTCGTGAAAGATTGTCCCGACACATAAGGAATTCTAGGATCCATCAAAGGTTTTTGTGAATGTCCATGCATGTGAGAATAACTAGCTTGTGTTTGGATGTATGGTGTAGAAGGTCCACTGGCCATGCCCCCCTATTCCATGGATGGGCATGCTAACTTAAGGCATGTTAACATTTGAAACATGTCCAATGTTTATGTTTCCCATTCAGGGAAAATGAATACTCCATGGATCATATTGAAGCCAAAAGAATTTCTGACACCCATGCACTCCATTCGAGGGAAAGGAATACTAACCAAGAGTGTACTAAAGCCTATAACAGATCCTACACTTATACCCCCCATTCCTGGTAAAGGTACTCTAGGTTGGGGCATATTAGAACTTGGAGTAGTTTCAATAATCGTCAAGAGGTTTACTACATTCATATCTCTGCCTTTGAATCAAATGGATAGGTATTGGATGGAAACAAGGTGGCCCTACTAGTGGCAAAAGAAATTATAGTAGGAATAAATTAGAACCTGGGTAATGACATCCCAAATGTGAAGGGATTAGTGCTTTGTGGTACAAAAACTAAATTACTATGTCCACTGGTAGGAGCACTAGTCGAAGGAATTGATCCTCCGGTAGGAATTATTGATGAGACTGGGAACCATGTTGATTCCATTACATATGACACAATTGGGTTCACACCCCTTAAATGGTTAGCGGTAACTAGGGGGTAACATCCTCCAAAGTGGGTACATCTTCCATGTTTCTCACGGTTCACCCACCTTGATAGTGGATTAAAATAAATTGAAAAACCTTCCCTATCAGACTTGGAGTTCTTAAAAAAACTGGACTTTATGGTTGTGTTAATCCCCCTTTTGGATCTGAAAGATATTCGATAGAAATTGGACCTAGGTCCTCTTGAAAAGAATGGGATGTAGTCCTTGTAAACTGGTTAAAATTAATGTCTACACCGCCAAGGTAACCCTATTTTGACAACTTATTAGACTCACTAGAAATGGAACGTGTTTCGTCTTTAGTGGGATTAGTCTTAGGTTCTATGTTCTCTTCCTTTTCCCCTTGTGGGGATGTATCGTTGGGATTTAATATATTCCTCTTAGGAGGTAACTCTACATTTTCAAGGGAAATTATTTTAATCCTTTTGGACCTACGAAGATGTTAGTCAGCCACTTTGGCTTAGACACAAAATAAAAGTATTTAACAACTTGTATTTATGATAGACCCACACTCACTACAAAGATCTTAAATATTTAACACAAGTTGTCTAACCATTCTAAAGATAAGACTGGGATGATTAATACTTGCCACTAAACAATGAGGAATTACACAAGGGACTTCTGGAGGTCAGCCTGGGATGATCATGGCCCAAGTCCAACCAACGAAGGTTTGAATGAGATAGTTACACTAATCATAATGCAAAAATATCAAGGAGTGCAAGTAATCACCTTCAACAAATACCCTCCCATGGAGATGAGACAAATATTCTATGTCTAACTTAGGTACCACAATAATTTTCCCCTTGCAGTCACTTGGGTGGAACTTAGGAAAAGCAACTATGGATATGACTTTGAGCTATGTAATTAGGCGTAATGGTCACTAGAAAGATTTTCTGAGTATGTGAAGGGAATGTAGGACTAAGTCCTAGACCCGAAACTCTCAGTATAATAGTGGTGTCACCCCAAGGACCTTCCACAATTGATGAATTTCCATATTCGCACAACCCCACTAACTCAAGTGATATATGACCACTTGAACTAGATTTTTCCTACAACTTGATGCATGTGTTAGAGGTTCTCTCCCAACAATTACTTTGCATTACTAATGGATTTTACACTATTTAATAAAGTTCTAGTTCCATTTTAAGCGGCCTTGGATAAGTTCACTCTCCAATCCTAGCATCAAGACCCTAGAACCTAGACTATTTGTTGGTTTTAAAAAAAGAAAGTCATGTTATTTTATTATGCCACTACTAATTTTCAAAAATCATGAAATGTTCAAGAGCTAAAAATAACATGGAATCACAAAATTTGAATTCCACTAAGGGTATTACAATGAACTCAACTTATTCAATCCTCCAAAACAAGATAAGGTATTCAAATTCTCTACATAATCAATCCTTTCATGTATTTCAAGAATGTTCTTCCTTCTCTTTTAAATCCAATCAATCCAACTTTTGCTTTTCAAAAGGAGAATCTAAAACAATCCCTACACCTAGTAATGCAATTTGCTTACTTGTTCTCAATGGTGCGCTACATAAATTACTCTAAACTTGTTCTTTTCATTGACTATGCATAAGATATTTTGAGAATAAAAGTATATCTTAGACTCAAAAAATGAAGACCAACCTATTTTTTACATAGAAAGTGTGTTAAAAATCCATATGCTAAGCTAAATCATCAGTATTTCATTTCAATTTCATAAAAAAAGCATATAAACAGGATCACTAAAAGAAACAGTATCACAAGAACAACACAGATTTATCCTGGGAAAACCCTAAAGGAAAAAACCCAGCAAAAGCTTCCTCAATATAGATGCCCCAAAAAGATAAAAGGTAAAACCAAAAGGCTGATCAAAGACTGATCCTCATCCTTCTCCAGCTACTTCTCTCTCCTTCACTAATGCGCTACACAAGTGAGTGTGTGTGTTCCGAATGAGGAGCGCCACACCTCTATTTATATTTGTCCATTCACTTAATAATTAATTCATTTATGTAGGCTCGAGTTAATCATGTAGGCTCGAGTAACCACAACTGGGGTGCTAATGAATCACATTACAATTTGAGGGGACTTCCTCATGACTCTTATTAGTTCTTCCGATTAGAAGCATCAAAGTATAAAGAAATACAATTGGTTCTCCCAGTAGGACCATTGGGGACCACAAAAGATACATATAGACTATTCTTTGAAGTTACAATATTTCAACACTCCCCCTTAACGAGAAGGGTATTCTACAACAATATCAACAACAAAAATGGTAGGAGAGAGATATAGGACATCATCAACATCATCAGGGTAACACATCTATAAATCATTGGAAGCTTTTCAACATCATATAGTCTTCATCTTCAATCTTTAGTGACAACAACACTTTGACCGCTTTGATTGATAACATCATCAATAGAATTTTGACCTTTCGATCAGCAACAACATCTTCAGCACTTTGAACTTTCGAACATCAACAACATCTTCAGCACTTTGACCTTTCGATCAGCAACAGTATCTTTAGCACTTTGACCTTTTGATCAACAACAACATCTTCAGAACTTTGACCTTTTGATCAGCAACAACATCTTCAACACTTTGACCTTTCGATCAGCAACATCATCATCATCATATTCTGATCTTTCGATCAGCAACATCATCATCATACTTTGAACTTTCGAAGAGCAACATCATCATCATACTTTGAACTTTTGAACAACAACATCATCATCACACTCTGATCTTTCGATCAGTAATATCATCATCACACTCTGATCTTTCGATCAGTACGTCATCATCATCACACTCTGATCTTTCGATCAGTAACATCATCATCAGCAACAACATGCAATCCACCACACGAAGACAAAATTCTTCAAATCACTTTTGGACCTAAGTCTAGGGATGATACAATCCTATCACATTCTCGACAACCGAAGTCACTGGATTGATTATGGGATAAGCAGTCCCTATCACTTTAGGACTAGGTCCAAGGATGATGCAATCCTACTACATGCTTGACAGCCGAATTCATTGGATTGATTACAGGATAATCAGTCCCTATCACTTTAGGACTAGGTCCAAGGACGATGCAATCTTACCACATTCTTGGGGATCGAAGCCTCCAGATACCATTCTGAACTGAAGTTCAAGGATGATGCAATCCTACCACATTCTCGGGGACCAAAGCCTCTGGATACCTTCTGAATCGAAGTTCAAGGATGATGCAATCCTACCACATTCTCGGGGACCAAAGCCTTCGGATACCATTCTAAACCGAAGTTCAAGGATGATGCAATCCTACCACATTCTCGGGGACTGAAGCCTCCGGATACCTTTCTTAACCAAAGTTCAAGGATGATGCAATCCCACTGCATTCTCGAGGACCGAAGTCACCAGATCTATTCTGGGCAGATGTCCCATGATGATACAATCCCTCTTCATTCTCGAGGACCGAGGTCATGGAATCACTTCTAGACAAATGTCTCAGGATGATATAATCCCTCTTCATTCTCAAGGACCAAGGTCACCAGATCACTTCTGGACAAATGTCCCAGGATGATACAATCCCTCTTCATTCTCAAGGATCGAGGTCACCGGATCACTTCTAGACAAATGTCCCGAGATGATACAATCCCACTGCAACATCACTACTCCCCCTTTCGAGGAAGGTATTTCCGAACAACACCAAGCTTGTCTCGAAAGTTTTTGAACTTTAATCGGGACAGAGGCTTCGTCAGCACATTTCTGCATCATATCTCGAATGTAGAAATACCAGATTTCTATGTGCTTCGATCTGTCGTGGAACACTAGTTTCTCTATCATCTTTATACAACTTTGGTTGTCACATAGAATCACGGTAGTATCCAACTCTAGGTTGAATAACCCTGACATCAGCTTTCGAATCCATATGGCTTCACAACTAGCAGAGCAAGTTGCTATATATTCTACTTTGGCTATGCTTAGAGCAACACTGGACTGTTTTCTGCTAAACCATGAAATCATAGCAGATCCCATACTATAACATCCACCTGATGTGCTTTTCCTATCTGAGATACTTCCAGCCCAATCTGCATCTGTATAGCCATACAATCTATACTCATGGCTACCATCATAGTATAGACCAAAGTCTATAGTCCCTTTCAGATATCTCATCACATGTTTTGCAGCTACCAGGTGAACCCGTCTAGGTTGAACTAGATATTGACTCAGAGTGTTCACAGCAAAACAAATGTCAGGTATGGCGTTTGTTAAGTACATCAATGACCCAATGATATGTCTGTATTGAGTCACATCCACTAACTCTGATGAGTCATCAGCTAACAACTTCAGGTTGGAATCCATGGGTGTGGCCATGGCTTTGCATTCCAACATATTAAATCTTTTCAATATCTCTACTGCATACTTTCCTTGGTTGAGAACTATTCCTTCTGAACTTTGCCATACTTCCAGACCTAGGAAATAATGCATTAACCCAAGGTCTTTCGTCTCAAATTCTTCTATGAGTTTCTTCTTGCTTTCCATAATCTGTTTCTCATTCCCTGTCAAGAATAAGTCATCCACATATAATAGTAGTATGACAGGTTCATCTTCTACAACCTTGAGGTAAAGGTTAGGATCAGCTTTACTCTTGGTAAATCCCATGCTTGTCAAGAAACTATCTATCCTTCCATACCAAGCTTGAGGAGCTTGTTTTAGGCCATACAGGGCCTTCTTCAACTTGCATACGTAAGTATGTCTATCTTCAACTTCAAATCCTTGTGGTTGTTCAATGTATACTTCTTCTTCAATCACACCATTCAGGAAGGTTGTTTTCACATCCATCTGGTGTAAGTCCCACTTCATCATGGATGCAAGTGCCATGATAGCTCTAATTGAAGTATACCGTGCTACTAGGGAAAATGTCTCTTCATAATCAATTCCCTCTTTTTGAGAGAAACCTCTGGCCACAAATCTTTCTTTATACTTCTCGATACTTTCGTCAACTGCATGATTTATCTTGTAGATCCATTTGGAGGATACTCTACTCTTTCCTTCTGGTTTGGGAACTATATCCCATACATCATTCTTCATTATTGACTGGTATTCTTCAATCATTGCTTCTACCCATTCTTTCTTCTGTATCACTTCTTCGTAGTTTGTAGGTTCTTGATCTACAAGATCACACATCAAGGCTACATAGTTGGAAAAATCCTTAGGTTTCTTTCTTTCCCTTGTGGAGCCTTCCGAAGCTCCATATATTTCTTCCTCTTGTATAATCTCTCTTGTCCAAGTAGGCTTTCTCTTTCATGACATCTCCATTATAGGAGGTTATTGTGGTTTTGCCATGTCATGTTCTTCAGGAGTTTCTTCTTCAGGGAGACATGTAGTTTCTTTATTTCTGGGAGCTGTCTCTTCTTCATACACTTCTTCATGTTGGCACTTCCTGGATCTCTTGGGGGCTGCTTCTTCATCGAATGTCACATCTCGACTGATTTCCATGTGATGGAATCCAGGAATGTAAATTCTGAATGCCTTGGATACTTCACAGTATCCAACAAATATCCCATTCTTTCTGGAAGGGTCTAGCTTGGTTCTTTTCTCTTTTGGTATATGAATATATACTGGACAACCAAATATTTTGAGGTGACTTACCTCAGGCTTCTTTCCCGTGAACATCTCTTCTGGAGTATTGAATCCAAGAGCACTGTGAGATATTCTATTCTATACATACATAGCAGTTCTTGCTGCTTTTGCCCATAGATGCATTGGAAGATTTGATCATATATCATTGTCTTCACTACCTTCATATATCCAAGTATTTCTTGAAAAGTCATCAATAAATGTGATATAATATTCAAAGCCACTTAAGGATGTAGAAGACATTGGACCACATACATCTGAATGAATCAATTCCAACATACCTTTTGTTTTTGTTTCGCTCTTCGGAAATGGATTATTGATGTTCTTTCCCTTCGCACGTCCTTTGCAAATGCCTTCATGCTTGATCTTCATGTCTGGTAATCCCGTCACTACTTTGTTCACATGAGGTAGAGCCTTGTAATTAATGTGGGCAAGCCTTGTATGCCATAGTTCACTAGGGTTAGTGGACTCATGAACAAAGGTTGTTTCTGAGTGCCCCTTGAGTTTATACAAGCCTCCTTCTTCTTCACTAATGATGATTGCATCTTCAATATTCTTTCCTTTGGGCCACATGAGTACTTGACCATCTATGAAAGAAACTCTGAATCCTTTCTTATCTAAATCTGAGATAGAAAGTAAGTTCTTCTTTAGACCAGGTACATATAATACATCTTTCATCTTTATGGGATTACCTTAATCAAGTTTGTAGCTTGCTTCACCTACTCCTTTGATCAGATATTGATAGTCATCTCCTAGGGATACTTTCTGAGGAGAGCTCTTCTCTTCAAGTTTGGACAACTTTTTATTTTGTCCCGTCATGTGCTTTGAAGCACCACTATCAATAAGCCAAGTGTCTTCTCCAGGTGTTACAGACCCAGAGAGTGCAGAGAATAGTACATACTCTTCTACATCTTCTTCTCCTACTTGCTTTCTTGGAGGTCCTTGTTCTTCTTCTTCTTCATATTCATCTTCAGCTAGATGAGCATGATATCTTTTTTTGTTGTTGATCCTCTTCTTATATTCTTGCCTCTTCATAGGACAATTTCGGGCAATGTGTCCTATCTTATCACAATGAAAACATTGAAAACCAGAGTAGTCTTTATTTGGAGGATTTTCCCTTGTTCTTTGGATTTTTTTGGGAGGTTGAGACTCCTTGAAATTTCTTCTCTTGAAGTTAGATTGACCTCTTCTTCTTTTGGTGTGAGTGGCTAGGGCTTGATCATCTTCCTTTAGTAAGGCTTCTCTATTTGACATTCTAGTCTCCTCTTGAATGCAGTCTTCCCTTACCACATCAAAATTCATGCTTTATTTTCTAGCACACATCATCTGGATGAAAGATTCCCAGGGTTTAATGAGACCATAGAGAGCAGTCATAACCATTTCATCTTAATCAAGCTTATCTCCAATAGCTTCTAGTTGCTCTTTGATCTGAGAAACCCTTGTGAAGTAGTCTTGGATGGATTCTCCATGACTCATCTTGGTGCTCTTCAGTTGAGCTCTTAGATTCATATTTCTGTTGATGTTTCTTCCCTCATACATTCTGGATAGGGCATCATACATTTCTTTTGGATTCTTCTTGGATGACACTTGAGGGATCAAGTGATCCTTGATGGAGTCAGCAATAATCCTTTGTGCCCTAATCATATCCTTCCTGTGCTTCTCCTTGGCTTCAGCTTCTTCAGGTTCTGTAACTTCTTCTTTGACATACTTATCAAGATCATTCTCTTGGAGAATGAGACCAATCCTATATTTCCATGCTCGAAAATTCTCTATGCCTTCTAGCTTGTCCTCAAGCTTAGTGCTTGGGGCCATCTTGTCAGAAAATCACAAAAAATTGAAATTCTGTGGAATGAGAAACTGAACTTACCAGGAGATGCACTTGGCTGAGGTGAGTTGACTGGTGTGTTTGGTTTTTGGAGATCTCAAGTAGATTCACTTTCCAAATCAGACTTGCAAGATTTAGCTTCTGCAGCTTCCAGCCAGCTCTTTTCTGGTTCAACAATTTTCTAGTGCAACTGTCAAACTAGGTTTTGACTTTCCCGAGGACTCACACACCCAAAAACCTTGATTCCAGGCTCAAAAGATGCACTTTGGGAGGGAGCAAATTTCTATGCAAGTAGTTTTCTGAAACTCAGTTTTTTTCTTGAAACCCTAATTTCTTCCGGGGAGAGAGAGAGGGCTATTTCACCTTGTGAAAGATGTCCTATTCAGGCTAGCTCTGATACCATGTTAAAATTCCATATGCTAAGCTAAATCATCAGTATTTCATTTCAATTTCATAACAAAAGCATATAAACAGGATCACTAAAAGAAACAGTACCACAAGAACAACACAGATTTATCCTAGGAAAACCCTAAAGGGAAAAACCCAGCAAAAGCTTCCTCAATATAGATGCCCCAAAACAATAAAAGGTAGAACCAAAAGGCTGATCAAAGATTGATCCTCCTCCTTCTCCAGCTACTTCTCTCTCCTTCACTAATGCGCTACACAAGTGAGTGTGCGAGTTCCAAATGAGGAGCGCCAGACCTCTATTTATATTCGTCCGTTCACTTAATAATTAATTCAATCATGTAGGCTCGAGTTAATCATGTAGGCTCGAGTAACCACAACTGGGGTGCTAATGACCCACCTTACAATTTGAGGGGACTTCCTCATGACTCTTATTAGTTCTTCCGATTAGAAGCATCGGAGTATAAAGAAATACAATTGGTTCTCCCGGTAGGACCATCAGGGACCACAAAAGATACATATAGAATATTCTTTGAAGTTACAATATTTCAACAAAGTGATCACTTTGGCATCATTTTTACCTAATGAAAGAGGCAACAGAAGGGTATAAACAATCACTCACACACTTCCTTTTGTATGCAAAACCAAGTAAACCAAGAAATCACGAATTAAATTGAACTATGGCATAACAAACGAATAATTTTTTTTAATTTTTAAAGGCATTAAGAATGTTCTTTCATTCTACTTTGACTACAATCAATCCAACTTTTTCTTTTCAAAAAGAGAATGTAAAACAATCCCTACACCTACTAATGCAATTTGATTACTTGTTCTCAAAGGTGTGCTACATAAATGACTCTAAACTTGTTCTTTTCATTGACTATGCACAAGGTATTTTGAGAAGAAAAGTATATCTTAGACTCAAAAAATGAAGCACAATCAAAATTTTACATAGAAAACGAGCACTTTGGCGTCATTTTCACCTAATGAACGAGGCAAGGGAAGGTAATAAACAATCACTCACACAATTCCTTTTGTATGCAAATCCAAGTAAACCAAGCAATCACGAATTCAATCGACTTATGGCATAACAAACTAAGAAATTATTTTCTTTTTTAAGGTCTTAAGAAGTGCAAAAAGGATACTAGGATTTCACACTTAAACAAAAGGCTCCAATAAATAAGAAATTCAATCACATAGACTTGTAACACATATCGAAATATATAGGCACCCCTAATATTCCCCTAAATTGATCAGCCAAACCAAGAAATTTCATTTTTTCAAGAGTAACAACTTGCAAATTTCATTTTAACAAGGATATGCACCTGTGAGAAAGAGTAGTCATGTATGTACATGACTTTTTTAAATAGAACCTGCATATGTACATGATTGAGTAGTTCATAGATTGTGTATGCACGCTATTGCTGCCAAAACTAGCAACATATATATTAAAACACAGAGCTCTAAAACAAGCCCAAAAAGAAATTTTCCTTTAAAGTAGGTTAAGTCCGACTTAGGGAATATCTAAGGAATGACTAATACCAATCACAAAGATTCAATTGCTAAAAGAAAACCAAACCCTAGAAGAAATTTTACTGTGTTTCTCCCTAGAGTTTTCTTATGGGATTTTACTCACGTAATAGTTAGGGTTCAACTATCAATAGAGAGAGGGGAAGACCCGCCGCTAATTTCCTCCTTACTCAACCTACAAGAATCAAATGAGAAAAGGAAAATGTACTTATTTGTATTCCACGCTTGAAATCCTTACAAATATATGACCTTGAACACCATTCTTTTTCCTTCCTTGAAGTTCACGTCCTCCTTCACACAAGTGACATAATACCTTCCTAAAATACTTTTGGATATTGGAAAAATAATAACAAAAGTAATAATAGATTTAATGATTGAAACACATAATCTAATTATTAAAGATCTAATATCAATTCCACCCTAAACATATAATGCAACAATGAATCATATCATAAACAAGGTTGTTTTGGGGGGAGGGGGGAATAAGAGTGATCTTATAAAATTTAAAGAGACAACTCAAAACAATAAATTATACCATAGTTCTCAGTGAGGTTCCTTTGTCTCTAGTTTGGTTATTTCTTGCTCGAGCCATTAACAACTTATCTTCCACAAACTTCTTCCAACTAAGAATAAAAGAGACTAAGGTGACTAGTCCCCACTAATTCTAGCAAGGAGGTCATATTTAGCACATGTAGAACATCCTTAAAAACCTCACAACAATAAACAATAAACTCGATCATATTTCTCCAACATTTTCTTCTCTTCTTAGAAATTGGTCCTCATCTTTCACTTTGCACCTTGTCTTATACTTTGTTGAGATTGGTTTGGATGGTTTTTTAATGGTATAAACTCGTATGAGAATGAGCCCCAAGTGTCCAAACCATCCATAAAGAATCTTTTTATTTTATTTTTTCTAATTTCATGATATGTAAGCGTGTTGGTAAAAACAACCCATGTATACACATGTTATTAGTGTGCAACCCACATACATATGCCAATTTGCATTTTTTTTAAAGACTTTGCTCACAATTTGATATATGAAGGATAACAACAACTTTCTCCTCCACTTTGATATCACGCTCATATGTAGAGTTGCTACTCTACTACACAATGAATTAAAAGATGAAGGAGACAAGGAAATGATGAAATAATGAAAGATGAAGGAGACCTAAAAAAAAATGATGAACAAGACGAAGAAATGATGAACAGAGGTTGTGTAATTACCTAACTACTTATTCTAACTAATTTAGAGTAATTGCACTTTCCAACAAGAGGATGGAAAATGCAATGTGATCTGAAACTTCCATAAATTTTACTTTAAAAAATGCTAAATTCATGAATTATAGGACGCCGAGGTATGCACTTATGGGGCGTTGCCTGGTCAACAGGGTTACCGTCTTAATATTTAACTAAACCTGTGATTGATGTGTGTTGAAGGATCGATATCTCAAGCCTCAAACTTGCAGGACAAGTCTCAAACTTGCCTGACATGTAGACAAGGTGGCTTTCGCCACTTGTTATACATTGAAAGCTTGGAAATGTGAGCGAAGGGTGAATTGGTCGTTTATTCAAATAAAGCAGCACAAAAATCCAGCTTCATTATACAGAAGTCCTAGGGTTGATTTGACAACTATCTACACCACGGACACAGAGAATTTGAATTCCAGCACAGTATGAGAAAAAATGGGGGGGGGGCGGGCGGCGCACATCTTTTTCTGTCAAAGTGCGAGCAAAACAAACATCGAAACCTACATTCACGGAGATGAAAACAAAGGCGAGGCTTTACCTAGTCATATTTGAAACCTACATTCACGGAGATGAAAACAAAGGCGAGTGTTCCATAGTCATATTTGGACTTGAGCAGCTCCAGCCTCCAACAACACCATGGGAAAATGTAGACTTCGTTGACGGTGCCTAAAAACGCACGTTTAGTTGTTGGGAATTGGGAGAAACGGAGTTACAAACGTGATCAAGTATACCACGAAGAACCATCCATGTGGCCTTCTGCAGTGTTGCGTGTTCCTGTAGCTTATGCCTTTCCTCAACCCTTTATTATTATAAAAAAAACTTTGCCCATCCCTTATTCACGGCTCGTACGCCTTTGTTCCCTCTGCCCTCTCCCATTTCTTATAATTACAAGGCTAATTTGGTACAGCTGATCACTCCATTTGTCCACTCTTACACCTATCCTCCCTTTCTTATATTTCAAGGCTTTGGTTCAACTGATTACTCCATTATCACGGCCATGATTACTTCTTTGAAGGCCTGTACAAAATCGGCCGGTCTCATCGCTGGGTTTCCAATCACAAAATCAAATGCAAATGATATTTCAGTCTTACCAGTCCCCACCCCTCCCAATTTCACGGGTAGCAATAACAAAAAGAAGAGAAAGCAGTCATGGAGGAGAGCTAGCTGTATCAGTTGTCATCACAAAGTTAATGAAAAACGTTTGCTGCAAAGATCGATCTGTCGTCGCCAATTGCTCTTGGCGTCCACGTCATTGCCCTTGCAACCCCAACAAATGATGACAGCGGTTATGCCTCCTTCTCTCAGTCTCACTGATTATCATAAGCTCACAAATGTTGAGCAGGAAGCAGAAAAGTTAAACAAAGTATCATACGGTCCATTAAAGGCTCCAAAGAGCAAGAGCACAGATGAGCTTTCTGGCTTAATTCCAGTTCCCCGTGCTGAAGAACTTCCTGATCGTGAAATGAATGAAACTGAAGTCGTCACAGCTCGGATAAGAAGAGTTGCCGCGCTCAAGCGAACAAAGGAAAAGGAAGAGCAGTTGGTGTTACAAGGAATAGAGATAACAAATGACAAGCCCCTATGCTTCCACGTGTATATTAGATTAGGGCAAGAACCTGAAGATGAAGAAGAATACGTGGGCACATTTAGTCACATGCCTCCTCGCAGAAGAAAGCAGCTAGGGCGCCACAACAATAAGCAAGATTTTGATGGCAATCGTGATAATGAGCAGAAAAGAGTGAGGAGGTGTTGTTTGAGGTTGGGATTAAATGGCATATTAATCCATCCACATAATCTGCTCAATGCATACCAAGAGGAGACTGTTATTGTAAAATTGGTTTCCACATTAAAACTCGATAATGATCCCATCAAAGTCGAGAGCATTTTCATAGACTATACGTAAATGCCGATGTTGATCATACATATTTATTCGGATATCTCTGTTGATTTTAATCAAAATTACACATTTAATTGTATGTCGATATTGCCTTCACATCCAACTATTTTTTCAATAGCAGTAACAAACGGTAAGTTTCCTACCATACTCAGTTCCTATTGAGAGCAATATGGGTAGGCGTTTCTTACCTGAGTAGTAGAATTTTCCCTCTGTTGTCGGTTATTTGACTCGAATTTGATAATATATGGAAAATGGCGTCAATGCATGAAACAGTAGATTAGACTGACAAAGCCATGATAGTTTCATTTGCATGATTAAAACCAAACTATTACACTTTTGCAAATTCTGAGAGTGTAAATGAATCCATAGATTCCATTTAAAATAAAAAAATTCTGAATGTTTAAAATTTGTAATTTTAATAATTTATAAAAAAATCCATAAAGAAAACCCGTAAAGACTATATATTACAGAATTAACTGATTCCGGGCTCTTCAGACATTAAAATCTGTATAAATAATTATATTCTTAATAGAAACTTAATTTTCATGTTACAATCGTTGATGATAAGCACCTTACAGACATGGAGGATAATTTCACTTCACATCAATGTCGTTTAAGCGAACCCTATTTTTGAATTCAATCAGCGAGATTCAACAACGAAAATATAATCGGAGTCTTAGTGATGCAAAGAGGGGCCTCAATTCCCTCCCCAAGAAAAAGCCAACCTAGCTTCTAGCTATGAGCTAAACAGGCGTAGCAGCATAATAGGCTCAGTTATCAAACAAGGCAGCAACCCTTCTTCATATGCAACAAATTTAAACATCATACCAGCAAACAAACATCATAGAACATTCGTTCAGCACATCAGGAGTTCTCTCAGAATTCTTGGCTCAACAGGCCTTCTTCATTAAACTCAAAAAATTCATGAAAATTACATTTAACAATGCCCCTAAGGGCTGTATGATTTCACATGCCTAAATGGGCTCTTCAAACACTTCCCTTTCACAAAAAAATTTATTTCACTAATCTTCTGCTGATCTAATTGCCAAGCTTACAATTGTCCATAGAAATATCTTAAAAACATTGTAACCTTTTTCATGAATTTCACTCATTCACTTCTGAGGTAATTCATCTTCTCTGCCTTTTCGTCTCTGAAATATCTAATCTTCTTCACGGCCTCTGCTTTTTTCTGTGATCTTCTATCTTCTTTTCTCCTTATTTCTTTTTCTTGCTCTTTTATTCTACTCTAACTATTCGGCTTCTTTTTTTCTTCATGCAGTTCGTTTTCTCCTTCTCAGTCGGCTTCCTCTTCTCTATCTCCTTGTTCTCTTGTGACTTCCTCCTAGCCGTTCGTAACATTCTTCCACAGCTTACTCTCCTCTCCTCCGCGGGTGCTCTCCTTCGAGAGACGTCTTCTTCAAATGCAACAAATTTAAGCATCGTACCAGAAATCAAACACCATACAATCAAGAATCAAGAAATTTAAACAACCCTTCTCTCCTTTACACTTTCCCCCTTCTCTACTCTTCACTTTATTCCACCCATCTCTCTCCATTGGCTTCCTCTTCTATGGCTTCTCTGCTCTACACTCTTCCCCTTCTTTCTCTCCCGCGTCGGCTTCCTCTTCTAATCACTGCAATCCCAATTAAACCAAGACCAACTCTCCTCTTGATGGATCCAGGATAAACCCAAGGCAATAATTTAGATTGGGTTTTACAAGTATTTAATGGTTCATTAACGTCCACGCAATCTATTTCAGATTTTACAAAATATTTAATAGTGCATTTAAGGATAACACTGTCGATGTAACTAATTTAATGTTTACAAAGTGTTTAATGGTGCATTAAGGATTTTAGGTCGGGGTTCACAAAAAATTCCCATGTAAACCTAGTTCATGTTTTCCATAGCATTTAATGGTCCGTTAAGAATTTTAGTGTGGACTCTGCGAAAATTATACATTTAGCCTATTTCGCCTATCTCCGGGTTTTTGAATCAATTTGCTTTTGTCATCTTAAAAAATGCAGGTAGTTATCTGAATTACCGGATGGAACAGATAGACATTAATGTGAATTATGGTGTTGATTTCGAGGTTATGCCAATACTCCGAAACACACAAAAGCTGGCTGTCCGATCTTGAAAAATGAAATTGACTGTTGAGAGGTGTTTCGGAGGGCGTGGGCTAGCTATGGAGCAAACCTCTCTCCATCCGACGGAGGATGAGCAAAGTCAACTTTGCTAGCTAGCTTATTCCTTTTCGGAGCCGCAGAGGCTCGGGGACTTCTGTCTTTCTCAAGAGCCCCAAAATGAACAAGAGCCGTTTGTTTGGATCAACGGCTCTCCATTCATTTTGGTCAGGTGCTCCTGCATCACTCAATGAGTCAATCCTACCGTTGTTTTTTTTTTTACAAGAACACCCCTTGATTTTTGATTTTTTGGCCGGAGTTGGGGACTTATATTTTGATCACTCCTGGGATAGATGTCACTCTGAGGACTCCCCTGTGGAAATCCAACCTGGGCCAGTGATAGAAACTCCCACCGATTTAACCGCTAGACCACAGCTCAGCCGACAATCCTACCGTTGTCAATCCTACCGTTGTTAATCCCGATATCTTCCGTGAGGAAACGCGATTAGAATGTTCAAATATTAATAGAAGTTGCTGAGAGCTTCCTTGCCACGTATGACTACCATAATAGTTCTTTCCACTTTTGAAGTATGGTGTATTGTAGGTTACACTGTTTCAATTCTCACTGTTTGAAGTTAATTAAAGATTTCAACAAAGTTAAAAGTCGTTAGAAAAGTCCAAAACTTAGAACGATTGACCTGAGGTTAATCTTTACTATGGTGAGGTTAATCTTTACTATAGGGAAGCTAGCGGCCACACTTTGGGAACACATTAAACATGTCTAACTAACGACATCCAAAGCTACCATAATAAGGTCCATTTCCACCCTAGAAGTAATTTATTCATCTTCCAACTTTCTCATCTTTCAAATATTTGATGTAGGTACTTTTTTTTTTGGTATCAAGTTATCAAATGATGCATTGGGGAACAAGGTCCGGTGGTAGGTTATGCAATTTCACTTTCAACAACCAACACTATTACAAAATGTAAAGGCATAATAAACCCATAAGAACTCTTAGATCAACATTCATGTATAAAATTAAAATTCCACAAACAAAAATAAATTTAAAGATACAATAGACTTAGAACATTCATAGAGAAAAATGTTTTTGCGACAAATTGAAATGGTCATATTGCGCCTCAATTTGTGTGCACGTGGGATTATATCTTGCCAAAGAGTCTAATGGGCTTCGATATAATCAAGATGACTACAAAACCCACAAATTGTTTCTATAAATTCACAACCTCCAGAGAGATATCGATGGGGCATTTTGTCAATCTGTGTTAATCTACGTGAAAAACCCAGATTTTGTGTTGGGTCGTTTTCTGCGTTGTTTGAACGAATTTTGAATTTGAAAAAGTTTACTCAAGGTTGTTTAGACTTGATGTAAGTATATAAATGGGAGGAAGGTCTGAGAAGAAACAATGGGGGATGATTCTTATTATCAAAATGATATTTGCTAATGTAATTGAAGGATAGACAGATGATAATAAAACTCTGCATTTTGTACTCGTAATTTGTTTTCTTCGCATTACATGCATGAATAGTTAGATCATAACCTAAATGGTTGAAGGATCGTTTCAATGCCATTGATGTTTTGAATATTGCATTTGCACTGAGGCACTCTTAGACTAGTTGTCTCAAGTGGTAAGGGCCCACCACAAGAGGTAGCGTAGTCTTCATTTTCAACTCTGTAGATTAATATTTCGTTTTCAGTTATTGCAAATTGGTTAATCTTATTGAAATTTTGCTTTGTGTAATAGCTTGCAGACAAATTGTTTTATTGATTGATGATTCTAGAGTAATTGTTACCACTTAGATATGTGCACAGAGAATGTTAAATTTCATAAACGCTCACTTGAACATTTTATAGAATTTAAATAAATTTCATAGGGATTGTTTCGGATTAAATAGTGTTTCTCATAGTTTTACATAATCGTGTTAGGATTAGATGAAACTAGTTTAAATTCAACAGAAGTTTAATTGCAGAGTACCTGTTTTGGAATTGCATAGAATGTCTTCGTAGGTAGATTTGAAGATTATCTCGCTATGGTTTGATTCGATTGAAAGTAGTTTTTATTTTCAAATAGTTGTTGGATTTAGATTTACTTATAGGATCACTTATTGAATTAGTGCATAGATGGATTGATGAATGAAAAGAATGGTGACTAATTTTAAGGATCAGATGTTCATGAATATTTTATGAATGGAATTAGATCAACTTATGTAATGATCAACATACCATGCACAAATCAAATCAATCTAAATCTGTCAATAATAATGATGAACGAAATAAGCAAAGTGTTGGAAAGAGGATCAAGTGCGTAAGGTACAACAAAGATGATATCAACAAGTGGTGAAGTCAAACTGCATAGGAGAAAGATACCGACAAGTATGGTCGGATTGGTCGATTTGATTAGAAGTTTTGGTCCAAGTTAGTTAGAGATTCAACCCATGTGGACCTTTTTGTAATGTCATAATCCTATACATGGATTTAGAAATAGGATCTAAAGAATCATCTATATCCATCTTTAGCATCATTTCTTTTGCGAGTCTTATCAAATCTTTTGGTGGATAGTTTGTTTTGGCAATTTGCTTGTGATTTGCATATGGATGTGTTTTGGTCTGAGGCTTTCGACCAAGGGATGTTTGACAATCTTCGAAGTTAATATAAGATGAAAATTGATGATGGAATTCCCATTTTCTTTTGTGTTGAATTTGCAATGGTGTGCTCTATAATTTTCTTGTTTAATTTGAATGATGTGAATCCTGATAGTGATTACTGGGTTAATACATGTTGATGTCTTCATTAAAGTTGTATTGTGTTGATGCTAAATGTTAATGATGATAATTAAATGTTGTGATTGATGCGCTTAAACCCTGGATCTCTGAATGAAACCATAATAGAATAAGAAGAGTGTGAAATTCCTCTTCCTTCTGCGGAAACATGGTTCCTGTAGCCCTCCCTTCAAGCATCTCGGGAGAGACTGCATTTGCTTTGCAGGTGTTGCTGGATAGGGTAAAACCTATCCGAGATGGTGTTTAGGGAGATTGGGTCGAAGGGCTTCGACAAATCCATAGGTGAACCCATGTCGATTGACTCTATGTGTCAACAAATGGTTTCGTTTCCAGTACCATAACGCAAGGAATATGGGGACATGTTGTGGCATCCAATGAAACCAAAGTTCAAGGACTGGTTCGATCAGAATGCTCGAGAATTCACAGCGGAAGAAGACCAGAGTTCCAAATTGTACACAAAAGAGTGGCTAGGAGAATATATTTACTCTGATATTCATGAAGTGTTCTTCTTCGAGTTTCTGATTATTCTGTTCGAGTGGTTGGCACAACTTACTTTCCAAAAGAGGAACTTCCAAGGAGGTGAACCCGATCAATGGACCCCTGAACTAATCCAACAGTTGCGAAGGGTAAAAAACAAGGATTCAAGAGTTGTTAAGGTGTGGATAGACATCATTTTGGAAGGATATATCACTGAGTTTGTTGTAAAAACTGTCAAGTCATATAGTGATGTTGAGATGGAACTCTTCAAGGGACCGAGGGGGATATTTCTATTATCTTTACAACTGTGGATTAAGATGCTCGTCTGTGAAAAAGGAATACTGAAGATGAAATCTGATGAGTAAAGCTCTAGTGTGTGGAGGTTGAGGGTACCACAACGACAAGGGTTGAATGGAATGATACGGGGTAGATGGATGGAAGTTACGACAAGACTATGAGGGAAGTTGAGGAAGAGTGTGGTCTCTTACAAAGTGGGGTGAGGTTCCGACAAGAGAAGAGGCAGAGGACCAAGGAGAGTCTTGGTGTGACTGGAATAAGAAACTACGAGAGGAGACCACAAGGAACTAAGCAACCCTACAGTGATGAAGGAAACGATAGGATACACCCAATACTGAGGAAGGACTGACCCAAAGCAACAACGTACCTACACCTTCGCGCTTGCGCCAAGTTCAGGAGGAAGAAACATTAACTCTTCGCAAGGTTGTCATGTGTGTTAAAACGGTAGTAACAATAGTGGATCGAAGAATACCGAAATGAGACCTAGAATGACAGGTGATTACATAAAGTTACCCTTGTTCCAGGGAAATGGGACTGAGGATCCTGAACAGTATTGGTTTCTATGGAAAGCAGTATGGACTGTAAAGCAAGTACAAGATGAAGACATCAAGAAAGGACAATTAGTGACGACCTTTCAAGGTCGGGCATTGGATTGGTACATCAAATTTGTAAAAGTACTGATAGGGCGTCAATAGAAGACCCTAGCATAGATCCAGACTGGACTAATCAAAGAATTCAAAAATCCAAAATTCGAGTCACAATACATTACTGAGTTGAAGGAGATAAAGCAATATCCGAATGAGTCCATGTGGGATTTTGATCAATGGTTTAAAACTATGATGGATAAGGTCACCTTTGGGATGAGCAAATTCCAACATAAGGAATCGTTTATCGTAGCCTTAGTACTGCACATTTGTATGCCATTAATGCAACAAAATATTGAATCGTAGATCGATGCTTTAGAAATTGCAATGAAGTTGGAGGTCTCATTGGTTGGCAAAATGGGGGTTGGCATGAACCAGATCCAATCGCAATTAGCCAACCTTACTATTTAATTGCAGGATATCAAGAAGGGAAGAGACATCTACGAAGAACTATGGTGCACTCGATGTCGGACAAAAGGGCATCATAAGGATCAATGTTTGGAATTTCACGAGTATATGTAGGAAGGAGTCCCAAATCCGCTGAGTCAAGGAGGACTTCCATGTTGTCAGATTTGTCATACCAAAGGGAATCGGTCAAAAGAATGCGTATACCTTCAAAAGGTTTTGTCGAAACTGACGAACTTGTTTTGCAACTTCTGTCGATCAGTTGCCCATGAAGAAAAGGACTGCAGAGCATATGAATTTCGCTAAGAAAGAACCATGGACACATATTTAATGAAGTAAGAAGAGCATTGACCAGCAGAAAGATCACTACCACATCCGCAATATAACCAACCACAACCGCAGTTTGTTCAACAACAACCACAGTTTGCTCCGCAACATTTACAGTACAACCAGATGCAGCAACAATTACACTATACTCAACCGCAATATGCTCAACCACAGCCTAATAAACAATAGTATTTTAACCAAGCGTGGTATCAGCCATAAGGAGGATTTCACGGAGGATTCTAAGGAGGTCGAAATGGAGGCTTTGGTCGAGGAGAAGGATTGGGGAGGGGTTAATACAAATTGGGTCATGATGAATATGATTACAATGATGATGGAAATCATAGCCATGATGACGAGAATAATGTCCTTGACTCTTAAAACTCTCCCATATTGTCAAGGCATGCGTCTAGTTTAACCATGTAAAATTTCAATGGATACATTCACAATTTGAAGAAATTTCAATTTTGGCCCTATTCACTGCTCAGTGTGTGGGGTACATGGACGAAATTTTTCATGGGAACATTAAAAGTTCCATGAAATTTCAATATACTTCTGACAAATATTATATAGATGGGAATGATGAGTGATGACAATGAGATGTGCATGTTGAACATTGATGGAAACGGAAACAATCTCAAAGATTATGTGGGGACATAATACATCCCTAAGTCTTGAATGTTGATGTATATGTAACTTCAAAATGTATTTCACTTGTATTTATTATATATTGTAACCCGATGTTTATTCCGGGATGTACTTGAGTCATGTCATGCCCCGATGTTCCTATCGGGAAGATCTATAATGTAAACAAGTCATGTCAAGTCATTGTGGATAATCCTCCTATTGGTTAAGGGTTAAAGTCCCCGCAACTCTGGGGCACTAGGGTTATTAGACTCTCCTAGTGAGGTCGGCCCTAGTAGGGTTTAGTCAAGTCGGGAATTAGTATAAATAGAGAGCTTGCCTCTCTATTTATCACACATCTCATACAAACTCAAGTGTAGCGCATATTTGAGGAAGGAGAAGACATTGGGGCTAGAGAGAAAGAAGGTTACTGCAGTCGGGAGATCACCTTACTGTTTTTGGATTCTACTTTTGGTGCTGATTCTATCTCTGAGGAAGTTGCGGGGTTTTCATGATTTATGGTTTCCTCGAGGATAAACACTGTGTTCATTGTCTCTTGAGTTTGATTGATGTGCTTGTTATTCTCTCAGTTAAAGATCCTAATGTATTGCTAGCTTAATGATAAAAATTTAACATGGTATCAGAGCTAACCTTAGAAGAAGACACTGTGCAGCTGCGGGAACTAGGGATTCCTACTTAGTGGATCTTCCTCCATATATTTTTAGAAAAATAAGGTTGGATTAACTCTCCTCCTTAGGGCGCATCTTTCTATCGAAGCAGAATCCAATTCTGAGGTTTTTCAGTTTTGGACCCAACACTACTACAGGAAATTAGGGCTTTTCACAGAAGAGGAATTTTTCAGTGATCCCAGGCCTAGATTGATCTCCTCCCCAAAATCGAAGTTAGGGATCAAATTCAAAGCATTTGGTTGGACAGAACTCTGGAAAAGAAAAACCCTAATTTGCTACTGAACCAGCGCTGCAAGATTTCAACTCCAAATCCAGATCGGACATCTTGACCTGGTAAGATCTAAATATTGTGTATTTCCATTTGAGGTTCTCAGTTAATATGTCTCATCATACCAAGCTTGATGAAAATCTTGAGGGAGCTGATAACTTCCGAGCCTGGAAGTATATGATCTCCTTGGTCCTGGAAGAAAATGAGTTGGACTCCTATATCAATGAGGAGGTTCCAGTTCCAGAGGGAGATGAGGCTAAGGCATTACATAAGAAGAAGTTGGTTATGGCAAAGAGAATTATTGCTGATTCAATCAAGGATCACCTCCAGGGATGATTTTAGGGGCAAATTTTAGCCCAGTGGGCTATTTTTCCATGTTTTTCTCCCAAAAAACATTCACCATTTTGCATTTTTTGAAGCCCTGTTTCGTCCAATTTTGATGGGGTAAAATTTTTTCACCCCAAAAATAGCCAAATTATTATATAAACAATATAAAATCCTTGGAAATTAAAATATTTTTTGAAAAATATCGCCAATCATTTTATAGTTGGTGGTTTAAGAATTGGTATTATTCGCCAACATTTATACACTTTTAAATAAGTATGGTTCCTTAAAATCATCCCTGATCACCTCATACCACAGGTGTCCTCCCTCAAGACATCTAAAGCTATGTATGATGCCCTAACCAAACTGTTTGAAGGGAAGAACATAAACAGGAAGATGACTCTAAGAAACCAATTGAAGAATGTAAAGATTCAGAATGCTGAAGCTATTCAGTCTTACTTTACAAGGGTATCTCAGATCAAGGAACAGCTGGAAGCAGTAGATGAAGAAGTGGAAAATGCAGAGACTATGATGACCACCTTGAATGGTCTCCCTAGATCATGGGATTCTTTCATTCAAGGGATCTGTGCCAGAAAGAAGTTAGTCAAGTTCAGCAGACTATGGGAAGAATTATCTCAAGAAGAAGCTCGAAAAGCAGCTCGAGAAGAGAAGATGGGAAATGAAGATCAAGCTCTCACAGTTCACTCCAAGAAAACCAGAAGGAATCATCATCACTCCAAAGGTAATATCTCACACCCTAGAAAAGATCTGTCTACCATTAGATGTTACACATGTGATGAGAAAGGTCACATATACAGATTCTGCCCTAATAAAGGGAACTTAAAGAAGAAGAATGAAAACAAGAGAAGACATCATGCTCATGCTGCAGAGGATGATGAGCCTTCCACAAAGAGAGTCAGACAAGAAAGTGATTCTTCAAGTGATGAATAATATGTGTTGATCTCTGCTCTTACGGGAACTGTTTCACAGGGAAGCAATGATTGGCTCATAGATAGTGGTTCTTCCAAGCACATGATGGGATTCAAAGAATCATTTGTGAAGCTATATGAACATGAGTCACCTCACAAAGTGAAACTTGGGGATGACTACCAGCATCTAATAAAAGGTAGTGGTGAATCCTCCTATATACTAGACCCTGGAAAGTCTATGAATATGAAGAATGTATTATTTGTTCCAGGACTAAAGAAGAACCTCCTCTCCATATCTGCATTGGATTCAAAAGGAATGAGGGTTGCTTTTGTATATGGCCAAGTTCTTATGTGGCCAAAGGGAAAGAATTTTGACGATGCAATAGTGATTGGGGAACAAGAAGGAGGTATATACAAGTTGAAGGGTCAACCAAAACAAGCTTTGGTTCATGACTCAGTAGAACCAAATGAACTTTGGCATAGAAGGCTTGCACATGTGCATTATAGAGCACTACCACTTGCAAGCAAAGATGTTGAAGGTCTTCCAGAAATTCAAGCAAAACATGAAGGGGTCTGCAAAGAATGTGCGAAAGGAAAGAATACAAAGAAGACATTTCCAAGTAGTGAAAGAAAAGCAAAAGGAATCTTGGAAATCATCCACTCCGATATATGTGGACCAATGTCATTAAGCTCTGTAAGCGGGTATGCATACTATGTTTCTTTTATTGATGACTTTTCTAGGAAGACATGGATTTACTTCATGAAGAACAAAGACGAAGTATTCAGCAAGTTCAAGGAATTCAAATCCTTGATCGAGAACCACACTAAAAAGAAGATCAATACTTTTCGATCAGATAATGGCAGAGAATTCACTTCAAATGAGTTCAAAGAACTATGTAAAGACTCAAGGATTAAGAGGGAGTTGTCCACTCCTTATAATCCACAACAGAATGGGATTGTAGAAAGGAAGAATAGAACTATCATGGAATCTGCAAGAGCTATGCTTCACAATCAAGATCTTCCTATGCATCTTTGGGTAGAAGCATCCAGAATAGCAGTGTATGTACAGAACCGTACTCCACACAGAGTACTCAAGAATAAGACTCCTGAAGAAGTCTTCTCTCGAAAGAAACCAGAAGTTAGCCATCTCAAAAAATTTGGCTGTCCAGTGTACATACACATTCCAAAAGAGAAGAGGACAAAATTAGATCCTTCAAGAAAGAAGGGTATATTTGTGGGATACTCTGAAAGTTTGAAGGATTACAGAATATACTTCCCAGGGTTCAAGAAGATTGACATCAGCAAGGATGTAACATTTGATGAAGATTCAGCCTACATCAAATCCAGAAAGAAACCTGCTGAAGAACCTGAAGCTTCCAAAATTCATGATACAGTCATGAACAAAGAAACTCAAAAAGAAGATCGAGAATTTGAAGAACCACAAAGACCTATAGATCCACCAAGGGAGAAGAATCCTCACAAAAGGAAACCTGCTTGGGTACGAGAGATTATCGAAGGTGCGGAAATATATGGGGTTCCAAAAGAGAATCATAGAGAAAGAAAGAGGACCAGATCTTGTTCCAGTTATGTAGCATTACTATGTGATTTCATTAATAAAGAACCTTCCAATTATGAAGAAATGGCAGGACGGAAAGAATGGAAGGATGCTATGATTGAAGAGTATCAATCGATCATGAAGAATGATGTTTGGGATGTTGTCCCAAGACTAGAAGGGAAGTCAATTGTAACTTCCAAGTGGATCTACAAGATTAAGCATGCTGCAGACGGTAGCATAGAGAAATATAAAGCAAGATTAGTTGCTCATGGTTTCTCCCAGAAAGAAGGAATAGACTATGAAGAAACCTTTGCACCTGTAGCCAGATACACTTCCATTAGATCGGTACTTGCTCTGGCTATGGTGATGAAATGGAAGATACACCAAATGGATGTCAAGACTACTTTCTTGAATGGTGTAGTGGAAGAGGAAGTGTATGTGGAATAGCCACTTGGTTTTGAGACACATGACAGGGAGTCTCATGTGTGTAGATTGAAGAAATCCCTATACAGCTTGAAATAGGTACCCAGGACAAGGTACGGCATAATTGACAACTTTCTATCTAGTTTGGGCTTTACCAAGAGTAAAGAAGATTCCAACCTTTACTAAAAGGTTGAAGATGGAAACCCAGTGATGCTCCTACTATATGTAGATGATCTGTTTGTGACAGATCAGGATGGGTTGATTGTTGATACGAAGAGAAAGCTTGCTATCGAGTTCGAAATGAAGGACTTGGGTATGATGCATTATTGTCTAGGTATGGAGGTGTAGCAGAATACAGATGGAATCTTCCTTGGACAAGGGAAGTATGCAATAGAGATCTTGAAGAGATTTGGGATGATGAACTGCAAGGCATTAACCACACCTATGGCATCGAATATGAAGCTATTGAGTGATGCTTCATTAGATTCAATTGATGCCACAATGTATCATCAGATGATTGGGTCCTTAATTTACCTAACAAACACGAGACCAGATATTTGCTTTGCTGTGAACACCTTGAGCCAATACTTGACAGATCCGAGACATGTTCACTTGACTGTTGCAAAGCACATTCTGAGGTACCTAAAGGGTATGGTTGATTATGGGCTCAAGTATAAGACTGATCAAAGGATTAACCTGGAGCGTAATGTTGATTCATATTGAGAAGGCAGTGCCATCGATAGGAAGAGCACTTCAAGGTGTTGCTTCAGTATGGGATCAAGTGTGATCTCTTGGTTTAGCAGGAAGAAATACTGTGTGGCACTGAGTACAACTGAAGTAGAATATGTCTGTTATTCACTTGAATGGCACCTCTCCGTACGAGTGCTGACATCCCTCATGTTGGCACACAAAAGGACATTTATGGATTGAGGGTTGCCAAAAACACTATAGATGGGCTTATTAAGAACTACATTCATCATCCATCCAGCTGGTTATTTTTACCCTTTAGCTATGTCAAGTCATGTACGCGACTCTTTAGATATGAAACTCGCGTGTTGTACGCGAGTATCGGTTGTTGCATCTCGCGTACAGATGTGTATGCAGGTTACCCTTAGACCGGTTATGAAATATATGTCTTCAGTGGTAATCTCCAAGGTTTTACCCTGTAGGTTGAACATCCCCAAGTCATGATCCCAATAATTTACCATGAACTCAAGTATGCGGACATTGGCCCGCATTGGTGATGTGAAAAAGAATTTCAGTAGCCCACTGGTTCGCAATGCCTGTATAGTGGGCGCACTTTGGAGTGCTGCTTGGTCCATTATTTCGTGCTCCCTTTCCCTCCATTCCAGAACCATCTTTAACCTAGCAAAACAAGTAATTTGATTCAGTGATTCCATATCAAAATTTAAAATTTTTTGACTATATTTAGCCTTTTTTCCTTCACGCAGCACCCACGACTGTCTATTTAGACAAGTCGCGTACTATACGCGACTGTCTATATAGGCAACTCGCGTACAGAATGTGTGTACGCGAGTTTTCACACTAGCAACCTGCGTACGCGCCGTGCTATTTTTAGGATGCTTTTAATTATGGAATTTGGACTCAAAATTGATAATTGCTTGGATCAAAATGAAGAGCTCAGGGTGTAGGCTTACCTACAACTGGAATATTTTGATTTCGTCAGTCCAATTGTCCATAATGATCGAACAAAGGTAGAAGGTAAAACTTTCTTTTTATGGCTCAAAAGTTCAAATGGTGAGTTTTGTTTGATTTTTCAACTATTTATAGAAATTATATTTCTTTAAGTGGTTTTTTTTATATAGTTTGAAAATTCATTCAACTAATGCCATATTTCTTTATGCTTTGGAACAGGTTTTTCACTATTACAAAGTGTTGTTGCTCCAATTGGGTGGTTTTGTCATTTCCAATGCATTTTTGGCACCTTTTATTCAAACCACATTAACCTTAGCAATCAACCTTTTTCCACGGACTATGGTATCATTAACCATTAGTTCCCTATTTTGTAACTTTGTTCTTCTGTGGATAGGACCCTTTTTCATGAGTATCCTTCTTCTAAGCCTATGTTGTCCTTTGGTGCTCATGCCGCAACTGTTTCAGGTATAGGGGTCTCCTTTTAGCTATTTTTCACGCCAAATAGAGCTTCTTTTGAACCTCTTTTTACAAGCTATCCCTTTATAGGACTCCCCGCCCTTATGGAGTTTCTTTAGGCCCGGGTCTGACTCCTTCAAGACAGACTTGACTGCCGAGTTAACTCGTCCATTCAAGCTCGTTAAGAATATGTGAGCGGGCATCCGCATTGGTGGTAGGTTATCTCTTTCTCGGACCATGCAGAATAATACGAGAAAGGATCGCTCTCTTTTATTTTTGAATTGAGAAGAGTATTCTCAGGTATAGGTTTATCACTTTTCTGGACCTGAGGGACTAAATTTACGAAAAATGAACACCCGGTTTGAGCTTAGTTTTCTCTTTTTCGTTCTCTGGACCCAAACATGAAAAATATTCCGAGTGTACTTTGTGTCTTTTTCATGCTCGTTAAACACTTAAGAACAAAGCAATGAGTTTATTGTTGTAAGCCCCATTTCTCGTAACCAAATGGATCTTTCCGAGTGATCTTGATTTCCTTCACACTCATAAAACTCAAGCTATTTTATGCTGTTTTGGAAGGAGCATTGGGTAGGTGGTAATCTAACCTTTTTCAAACCTCCATGACTAAGTATGAAAAAGGTTCACCTTTTCTTCTACGGAAGTTAAGAGAGTTCTTCTGTGGTATGTTTTATACCTTTTTGGCCTCAGGAGACTAAATTGGATGAAAAAGGACCCCCCTAGAGTCTTCTTTGGAGTTTTCAGACTCTCTAAATGTGAAAACACCAACTGAGCATGTACTAGTTCGAGCTCATTAAATCCACGAATCAGTGACACTATCAAGCATTATTTTCCCGTCTCTTCAAGCTTGTTAAAAAATGAAGAGGGATCCGAGTTTACTTTCCTGGACTCGTTAAAATTTAACAGGGAAGGTAAGGAAGAAGTTTTCTCTTGTTTTCAGTAATGGCAGCATGTCATCCTTGAACACAGCACTCTTTGTTTTCCGATATCCATGTTTCAGTGATTACTTTTCTGTTCAGCTATTACCTTGAGTTTCTTACTCCTCCTCTTGTCCGTTATACCTGGGGAATCTGATCATGTCTCCTACATGACAGATAGGTCTAGTTGTTCTATCTATAAGTTAAACGCTGCCTTGGGTCATATCTATGTTGTGCTCATTGTTCAAGGACTATACCCAATGTCTGATCTATAGCCTGATCCCATCATTGTTATATATGTTATCTATTGTGTCTCCCTTCTTTTGCCTAGTTCCTAGTCACTCATTGTGATCCATTGGAGGATCTATCACCTTCCTTATCACAGCATGGTTCCATTTCAGTACTTCCTGATGACGAAGACCTTGAGTTTTGACGTTTGTACCTCAGGATTCACTTTCATCATTGGTGAATTCCTCTGCTTCAGTTGTTGATTATCACCTATTGATTGACAAACTGTTGAATCCTTTCCATGTTCGACTTCAGCTTACCCTTATTCACATGGCTTGTATTGTCTTGGTTCTTTGGGATCCTTTATGAAGACCTTAGTTCCTCACCTATGGACTAAGTTGCGCAAGATTATGTTCTATTCATATACACAGCTTCCAGATCTTTGAAGACTCATCATTATTGTATATTGTGGCTTCGATCCACCTTTGTAATATACGTGGTTTTATACCCGTATCATATGATGTACTCAAATATTGTAAAGGAGCTAGTGTTCCAGTAAATTGAACATAGCATCCTCATATGTAATTTTGTATATGACATTACTATGTATTTGTTTCAGGTACTCTCTCTACTCCATTGGATTTCTGAGTTCTCCAAAGATAAATATTATAATGTATTTCGGCCATCGTTTCCCTCTGACCTCACACATTAGGGGGCATATGTTATTCACCTAAATGCCACCTCTCCGTTTGAGTGCTGACATCCCTCATGTTGGAACACAAAAGGACATTTATGGATTGAGGGTTGCCCAAAACACTATAGATGGGCTTATTAAGAACTACATTCATCATCCATCCAGCTGGTTATTTTTACCCTTTAGCTATGTCAAGTCATGTACGCGACTCTTTAGATATGCAACTCACGTGTTGTACACAAGTATCGGTTGTTGCATCTCGCGTACAGATGTGTACGTGGGTTACCCTTAGAGAAACTCATGTGTCATACGCGAGTTTCCAGTATTGATACCCACGTACATGTCCCTTTGACATTAAAAATAAAAACACGCGATTACTTGAGATTAGTTAAGCACCTAACCTTAATCACCTTAACTGTATCAACCTCCTCAACCTTTGAAACTGCCTTATTTCACCAAGTATAAATATAGGCCTTGGGGAGGGTATTTAATACATACACTTGGAGAGCAAAGTTATGCTAGTGGAGTTTATACAGAAGTCTTTGGAGCAGTGGAACTCAGAATCCTTTGGTTGCAGAGGAGTCCTTGTCTCAGGCGTTGGGTTGTAATCTGAACTATTTCATTATTGTTAATAAAGAGAATCCTTCTTCCATATGTGTCTTGAATGTCTCTCATATATTGTGGTTTGATAAATATTTATATTTCAACATTCTGTATATGATTTATCTAACCCATTTATATATATGTATCATCTTTTATTTGGAATATTGACTCTTGACAGGTGAAGGAGAAGCATCCCTGAAGGCTTTGGAGGAGAAGCAGAGCGGAAGAGGACAAGCTAGGATCAACCGTCGTGTATCGGGTGAGTCTTTTCTATCCTCCTGTTTCCTTTACTGCACTCTAGATTTGATTGCCTACAAGTTTCATGAGTATGTTGGTAACCCCAGACCTTCGGTTATAAGGTGTTTATTCCTGTACAATAATGTTGTAGCTTGTTCAACTAGTTGTGAGGTAGTATGGTTGAGGAAGCTACTGTCTGATTTATTTGATCTCCAGTTAGATGCTACTTGTATATACTGTAACAACCACAGTTGTGTAAAGTTCTCAGAGAATCCAGTATTCCATGACAAGTCGAAGCATATCGAGATCAAGTATCACTATATCAGGGATATGGTGCAGAGAGGAGCAATGAGGCTCCAGTATGTTGCAATGAACGAATAGATAGCTGATGTGTTGACTAAGACATTTGCTAGGGTGAAGTTTGAGTACTTCAGGGAGAAGCTTGGTGTTCTCCAGATTGAGATTCCTCCCAAGAGGAAGTGATGTGTCTGTGTTGTGCCCTTCTAACATGGTGAGAGGATTGGTTCCTTCCATGGTTAGATATAAGTGTTGTGCCCTTCTGACATAGTGAGAGGATTGGTTCCTTCCATGGTCGGATGTAAGAGCTATGACATGGTGAGAGGATTGGTTCTTTCCATTGTCAGATGTATGTGATGATCCCACATCCAACATGAAAAAGGGTTGGCTCTGTGAAGACACATCTAGTATTAAAAAGGACTAGCTTTGTGTAGGTCCCACATCCAGCATGAAAAAGGGTTGGCTCTGTGAAGACACATCTAGTATGAAAAAGGACTAGATTTGTGTAGGCCCCACATCTAGCATGAAAAAGGGTTGGCTCTATGAAGACACATCTAGTATGAAAAAGGACTATCTCTATGTAGATGCCACATCTAGTATGAAAAAGGACTAGCTCTGTGAAGACTCATCTAGTATGAGAAAGGATTAGCTCTGTGTAGATGCCACATCTAGTATGAAAAAGGACTAGATCTGTGAAGACTCATCTAGTATGAAAAAGGACCAGCTCTGTGTAGATGCCACATCTAGTATGAAAAAGGACTAGCTATATGAAGACTCATCTAGTATGAAAAAGGACTAGCTCTGTGTAGATGCCACATCTAGTATGAAAAAGGACTAGCTCGATGATGATACATCCAGTATGAGAAAGGAATGGCTCTGTAGATGTACATCCAGCATGAAAAAGGGTTGTCTTTGTAGAAATTCCTATGACAAGAAGAATCAAGAGATAGCACCAGTGATGATCCAGATCCAGTGATGATGATCCAGTAGTGATGATCCAAATCGAGTGATGATATAGATCCAGTGATGATGTCCAGTGCTGATCCAGATCAAGTGATGATCCAGATCCAATGATGAAGATGACCTGAATACGATGAGGACTCGATGATGATCCAGAAGATACAGAGAAGAAGACTTGTGCTGAAAATAGTGTCGAAAGAATACCTTCCTAGTTAAGAGGGAGTGTTGATGTATATGTAACTTCGAAATGTATTTCACTTGTATTTCTTATATATTGTAACCCGATGTTTATTTCGGGATGTACTTGAGTCATGTCATGCCCCGATGTTCCTATCGAGAAGATCTTTAATGTAAACAATTCATGTCAATTCATTGTGGTAACCCTCCTATTGGTTAAGGGTTAAAGTCCCCGCAATTCCAGGGCACTAGGGTTATTAGACTCTACTAGTGAGGTCAGCCCTAGTAGGGTTTAGTCAATTCAGGAATTAGTATAAATAGAGAGCTGGCCTCTCTATTTATCACACATCTCATACACACTCAAGTGTAGTGCATATTTGAGGAAGGAGAAGACACTGGGGCTAGAGAGAAAGGTTACTGCTTTCAGGAGATCACCTTACTGTTTTTGGGTTCTACTTTTGGTGTTGATTCTATCTCTGTGGAAGTTGTGGGGTTTTCACCATTTAAGGTTTCCCTAAGGATAAACACTGTGTTCATTGTCTCTTGTGTTTGATTGCTGTGCTTGTTATTCTCTCAGTTAAAGATCCTAATGTATTGCTAGCTTAATGATAAAAATATAACATTGAAACCATCCCATAACATCAAGGCAAGTGCCTAGTTTGACCATGTCAAATTTTGATGCATACAGGCACAATTTGAATAAATTTCAAGGTTGGCCCCTTTCACTACTCACTGAGCAGGGTCAATCAATTTTTTTTATACCTTGACCCAATATAATCCATAAGAGATTAACCAGTAAGTGACTTTCATGTTTGACTCTATAATTTTTTTTGGGTTGTTTTATCCTAATAGATTATGGTTTAGTCGTCTTAAATAATTCCATAAGAAAAAGGAAAAGACATAGAAATTGACATCTACATTAGTAGTTTCATTGCAGAGATGGGTATGTGGAGTTTGATCTCTGTTTGAATGGATGGAAAATTTGGGTAATGATGAATATGATTATGATTACTATGGAATTTATATCCATGATGATGAGAATGATATCCTTGAGTCTTAAAACCCTCGCATACCATCAAGGCATGTGCTTAATCTAACCATGTAAAATTTCAATGCATACATTTACAATTTGAAGAAATTTCAACACTGGTCCCATTCACTGCTCATTGTGTGGGGTTGATGGATGACATTTTTCATGGGCATAATAGAAGTTACATGACATTTCAATAGACTTTCGATAAAGATTCTATATATAGGAATGACAAATGATGACAATCAGATGTGCATGTTGAACATTGATGGAAACATGGACGATCTAAAAGATTATGTGGGGCCAACAGACATCCCCGAGTCTTGAAACCATCCCATGCCATCAAGGAATATGTCTATTCTGACCATGTCAAATTTTGACGCATACAACCACATTTTGAAGAAAATTCAACGTTGGTCGCATTCACTACTCACTGCACAAGGTCAATCGATGTCATTTATCCCTTGACCCGATATAATCCCTAAGCAATTAACCATTAAAACACTTGCATGTTGGACCCTAGAAACTTATTTTGGGATGTATTAGCTTAATAGAGTAATGGTTTAATCATCTTGAAGAATTCCATAAGAAAATGGCAAAGACATGGAAATTGGCATCTTCATTAGCGGTTTCGCTACAGAGATGGGTATGTGGGGTTTGATATTTGTTGCCATGGATGGAAAATATGGGTCATGATGAATATGATTACGATGAGGATAGAAATTATATCCATGATGATGAGAATAACATCCTTGATTCTTAAAACCCTCCCATACTGTCAAGGCGTGTGCCTAATCTAACCATGTAAAATTTTAATTCATACATTCACATTTTAAAGAAATTTCAAAATTGGCCCCATTCACTGCTCACTAAGTGGGGCAATTGATGTTATTCCTTAAATCCTTTACCCGATATAATCCATAAGCAATTAACCATTAAAACACCTAATCCTTATTTTCATTTTCATAGCCTTCTTCCATTCTTTTTGTATCAACATATTTATGAAGATGCATAACATAATAAAATCTAAACGCACGTAACTAGCAATAAAATAACTAAACAATAGAAAATAAATCAATAGAGCTACATGGAATTTTGATCATTTAAAGCTCAATTTTAGTTTCATGTTTCATATCAAAACATGAATATTAAATATTAATAATATGTTTTAAATTAACATAGATAATGATCTAAATCAATCTAAAATAACATAAAATATAAAAAATTACATCACATATTGTAAAATAAATGTTATAATAAGAAAATAAAATTTAAATTTAAAAATAAAATTCCCTTTTAACACATAATCACTAGGACCTTACGCTTTAAAACCCCTCAACCCATAATCCATAATCCCTTAACACTTAATCTCTAAACCCTTGATCCCTAATCACATAAGACATAAGCCCTAAATCTTACAACCCCTAATCCATTAAACCTTAAACCCTTCAACCTTAATCCCTAATCCCTTAACACATAATCCCATATTCCCTAAGCACTTAAACATTAATACCTTAACCCATAATCCCTAGTAATTTAACCATTAAACTACCTAACCCCAAGCACCTAATCCCTTAACGCCTAATCACTAAAACCAGAAAATTGCAATCCCTTAAACCCTAAAACCTAAACCCATAATCCCTAATCCCAATTTGATTAACCCATAATCCCTAATCCCTTAACCTTAAAGCCCTAAACCCTTGTTCCCTTAACCATGAAGCCTTAATCATGTAACCCGTAAAACCTAAATCCCCTAACCCCTTTTCCCTGAATCCCTTAAGGACTAATCCTTGTTTCCTAATCCCTTAAACCCTAACCCATAATTCACAAGCCCTTAAATATTAATCCCTTAACACATAATCCCTAATCCATTAACCATTAAACTACCTAACCCCTAAGCCCAAATCCCTTAGCCCTTGACTCTTATTCCCTTAAACCCTAATCCATAATTCCTTAACCCCTAATCCCTACACCTCTAATCCATGATTCCCATGTTATTCCCATATTCCCTTAACCCCCAACACCTCAATAGTTTAACTATTTAGGCATAGTAGGTGTAAACTTGGAATCCAAACTAGTGGTTAAAAAGGAAGCTAAAATTGACGCTACAAATGAAGCTAAAACGAAAGTGAAACTGGGAGCTAAACATGTCATTGAAATCTAGGAGAAAAAAAGTGTGTTAAAAAGGAGCTAAATAAGAGGTTAAAATGGAATTTTTATTCAAGGTTAAAGTCAACGTTAAATATAAGGAGCAAAATTGGAAGCTAAACTGAAATTTTTATTGAGCGCTAAAAGAAAAACTATTTAACATCAAATTTAGTGCCAACATAGTGTGGTCAATGCAAAAAATTCCAAAAATAGCGCCATCCCAGTAAAAAGCACCAACTTTTCCAAAAATATGAAGAAAAATGCATTAAAACAATCACGAGGAAGCATAAAAGGGAGCTAAAAAGGAATCTATTAATCAAGTCTAATCCCCATGGGAAGCCCCAAAAGTTTAACTGAAGTGAATACAACCTTAATAATAAATTTGAATGAAAAACTTAGGAAATTTGCATTATTTTCTTGGCATTCAAGTCTTCCAAATCAAGGAAGGAGTTTCCCTTTCCCAATCAAGTATGCATGTGATCTTCTTCTCTTCTTTCACATAGAAGATTGTACACTAGCCCCATCCTCTTCCGATTTGGATTCAAAGTTGATAAAACTTGCACTTCACCTAAAGCATGTGTCACTTTGTACCATTGACTTATTGGTATCCTTTTGTATTTGATTCATACCCATCCTAATATTTCCTCTCCCCTTGGTCTTGTTTTTTAGTATATGCAAACACCAAATGAAATCTATTGGAAGGAAGCAAAAATAATACTTTAGTATATTCGGGGTGAAATTTAGTTTGAAATATATTCCTATTCAATGCAGGGGTCTCCTTTTTTGGTTGTTTTCATCGATTTCAATTAAGCTAGTGACCTAATGATTACAATTATACTGCAAGTTATGTTTTTAGTCTTTGTTCCAGACTTGCCACTTGGTCTTGTAAAAAACACAATTCCCTTTATCTTTCTTCCATAGAAGAAGTACCACTTATTAGTTAATGGAAGTTAAGAAGTTTTGTGGCTTTGAAAAAATCCTTTTAAATTTTAGCTTCTAGAAACAACATTCGACCACCCTATGGTGTGATAATCAAAGAGTCATTCAGCTCATGGTATAGTTCAACACTAGATTTGTAAATACATTGAGATACACATGCACTTTATCATAAATATTGTTTAATATCATGTTCTCAAAGTTATATATTTCCCTATATATGATTAAGTTGCAAAAAAACCACAAATTCTCCTACATGACAGCATTTTCAAACTTTGATCTATATTAGTATTTAAAAAAAAATTCATTAAGGGGGGGTAGTTTCTAATTCCTCCTTCCTTCTCTTATTGTGTCACCTTTTTAAACCCTTCAATTCTATCCCAAGTTTTTCTTAAGAGGGGTGTTAGGATATTTACATGCTTAGGAGTTAGTTTAGATCAACTTGGTCTAATGTGTCTTTAGGTAAAGTGTGTTGCTTCAATGTGATTTTGTTAATATCTAATTCGATGATCATGATTGTGTTCTAGAAATAAAGTGATCAAATGTTTGATATTCTCCTTGATACTAATGACACTTTATCTATGGCTTAACACTTGATTTTTCCATGATCTATATTCAAAGAGAATGGAGGATCAATTATCAATGCAATTATGAGAGATTAATGCGTAAACTATTTTCATTTTGCATTAAGATATTTCCTAAAGTGGATGCATAGGATGAAATTGTGGAATGTTTCCCTATTTCATGGTTTTAACCACGTAATACACTGATTTCTAATATCTAATATTCATGTGTGAGCAATTTTCTTAAAGTTTCTGATCTATGTGGATATACCATGGCTATCAAACATTTTACCCCAATCAATTTTTTGTTTTGGATACATATGGATAGTTCTTGTGTCTGAGGACATTGTTTATAATACATATATTTGGTACACATGCCCTAATAGTTTCTTCTATGATGCACATGCCATACATAGGACCCTAAACCTCTTATAGCTCTTGAATATGTAATATGTGGCATGCAATTAGGATATCATTAGGATATTTTATATAGGAAAGTTGGGCATTGTGGGTATAATACATGATTCAAGGTTGAAACGTAGAGACACGGATCTTATTAGTTTCATTTAGGTAGTATGGCTCACACACACAACATTAGACTACCATAAATGCATTTTAGTAGGAATCATGACCCTATAAGTGGGATACAAGCACAATTTTTACATTTAGTGTAGAATAGATGGATATCATTGCATCATGGTATTTATCAATACCAAAAACCAAAGAATTAGGCCTCAACATTTTGTTTTATTTCTCATGGGGCATGTATATGATCATAAACCACCCCAAAGTCCCTATAGAGAGAATTGTTTACCAATGAGTGACAAATGGGAAATTATAAATTTGATGATAGGTGTACCATGCCACGTGAGTTTGCTTAGGTATAGGATTTAGGGGCTTACATCCTAATTTTTTTTAGTAAGGATGATGGGTAATTCAAGGGTCTCTCAAGAATCATTAATGTTCTTGGGTGACTAGAATCCCCATTTCGATCCTAATCCCTGTGTTTCCTTTCCAAACTATGTCTAGGGCCTTGATGTCCATGACTTTAAACATCCAAACAAAGCTCGTTTCCCCACTTAAACACCAAGGAACCCATCAAGTGGTCATATGTGGCAGTTCAAGGAGGAATATTTATTATCCCTAGATGCCTAGAAGCATCATTTAGGGCCTCAATCCTAGGTTTTTTCCCTAACCATGTATAGGGCATCAAGTCCCATATTGAGTAATCAAGAAATACAAATGGTGACCATATCCCCACATAGATGCCAAAAATACCTCTCAAAGGTCATTTGTGGTGGTTTCAGGCATTCTTACTGTCCTTGGATGCACACATGCCTTATTTATGGTACGAGGTTTGAGTTTTCTCCTACAACAATGTCTAGGGTGTCAATAACCATACCTAGTGTTCAAAACATCGAAATTGTGCCAAAATCCTCACTTGGAGGACAAAGGTATGCCATTCATAGTTTTTGTGTGTTGATTCAATGTCTCAAGATAATTTATTTTGAGGCATAGAAGCCTTAGTTAGGGATTAATGTATAAGTTTCCCTCTAACCATGTCTAGGGGAGTGAGACTCGCACTTATTGGTCAAACAATCCAAATCACACCCATATCCCCACATGGAGGACACAAATAGATTTTTTAGGTCTTCCATTGTAGTTTCAAGTATTTTTGTTGTCGCTATGTGGTTAGAAGCTTCATTTAGAGCCTAAAGCCCAATTTTCCTCCCTTTATCATGTTCATGACCTCAAGTTTGAACAATAATGAATTTATAAATTTATGCATATCTCATTGGATTGGGCATTGAGTTATGTAAGTAGGGTCATATTCCCATCTAGAGATTAGTTGTTGAGATCCTTACCCAAAAGGAAATATTTAATTGCATAATGAATTATTATATTAATTGCACCAATCTATCATTTAACAATTTGGTTTTAATTATTTTTAATTGTGCAAGACCTAGATAAATCAATTATCATTAAGAATGTGCACACATTTTCCTTCAATATTTTTTAATGTAAACGCAAGTATGAGTATACGAGTTGAGCTTCCTTATAATGATTTAAGATAAACAATAATGCACATGTGTTATGTTATGGGGTTTCATTTAGTGAAACTATGACATAACACATGTGTTCATGAAATATTAAATAATACCCATAATTTCATTAAATATTAAGGAATGCTTCTAAAAATACTTTTGTTTAACCCTTCTGCTAATACATATTTCTAATTAGAACACCCATATTTTCACTACATATCTTGTATAACCATTTTTTCCATGACATTTTTAAATCCCCCTTCTTTTTTATTTCTGCCACTACATTGGTGTTGAGGCCTAGAAAATCAAAGGTAACAATAGTAGGGATTCTCCCCAATAAAAATTCCCAATTAACTCGTTATTGTTTGGTATGGGGAATCCGTCCGGTTTATGGTCCGGCTACTATAGGTCAAGTAACAGTTAAAGCTTATTTTATCGGTTGCGGCCCGGCCCACCGTTTAATTGTATTTTTTAGTTTTATGTTTAGGTATGGTATGCAAGTGTCTAGCTAAATGCAATTGATAGATAAAATGAGGAGTGTCACAATGTGATGCGTAGGTTCTTACCTCTTGTCTTACCTCTCTCGCTTCTAAATCATAAACAAAGAAAACTAACTAAACTATCTAACCTATCCCTACGGAGAAACATAGTAATTAATAATGAGTAATGTATTGTATAACATGCATTTAGAACACTACAGATATCTATTAATATTTATGAATACATGAATATCAATAGACAGATAAACAAAGCGATAGCTCATTCTTAATTAAAACATTCATTACTCAAATATGATTGTGGAAATTTCACAGAAATAAATAAGAGCACATTCATAACATGAAAGAATTCATAAGTTAGAACGATCTCACAATTCATGGAAATAAGCTGAAACAGAAATAGTTCACATCCAACCAGTCCATGTCAAGCATTTGAAACCCCACAATACTTTCATTAGAGGAACTTTGGGGTCTAAAATGGGTCTTGTAAGAAAACGTGCCAACAATAAAATTTTTGAATTGGAATTCAGGAACCAATAGAATTTCAATAAAATGAGTCAACCATAATGGTTGAATTGACATATTTGTCATAAAAGAAAACTACTTTTTTTGTTCGTATTTTTGACATATCTCCCTGTGTTTTTACTGAAATTTTAGGCGGGAGAGCTCGTTGGATCCGGAATTTAATTCCGCATCTAATGAGTACCCAAACTACATACTTTTGATGGACCTTTCTACCCCAAAAATAAGAAATACCTGAAAAAACGTGATGATGATGTCATCATCATGTTTTTTCAGGCATTTCTTGTTTTTGGGGTAGCAAGGTCTGTCAAAAGTATGTTGTGTGGGTATGCGTTGGATGTGGAATTAAATTCTGCATCCAATGAGCTCTCCCACTCCGAATTTGAGTAAAACCATAGGGAGATATGTCGAAAATACGAACAAAAAAAGTAGTATTTTTCATTCTTCCTCCAAAATTAATAACTATTATTTTATTATTTTAACTATTATTTTATCATTTTCCTTAGGAGGCCCATTTTAGACCTCAAATTTCCTCTAAAGGCTCCAACCACAAATATCACTCTTTATTATAAGATGAAATAGTTCTTCTAACAATAATCTTGCACAAAAATAGTTTGAAGAAAGGTCCCTTGATACATAAAGCTTGCCTATATTTATACAAAAAATCAAAAACTCTTGGGCTGCCCTCGTTGCCTTTTGGGCTTCCCTTAACCTTTCCTTTACAAAATTTTGTCCTTTAGCTTGTGAATTCAGAAAGATAAATACAATATATTACATCATTTATCAAAAGTGCTAGACAACCCAACTAAAAGGGTCCAGCTTGCTCGTTCATAAACTTCCTCCATGCATTTGCATTTGCTGCTATGTTTTCAAAACTAGAAGGTTCTAGAAACCTGATAGTAATTTCATGCCTAGTAGCCTGAACTTTTATACCCACCACTCTTGTTGGAATCAGGCAAAGTTGGTCTTCCAGTAAGTGACTGCTAACTGCTTCATGTGCTATTTCAGTCTTAAGCACCTCTTCATCTAATTTCTTAACTAGCTGAATGGCTTGTTCATCTTCGCTGCATTGTTCCTGTAATTGTTTCAACAATATTTCATGCTCTAGAAACACTTCTAATCTCCTTACAGCGAAAATATGACACTGATTGTAAGTTAAGAGGACTCTTCTGCTAAATTCTGCACAGGCACTCTTCGTCTTCCTCACTGCCTTTACTAGCTCCTCTACTGCTTTGCTAGCAAACTTGATCAGCTCGTATTCCATATTTATTGTCTCCAGGTCTTTGACAGATATATCTTCGGGAGATTCCTTATTTGTTTCTAACCATGTCATCCTTCCCTACAGAGTTTCTAAGATATCCTGTGTCCTATCCAAAAAATACGAAGTTGTACATACAATTTCCTCCAATCTTATGTCTATCTGTTGAACCTTAAATATTCCTTCCACCATCTGCAGCTGCATTTAATGAACCTTATTTCTGAGCAAAAGAGAATGCTTCTTTAAAGGTTCAACATCGGCTTCCTACTCCATAGCTATCTTCAATGAAACTTCCAGTGAATTATTTTGATCTTCCAGGGCTGCTATCTGGGTTTCATACAGCTTGGATTTTTCTTCTGCAGTGGTTCTTTGTGCTTCCAGTTCTGTTACTTTATATTATAGCCTTCCCTTTTCCTTATTCAATTCTTCAACTGATAACCTAAGATTATCTCTTTCGACTTCAAAACTCTTATAGCTCTATTGTAGTTTCCCAAAATCTACCAAGATGGCCTGGGATTCCTTTTCTATATTTCTTGCAGATATTACCAAAGCAGCTTTATCCGCCTATAGAGTCTGACACACTGCCTTTGATACATAAACTTCACCGATCATATCCTCATACTTCCTTTAATTCAAACTCTGATTTTCACTTCTTTCTTTTTTCAAAGTCTCTTTCAATTGTGTGACCTTTTTCTGAGACTGTTCTAGGTCTGTCATAATTCTTTCCACATTATCTTCAGTGGCTAAGGTTAGGACTACTCCAACTCTTGCTATTAAATGCAGATCTTTTTTGGTCCCGTGACCCACTATCTTATCAGTTACCATCACTCCTGGTTTACATCCAGTGTTCACCTTTTTCTCTATTCTTTTGACAATCTTCTTTTTTCCCTTGTTGTAGAAGATAGTATTGAAATACGGCACCTCCTCCCCTTCAGTGAGAATGAAAGGAATTAACTCAAACCCATATATTGACACTGAACCTTCTCCTACTATACTACTAGAAGGAACAACAGGCTCTAATGGGCCAATATCAGACTGAACCTGTCCTTGATCAGTAGGGTCTTGTTCTTCTTGTGTCTCTGTTCTTGATTCTTTCACTGCCTTTTCTGTTTTCCCTTTTCCCTTATTTGCATCTTCTAATCTCAACCCTTCACTTTCTTTCTTCCTTCTCAGTATTTCTTCTTCCTCTTTTCTTTTCTCTTCTTCTTCTGTCTTCTTTGTCGCCTCTTTAGCAGTCCTTTTCTTTTCTTCTTCTTCAACTCGCAACCAGTTCTCTGCTTCTTGAACTAACCTATGAGCTTATTCTTGCCTCCTCTTGGATGCATATTCTTCCTATATTTTGAGTTTATTAGCTGCTCTACCCTTTCCTCCCACAGTAGTTATCTTTTGCTTGAATATTTTCCTCAAAGCTGTCATGTTTTTAGCATTCCGAAAGGTTTCTTCATCGTTATCCCAGAAATTTGTATATTCGAAATGTACTCTGGCTGCTGTGAAATAATCGACAATTTTATCCTCAGATTCATTCCTATGGAAATTCATTTCACTGAAGTGAAAATACTCTAACTCCTTAACAAATTCTACTACATTTTTTACCTTGGAAAATTTGTAGCTTCCTACAAAAAAGGGAACTGCAAGATATACTGCCTTCTTCTGATCAAAAAGGAAATTTCCTATCCCATCAATGTATAAATCTCTCACAGCCTCTTTGTGGACTACATAGTCTGTGGCATTCTTTGGTAGAAGATACGGGGCTCTCGAACCACCGTACATTCTTAAATATAAGCCTTCTTCCGTCAAATAATAGTTTCCATTGTTTTGCACAACTTCCAAGGCTTCATCTGACATACAATTACATTTGGCCAAGAAGATTAATGTATACAATGGAATGATGAATTTTTTACAAATCTCCTTGTAATGGCTGTAATATTTGTGGGCCCAGAACAACTTGTAAGCAGCATACACAGGGGCCCAGTATTTATCCCATTGACACTTTAATGCCGGGAAAGGCTGAGTGCATAGAATGCAATCTATCAAAATAGAACTCATGTAAAATTCTATCTTCTTCTGGGACACTCCTCCCAATGATGAACTTATACAAGTCGACATACTGTTGGACACTATATTTTCCCAATTAAAAATTGTACCTTGGGTAGCAACAAAAAATATAACTGGCACCCATCCTATTTTAAAACGTCTTCCATTTGCTCTCCCAAAAATTTTGTTCAGCATCAAAGCAATGAATCTATATGGAGTGCAGAGAGTTGATGTCTTGTACTCTCCAGAAGGCCTTGTACGGAAATTTTTTCCTGGGATCATCATCTTCTTTACTGTATCCACCATATCTATCTTCATCTCCTTTAACCAACTTTCAGTCAAATAGGTTTGTGGTGTGGGTAAATTGTAAGACATAGACACATAAGCTGGGTTGTATGTGGCATAACCCTACTTCTCGGTATTTTCCAGTATCATCCTTGTTACATCTGCCCTAGGAAGAATCCAACCTATCACCTCTAAACATGGGAAAATCTTAGGTCTGGTAGCCACTTTCTTAAGGGTTGATTTCTCAATATTTGCATATATGGGCATATCTTCAAAACCAACATCTGAAACACTCTGGTTTGAAATCATCCTATATACCTCTCCCCATTTATACTTTGGCTCAACTGCAATAATAGCTTTAGTATCTTCATAAATGACTTCCACTTTGGTTATTACCTCCACTTCAGGCTCCTCTTCGGTTGCTTGGGTCTTCTTCTTCTGCTTTCGCAGCATATTGCTGTGTTGATAATTAGCTTGTAACAATTATACAACATGATTTCAATCTATTTATCCCTAGCAAGCTATGTAGTGAGAAAACAATAAAACTACCAGAATCTTACCACTCCATCAATATGCATACTGAAAAATATTACTTACACCCAAGGTCCTTCTGAATGAGTGACTCAGAATAAAAAGGAAATGCAAAACCCCTTAATCCTGCTAAACTTCGGCTAGCTCAAAACCCCAACCTCTCTCAGCCTCCCGAAAATTCTATAGGTGAATATCAACTGAGAAAAAAAAACCCTACACTGTCGTCTACTTCAAAACAAAATCCTAGAACCCCCATCAATTATGCGGCCCTCCTGTATCCCATGGAAACATACAACCGCGCGGACTAGGTTTTAAAATGATGCCATAATGAACAAGGAGGTGTAGAGAATGAAACGCTCATTTGCACTGTGTCCTAACTTTCCAAACAAACGTCAATGGTGCACTCATGGATGCACAGAGGCTGGGTGGAAAAGCCTAACTAGCCAAAATGAAATGCTCACAACAAAATGGGCTGAACCCTCAGTAAAGAAAACATCTATCGCATAAAACAAATTTTTTTGCATAAATACCTAACCTTCCCACGAAAAACCTAATCCTATCCACCCAGGTGGTTTAAAACAACAAAAACTAAGCATAAAACAAAATACATGAGCGCCATCCTACTTGGTAATGAAATGGGAGGCGACCTAGATAGACGACAGCTTCCATGGACGAAGAAAACATATAGGAGTTTGACAGCTATGCGCACTCGATAGGATAGCTGCCACCGTGAAAATGACAAGTGATACGAACTCTATGGCTTTATACACTTTGACTAGGAAGGATAAATAAACCTAGCGAGAAAAATAATTTTAACTCACCTTCGGAGATATAACCTTGAAAGAATCCGTAATGTTGGATGGCAACAAATCTATTTACCTGGTACATTGGACGGGAAAGTGACATCGGAAGTTGGAAGCACTAGCCCTTCGGTATTGTCGGGAGCATCGTGAATCTCCCGATAGACTCCTCACTAAAACTCCACAACATCGGATGGTGGAAACACTAAATATTTAGGTTCATTCCGAAAAACCCAAACAACAACCATATTTCCAACTTAATCAGACATCGAAAAATGATAGTCGAATGAAGACCTGATTCATCGGATTTTATTTAAACTAAACTTCTGGAACATCAGCACACTGTCTCCGAGACCCTAGATGAAATGAATCCTGACACCGCGGATTATACTTCAGGAGGTTTTCGATAAACACATGGGAAAGCTAGTGGACTATGCATCCACTGTATCGGAAGGCTAGTCAACTAAGCATCCGATATGGGAAAACAAAAAGTCTTGGTTTTTTAACAAAAACAAGCAGCCCTAGGCAAACCTTGGTAGAAATAAAACATTCTTAGGCTATCTAGATACTAAAACAAAAAGGGGGAACCCTAAAAATACAAAATTTCGGGGAAATAATTGCAGTTGCAACAATTGGGGACTACCTGGCGGACACAGATCTCTGAACAAATTATCCTTTGAGATAGCATACTATTTTGATGATATCATTTTATTAGATTTCTTCAAGATATCTGGATTCCTAAAATGCAAGATTTATGAACTTTAATCATTGATGATAGTCCAAGTTTAAGAAGGGGAACCAGGATTTTGAAGTGTGGATAACTCTTCTGAGGCTGAAGACATGAGTTTTATTTTACCTCTACCTTTGGGTAGCTTCCAACTTAGACACCATAGGATCGTAACATATGGTAAACATATATATCCATTTGTTCATCATTCCCATGCCAATTTGCATGTTTTGGTGCTTCTGGACTTTTTTCCTTTTGAGTCCTCCTTGATTGCTTTCTTTCTGAATTTTAATTCAGGATCCTCTATCCATAGTGTCTTTTTGTGTGATAGATATTTTAATTTTAACTCACGGACGGAGAAGAACTTTAACAATCTCATTCATACTGATGTGGTTCATCATGTGTTTTTGATACATATTTTCCTTTTAGGAGATTTTGACTCTTGTTAGCCTTTTGGCTTTCAATTTATTGCATGGGATCATTTAAATATAATACACTATTTACCTTGCTTCCTTTCCATAGGTCTTTTGTTGTTACCCCCTAGGACAGCTTTTAGTGTGAGATGAATGGAGCCTCAAAATAGTACTCTAGACTTTTCTATCCTTAGTTATTTTACAGGGATTAAGCAGGACTTCAAATGTGTTCATAATCCATTTAGAAAATCTGTTAGTCTTGAAGAATGTTTAAGCATTGTATGAGTAAATAGTAGGTAGTCTTTGATCAAATATTTCAGTTTATCCAGAACTCTGATGAACTCCAAAAACCAAATGTCGTGATGATTTATTCAAACATAACAAACCAAAATTTACAAGCAATCAAAATTTGAGCAAGTAAAAGAAAAACAACTAAAACTAATTCTAAAGTAAATCAAACCATTTATTTATGTACAAGAAAACAAAATCAAAATCATTAAGAAAAATAAGGCTTGAGAACTAAACCATTTATTGGTAAGTTCTCCTCCCACCCCTGTAAGTCTTGCAGTTTGTAAGTTGAGGGGCCTATCTTTGCTGCAATCTGAAAAGGGCTTATCCATAGTTGCTGAAACTTACTGTGCTTTCCCTTCTCATCATGCGAGTGATCCCACTTAAGAACCAAATCACCTACCTCGAATTTCTTGTTCCCATCTTTGTGTTTGTCAAACCATCTCTTTACCATTTATTGTTGATGCTTAAACCTTTCACGGGCTTTGGACCTAGACTCTTCTAATTTCAGAATATTATAAATTTGGATTTGTAGAATCTCATTATCAGTACCCCTAGAGTCTTGGGCTAGTCTAGAAGATGGCAACAGAATATTAGGAGGGAGTACAACTTCTTTCCCATAGACAAGAGTGTAGGGTGACACACTTAAGGAGTTCTTGGGTGTGACTATATCGGCCTAGAATGCATTAGATAAAGCTAGATGGTAGTTCCTTTGATTTTCTATCACTATTTTATTTAGAATTATAATCAGATTTTTATTTGTGGATTCTGCCAAACCATTTCCTTGTGGGTAGTAGTTTGCAGAATAGTGTAGCTTAATTCCTCTTTCATTAGCAAATGCAGTTAATTTAATAGATGAAAAAGATGAAGCATTATAAAAAAACCAGGGAAATTGGAACCCCAAACCTGGTCATAATGTGGTTCTGTAAGAAATCCATAACTTCATCCTCGTTTACTTTTCACAACAGAATGGCCTCTACCCATCTGGTGAAATAATCGGTTGCCATCAAAATGTGCTTATGCTGCGATGAGGAATTTGGATTTATTTCTCCGATAATGTCGATTCCCCATTGTTCAAATGGTTCCAAGATAATCATTGGTTTCAACGATCCTGCTGCTTTGGCTTGTCTCCCAACGCTCCTTTGGAAAGTATCACACTTTCTAACATGAGCATGAGCATCTTTGAACAATGTTGGCTAGTAATATCCAACTCTGAGAATCTTGTGTGCTGCTGTGTGTCCTAAAAAGTGACCTCCAGCGGGTCCATCATGTAATTCTGCTAGAACTTTCTTTGCATCTTCATGTTCCAAGCATCTGAGAAAGACTCCATTGTAGTTCTTTCTAAACAGCACTCCATCAATAATCTGATATAAGGCTGATTTCAGACTTAATGCCCTTCTTTGCTTGGGGCTCCAATGCTCCGACAAATTTCCTTCTTGAAGATAATGGAATAGATCCCGATACCAGGAGTTTGGAGTTGTGAATAGAGGAAATACATCTGCCATATGTAATTCAACTTCATTATCCCAGCTACTATCTTCATTGTTTTGACCCTCAGCCATCAACTTACAGAGTCCTTGTCCTTTAATTATGGTTGCTGGTTTAAATTCAAGATCATATTCTTGCAAAGCAGTCACCCAATTGCCTCTTCTTTCTCCCAGTTCTTTTTGTACAAAAAGGGATCGTACTGCTAGGTGTGGCACTATTACTTTGGTGCGATTCTTAAGTATGTATGGCTTGAATTGCTTTACTGCCTTAAAAACTGCATAAGCTTGTTTATCAATCATGGGATAGTTCAACTCAGCCCCTTGCAGACCAGTGCTCATAAATGATATGGGGTACTCATCTCCCCCATCCTCCTTCTGTGTAAGCATCGCTGCTAATGAATCATTGGGAAGTGAAAGTGTACAGTATAAAATCCTTTTCAAAATTTGGACTTTTGAGTGATGGTGTATGAGCAATAGATGTCTTTATCTTGTTGAATGCATTCTTCTACGAATCAGTCCATTTGAACTGCACACTCTGCTTAACCATTTGCTGCAAAGTTTTGACAATTTGAGCAAAGTCTGGCACAAACCTTCGTACAAAATTGATTGTCCCCATAAAAGATTACATACCTTTTTTATTATGGGGAAAAGGGATCTATTCTATGGATTTAATCATTTCTGGGTCTATGGAGATCCCTTTTTTAGAAATAACATGACCCAATGGATTTCCTTCTGTGACCGCGAACACACATTTCTTAGTATTTAACGAAATGCCATATTTCCTGTAGTGCTCAAAAATATGTTTCAAATGAAATGCATGCTCTTCTCTCTTCTTTGAAAACATTGTAACATCATATAGATAGACCACAACACTACGGCCAATCAGACCGCGGAAAGCTATATCCATAGCCCCTTGGAAAGTTGCTCCAACATTAATAAGTCCAAAGGGAATCCTCCTATACGCAAAAGTTCCCCACTTGGTTCTAAAAGTGGTCTTGATCCTGTCCTCTTCTGCTACTAATACTTGATTATAACCGGAGAATCCATCTAATAGGGAGAACAGTTCGGAACCTGAGACCATTTGTAGTATTTGTTCCATGGGTGGGACAGGATAATTATCTTTATCTGATGCATGATTAAGATTTTTGAAATCTACGCAAAGTCTGATCTCTCCAGACTTTTTCCGCACTAGTACCAAATTAGAGACCCATTCTGAATGTCTGACTTTAAATATGATTTTAGCATCTAGCAGTTTTTTCACTTCATTTTGAATTAGGGGTTCTAGCTTTGGATGCATCTTTCTCAGAGGCTGTTGATAAGGTTTGACTCCAACCTTGATTGGAATCACATGTTGTATAATTTTAGTGTCATATGTCTTTAGGTATTCGTAAGTCCAAGTAAATACATCCTTATATTGTCTGAATAAACTAATGAATTTACTGCTCTCACCGGGTGAACAACACTTCCCCAAATTCACATATTTGGGTTCAGCCTCTATCCCTAGATTTAGCAGCTCGAATTACAAAGACGAGCTATGATTCTTTACATTCACTGGATTTCTGAACTTGTTGTCTAAATCAAACATCTGTTTCAAAGTTCTAACTCCTTTCCTAATGAAATTTTCGTACTGTAATTCTGCTTAATGTTCTTCATCATCTATTATGGCTTCTTTAAATGTATCATTATTCGTTAAGCATTCAAATATTTGTTGATCATCATCAAACACCCTCATATTAGTTGTGTTGTCTGGAACAAAAGGCCTGAAAAGAAAATCAATCGAACATCTATTATTCCTAGGTACCAACCTTGCAGCTGATGTAGCTAACAAGTCAACTACTGCAGTTTTTGCTCCAGGAATTGAAGAAATATTTAATGCATGAAAATTTATCAATAAATCCCATAATTCATTTTGGTAAGCCTTCAAATTCAGTGATATGTAGTGAATTTTGTTCCGAATTTGTTTAACAACGATTTTAGAATCTCCATACACTTTCAAATTTTTTACTTTTAATTCTATCGCTTTTTTCAGTCCTTGAACTAATGCTTCATATTCAGCTGTGTTATTTGTGCATTTGAATTCTAATCTACATGAAAGAAAATGTTTATTTTTTTCTGGATCAATCAGGTCACAGCTAGCTCCTGATCCTTCCAATGTTTTAGAACCATCGAAATAAAGAATCCAGAAACTTTCTACTCCTACTGAAATCAGATTACTAACTACATCTCGGACTAAATCTACTATGTTACAATCAATCTTATCAGTCCATGAGAACTGAAGGAGATCGGGCTGGATATCTAATATACTGTTGGCTTCTTCAGCTTGGTAATTTCCCAGTTCTAGTTCAAGAAAATAATTTCCCAACACAGAGTTTACTGGCTCATTTTTTCCTTCCAACAAAGTCACATTATACTTCATTTGAGGTTCTCTCAACACCTTTATTTTGTTCTGACATCCTTTATAGGGAAACCACATATGTGACCAATCTGATGCAAAGTATCCTTCTTATTTTGCCGACCAATCCCGGCTCAAAACCAAACCATAAGCATCTGGGATATTTGCTACAACAATGTCTATGTATTGACATACCCTCTCATCGGCAGACAAACGAATCAATACATCTTCCGTTTCTCCAATCACTTTTACTGTTGTTTTGTCTAATTGAAGAACTTGGCCCATAGTTCGTTTAGGTTCGGACCATTTTATTGATTGTAGACTAAGAGTGGCATGACATTGACTGAAGCTCTTGATTCCACCAAACAATTATGCACATTGTAATTGAAAATCTCAAAAGTTAGAAGAAACGATGGAGTTCTATACTTAGATTTTCCTCCTAAAGTTGTTTCACCAATCTCTTCCTCCAGTTGGTTGTCACTCTGAGGTTCCTTCTCTGTTGTCTCAAGTGCTTTTAAGAGATTTTCCTTTTGCTGAGGTAGATTGTACATCTCAAACAATGAGATATTTTCTTTAGCCTTTTCAATGTCTTCAACAATGTCATATCCCATCTCATGCTTAGTCAAACTTTTCTTGAAATTTTCAGCTTTATTTTCAGTAGGCTTTATAGACACATTTAACTTTTGGGGGCTCTGGCCTGAAATGACAAACTCAGGTATGTTAATCATTGGGGCATTATTCTTCATTTTCTTAATGTTCTCTTGAAGTTTCTTAATTTTGGGAAGTATCAAGTTATCTTCTTTTAATAGATTCTGACTTCTTGTTGTAACATTTGTCTCTGATATTTCTTCTTCATCAGAAACACAGTCCCATAAAACCAAGGTGTCTTCCTCTTATGTTTCTATGGGTTGATGATCTTTCCCTTTCTCTTCCTCAGTTTCTGTCAACTTGGAATCCTATAATTGGTTCATTACTAATGTCATAGAATTAATCCACTGTGGGCAATTCTTCTCAGAATGAGGTTGCGGATGGAATGTACAAAAATTATCCATTCCTACATCCATCAAATTCATGGCCGAGGGACTATGTGGGGGAGGCTTAGGTTGACTATTATCACCTCTCTTTTTTTAATAAGGCTTGTATTGTTTGTGAGCCTCCTTTTATTTTTCTAAATCAATCACCCTGTTTTATAACTTCTGCATCATCTTCACTACCCCATCTAACTCCTATGGTTCTTTGTGCTTCCAGTTTTGTTACTTTATCTTCTAGCTTTCCCTTTTCCTTAGTCAATTCTTCAACTGATAACCTAATATTATCTCTTTCGACTTCCAAACTCTTATATCTCTGCTGTAGTTTCCCAAACTCTACCAAGGTGGCCTAGGATTCCTTTTCTATATTTCCTACAGATATTACCAAAGCATCTTTATCTTCCTGTAGAGTCTGACACTCTGCCTTTGATACCTCAACTTCACTGATCATATCCTCATACTTCCTTTTGAAACTCTGATTTTCACTCCTTTCTCTTTTTAAAGTCTCTTTCAACTGTGTGACCTTTTTCTAAGACTGTTCTAGATCTATCATGATTATGTCCACATTATCTTCAGTGGCTAAGGTTAGGGCTACTCCCGCTCTTGCTATTAAATGTGGATCTTTGTTGGTCCTGTGAACCACTGTCTTATCAATTACCATCACTCCTGGTTTACCTCCAGTGTTCACCTTTTTCTCTATTCTTTTGATAGTCCTCTTTTTTTCCTTGTCATATAAGATAGTGTTGAAATCTAGCACCTCCTCCTTTTCAGTGGGAATGAAAGGAATTAACTCAAACCCAGATATTGACACTGAACCTTCTCCTACTATACTACTAGAAGGAACAATAGGCTCTAATGGGTTAATATCAAACTAAGCTTGTCCTTGATCAGTAGGGTCTTGTTCTTCTTGTGTCTCTATTCTTTATTCTTCCACTGCCTTTTCTATTTTCCCTTTTCCCTTATTTGCATATTCTAATCTCAACCCTTCACTTTATTTATGCCTTCTTAGTATTTCTTCTTCCTCTTTTCTTTTCTCTTCTTCTTCTATCTTCTTTGCCGCCTCTTCAACTGTCCTTTTCTTTTCTTCTTCTTCAGCTCGCAACCAGTTATCTGCTTCTTGAACTAACCTATGAGCTTCTTCCTACCTCCTCTTGGCTGCATCTTCTTCCTGCCTTTTGAGTTTATCAGCCGCTTTACCCTTTCCTCCCATAGTAGCTATCTTTTGCTTGAATCTTTTCCTCAAAGCTGTCATGTTTTTAGCATTCCGAAAGGTTTCTTCATCTTTATCCCATAAATTTGTATATTATAAATGCACTCTAGTTGCTGTGCAATAATCAACAAATTTATCCTCAGAGTCATCCCTATGGAAATTCATTTCACCGAAGTGAAAATATTCTAACTCCTTAACAAATTCTACTACATTTTTTACCCTAGAAAATTTGTAACTTCCTACAAAATAGGGAACTGTAGGATATACTGCCTTCTTCTACTCAAAAAGAAAATTTCCTATCCCATAAATGTATAACTATCTCATAGCCTCTTTGTGAACTACACAGTTTGTGGCATACTTCAGTAGAAGAGAAGGGGCTCTCAAACCATCGTACATTCTTAAATATAAGCCTTGTTCTGTCAATGTTGGCACTTAGGGCAGACCCGGGTTCTTATACTTCTATTTACCAACCAACAAAGAGACCCACAGTGTTGGCCCTTTCGGCAACAACCTGCGAACAGGTTGTAGTCTCACCCGAAACAGCTATGGGGTGCCGCAGAATCAGGTTTCTGTAGGCAAAAGAGGGATATTACTGTACCTTTAGCCTTAACAAAGTATAATTATATAATACAGATCTTCAACATTCACTTAAATAGCTTCGCAGTTTAGATAAAAACAGTTACTTGCTTAACCCTTAACTGGGAATTCACAACGAAGTTAATACTTAACAGTTTATCTTACTCTATCATTCATCTACTTATCAAATGCATAAAACATAACAAGAACAAAAAAACAAGAACCACCACAACACAAGATATACGTGGTTCACCCCCAGTGTAGGGGCTATGTCCACAGAACTGCATTTATATTAAACTCTTTACAAACACACAGTTCTGATCTGCGCACTCAGCTGCAGATCTTCTCAACAACCCAAATCTACGCACTTAGCTACAGAACCTTTCTTCCAAAACCCTCTGTGCACTCAGCTGCAGAGGTCATCCACGCACTCAGCTGGGACTTAGACCTTAACTCAAAACCCTCTGCGCACTCAGCTGCAGAGGTCGTCCACACACTCAGCTGGGACTTAACCTTAAACCTAAAAAATAGGCCTTAGCTTCTTCGCATCAAATTATCATCATACAAAAACCTTCAAAAAAGCTCTTTTCTCCTTTACATAAGTGCCTATTTATACAAGTGCACTATTACAACACCATGAGCTTAAACCATGGGCTTAAAAACCATGGGATATTTACAAAAAGAGGGGCTTCGACCCAACCCCGAAACCCCTAAGACTATTTTGGACCGCAACTCCGCTTACAAGCTTCGCACCAAAACCGTGGAGTTGCCAAAATTAAGGACCTTCAAGGTCTGAGCCCCAACAAGCCCCTAAGACTCACCAATGTCCCATCCCATGGCACTCTGTTGCTTTTCTGGTGGAAGAATCTTGTTGGTGAAGATAGTGAACTGCTTGTTGAGGCTACGAATGATATCTTCGGCTGCTTTCTCCTTCTCCACTATCTCTTGCAGTGTTGCTGCTGATGCTTCGTTGGCCTTTTCTTGTGCAAATGCATCATACTCCTTCAAAACTTTGAGCTGTTTGTTCGCAGCAGTGCTCAATTCCAAGGCCTCGTTAATAAGGGGTTGCATAGAGTTCACCGACAATGTTTCTTTCCTTCTGCAGGACTCAATTTCTTGCTAGAGCTCATTGCTATGCTTCACCTTAAGCATCTTCTGCATAGGAGGCAATGTCTTGATTTCCGCTTTGACTGTATCCAGATCTGTCTATCGCTGCTTAATGGTTTCTTGCAGCTTTTCTACCTCTAGATTGTCCTGCAATTTTTCCCAGGCCTCGACACTTTCGTCCAGCAGCTTTGATGCACTACTCACAAGATCTGTGATCTTTGTTGCTGAGGCCTGAATATCTCTGCGACGATGTTCTCTGACCTCTGGTGGACTCTCAGGAGTGATGCGAAGTTGAAGTTCCGTAATCTGAGCCTCATGTTCTGCTTTCAGCTTCTCTATTAGGATTCGAGACTGTTGTGCATAGTCTTTCAGCTTGACGATTCTCTGCTCTCGTTCTTCTTCAGCCTGCATGTCGAAGTCAGGAAGACTTCAACACGCCTCATCCAATACTCGTGCCAGTGCATCCTGCTTGCTTTTTGCTTCCCTATTTTTCTGTTCAGCTTCTTCCAACTGCGCTGCGAGGCTCTCACTCTACTTCATGGACTTCTCTAGCTACCTGTGTGAGTAACTGTCGCATTCTCAGATCTCGTTCATGATTTCCAACTGACAAAGATGTAGCTCCGGCATAGACAACTTGGCGTAGTCTATCTCAACTGTCATACTCATCTGCAATCGAGAGGCTGCAATAGTTATTATGAGGGGTGCACTTGGTACTTGACCTCTGTTGTTTCTAGCTGGCCATTGCCTTGTATCTGGCTGCGTGCCTATTGGGGCACTGCTTGCTGCAGCGCCAGTCGATGATCGTTCTGCTAACTCCTTGAGTTCTGTAATTCACTGTGCTACGCCAACGAGCGCGTCAAGATGTGTAGCTACAAATTTTGACCATTTGTTGGTTAATACTTCTATGGACTTCGTCAGAGCCTAGTCAAGCTCTTTAATCGTCAAAGCAGGCTCTTCAACGATATTCTTGTCCTTCGACGCCTTAGCTTTCTTTCTAGGTGAATGCTTCATAACTTCCTCCACTTCTGGAGACTTGCGCTTATCTGGGCGATTAGGGTCAAAAATTTTCTTTACTCATTCTTCTTCTTCATCATCAGTTTCGTCATCGCCACCATGGTCATCTCCGCCCTACTGCGATTCATCTTATTCTTCGCTTTCTTCTGGTGGGTCACTCTGCGGCCACTGACTAGGACCTGTGCCCACATCTGTCACTGGGGGGACTGGGATATTGGGCCTTGTTCCCATGTCCTTCATCCATTCGGTCGGCCACTGCTGGACTACTGCGATGATGTCTTCCTGGTTCACCACATATGGCAACTTCCAGCATGTATGCTTCTTATCTGCACGGGCCTAGATGAAGACATTGTGCATGTCAGCCTTGAAGTTGGCCACTCCAGCTTACTGAGAGAATAGCTCATTACTGAGCCGTGACGTTTTCAGGATCTCATATGAAATATTCATTGCATAAAAGGTGAACACGTAGTTCATCATCTGCTACAAGGCCTTATCCTGCGAGATCCAAAGAGATGCATACCTTGTTGCGCCAGGCATATCCGAAGGCACATCAACAAACTGTGCCTTGGTAGGCTCTCTCCATCCTACCAGTGCAATAAGAACTAACAAACATGAGTAATGAAAGGGTCTACCTTTCTCCTGCGCATCGCGGACATCTTCGAGGAACTCCCTAGCAATGTATTCTGCCCATTTGTAACTGTAGCCTTCGGCACAGTTCGCAGCAATACTGACAATTGGGGCTGGTACTTCATTTGGTCTGCACTTCCTCATTAATTTGCATGCTAGGATCTTTGCAGCGAAGCGAATGTTTTGGTGCCAAATTGTCGAGGTTTTATACCCTCGCTTTCCTTTCGTCAGGCCGAAGCGGTCCTTCATGTGCTACGCCAGCTTTGTATCCTTGTGTTTTCTGACAAACTCAATCCTAGGATCAGGCCCTTCCCTTGGCAAGCCTGTGATCCTATGAATTAGCTGTCCATCAATGGCTATTTTCTGGCTTCCTATCCATAGGTGCCCATCATGCACCAACGCCAATAGCTGCTTGACCACCATGGTAACCTGCGTGCTGCGACCGAAGTGGGGGACATTGAGCATCTTCAACAAGCCAGCTTGCTCCAAGCCAATAGCCCAATGTTTCACTTCCAGCAGCGTCGTACTCGCCTCTGGATAATGGACAGAGTGCAAGTATTTCCTAGGTGCGAACTGTGGAAATTTCCCATGATCATTCATATCGTGGTTTGCATACTTGAGCCAGTCTATCTTGCCTATCATCGTTCCAGCCAACTACACACCATGTGGCAGCGAAGGGGTGCGTAATGTGAACTTGGTTGTCCGTCGAGGTGGCTGAACTCCTGGTCGAACAGGTGGAAGATATGGTGGACGTTGTGGTGCAACATTCTCATCCTCACCAAAGTCTTCAAATTCTCCAGAAGGATTCATCACGGGATCCTCCGGTGTCTTCCCTGATGGCTTGTTCCTTTATTCATTCCGCTTAGAATGAGCTTCAGCCTTAAATTTATTTCTGGTTGATCATGTATGCATTGGTTGATTTGGCGCTGGGGGAGTTTCTTCGCGAGGTGCAGATGCAGGTGGATTGCTCATAAGGTTCTGCAGACCCCTCTGTCTAAATTCACTTAACAATTCCTGGACTTCGCGATCAGCTGACATGGAATCAACTCAAGAAAATGTGTAATGCAAAATTCGTAGGCTTGGGTGTCTTCTTATAGACTCCAACGACCAAATATGCCATAACTATGCATTAAAGACACCAAATCTAACAAAGCAGCTATAGATCTTGTCCAAACGACGCTATATTTCCCAGAATCTCATCATTACAGGCAGTTAATACAATTAATGTACCGGCGCCGCCAAATATGATTTTTTCCAACAGTCGCATTTTAAGCTTTGACACACCTTTCTTCTTCGGCACAACCACTAACTTCAGCTTTGCCATAATAAGGACCTTTGACACAGTACATACCTTCGACCTGTCCTGACACAAGCTTCAACAGAACTTCGAACTTCGACCAACGACAGAATTTCCTTCCACAACCTTTGACACTTCCAATAATGTGCCAAATCTTCTTTGAGAATAGTTTCATTATAGTCTAGTACCCAATTTCAACTGTTCTTGGTACTTAGACTCTTCTTCTGCTATTAGTTTCGATCAGGGGGTACAGGCCCATCCCTATACTTCTTTAATCTACTTCCATTCACCATGGAGGCAAAAATTTCTCCATTCAATTTAGCTAACTGAACTACGCCACCATTGGTAACTTTCTAAACTATGTATGGTCCTTTCCAATGTGTCTTGAACTTACCTGGGAACTTCATGAATTTACTGTCGTACAAGAGCACAAGATCACCATTCTAGAAATGCTTCTTCTTAATGTGTCTATCATGCCATGCTTTTTTTCTAGATTTCTGCACTTGTTGCTGGAAACCTGCAATGAATCTGTCTTCTTCTAGTTCTAGTATCCTCGCCAGCCTTTCATTCAACATAGCTAGATCATCCATCCCTATGAAGGCAGATATTCTGAGGCTAGGAACAATGTACTCCATGGGCATAACTGCTTCTTGTCCATATACCCGCCTAAAAGGTGTATGGCCTGTCAACTTCTTGCAAGTGGTTCTATAAGCCCATAATACTGTTGGAATTCTAAGATCCCAATCATTTCTATTAACATTGCAAACCTTCGTCAGAGCGTGCTCAAGAATCTTTTTAAAGGCTTCGACAGTTCCATTTGCTTGAGGATGGTAGGCAGTACTCTTCTGATGATATACTTGAAATTCTTCGGTCAATGCTTCAATAGTCTTATTCAGAAAATGTGATCCTTGATCACTCATAAGAATTCTAGGACATCCAAACCTGGACAAAATATTATCAAATATGAACTTCGCGGTTGTAGCAGCACTACAGTCCTTGACTGGTTGAGCTTCTACCCAACAAGTAAGGTAATCAGTTGCTGTAATAATGTATCTTACTCCAGATTTTTTTGCAGGGGGATTGATTGGTCCAACAAAATCAATAGCCCACTTGTCAAATGATTGTAAAGTTACCTGTGGAACTAGAGGCATCTCATCCCTCCTGGATGGTTTGCATGTCCTTTGATAGATATCACAGCTGTGGCAATACTCTCTTGCATCCTTATGAATCGTAGGCCACCACAATCTAGCTATCAGAATCTTCTGTGCCATAGCTTTTCCTGCATAATGACCTCCTGCTGCTCCAGAATGTGCCTCAGCCAAAATCAATGGATTTTCATGCTCCAAGAAACATTTGCGTAGTATTTCATCTGGTCCCATCTTATATAGTTGTCCTGCTATCAAGGTAAAGTCAGCTGCTCTAACCACCAGCTGCTTCTTCTGCTGTGTTGTCATCTCAAAGGGTGCAAACCCTGTAGACAAGTACTGAACAATATCCTGAAAATAGTCATCAACCATCTGGATGGAAAACAACTAGGCATCAGGAAGACCTTCGTCCAAACTAGTGGGCTCTTCTCCTGACTCGAGCCTCGACAAGTGGTCAGGCCCCAAGTTAATTCTTCCTGGCTTAACTATGATCTCAAAGTCATACTCCTGAAACAAAATCAGCCATCTGCATATCCTTCCACCTAACACAGGCTTGTTAACCAAATACTTCAAAGCAGAATGGTCAGTGAACATCTTAAAATGAGATCCTAACAAATAATGTCGAAATTTCTGCAAAGCATAAACCATAGCTAGGCCTTCTCGTTCTGTCGTAGTATAATTATTTTCTACTGTGGACAATTTTCTACTTGCAAAAGCAATAAGGTGATCAATGTTACCTTCACCTGACTGAGCCAATACTACACCTAAAGCAATGGAGGATGCATCGACATGAACATGAAACTCCTTATTCTAGTCAGGGAATACTAAGATAGGGGCAGTTACCATCTTTTCTTTCAAAATGTCCAAGCTTTCTTGACATTCAGGTGTCCATTCAAACTTAATATCTTTCTTCAATTTCTTTTCCATAGGGGCTATAATCTGAGCATATCCCTTAATGAATTTCCTGTAATATCCAGTATGACCAAGCGTAGTGTGAATTTTCTTAACAGACTTCGGAGGTGGTAAGTTCACAATAATGGCTATCTTCGTAGGATCCACCATCAATCCTTGCTTTTAGACAATGTGACCTAGCAGAATTCCAAAAGGTGCACAAAAGATACACTTCTTCAGGTTCAATGAAATCTGATGATGTCTACACTTGTCCAGCATAAGTATTAAACTGGCTATATGATCTTTCAATAAACCAAAGATAGTCCAATCATCAAAGTAAACTTCCAAGAACTTATGAATACATTCCTTAAATGCAGATATGACTACTCTGGAAAACATAGCAGGTGCATTCTTCAATCCAAAGGGCATAACAGTATACTGAAAAGATCCCATTTCTGTAGCAAAGGTTGTTTTATGTCAATCCTCTGGAGCAATTCTAATCTGATGGTAACCTGAAAATCCATCAGTGAAAGAATACACTTCTTGACCTCCGACATTGTCTAAAACTTCATCTATAAAGGGAGTAGGAAAAGGATCATCTAAACAGGCATCACTCAGCTTCCTCAGATCAACACAGATTCTGATTTCTCCCTTGGTCTTCTTTTCTTGTACCACCATAGGGATGACCCATTTGGACTCTTCGACAGGCTTAATGATTCTTGCAGCGAGCATCTTATCTAGCTCCATCTTGAATTTTTCTTTATACTTAGGATTCAGCCTATAAGGGCGCTGCTTCACAGGATTCACATCAGGTTTCAAAGGTATTTTTATCACTTCTATATCACCAAGGATACCTTTCATTTCTGAGAACTTCGTCAGAAATAAGTCCTGATACTCATGGAGGAGTTCAGTCACTTTGCTTACCATTTCTTCATCCCAATAATATCCAATGGTAGCGTACTTAGGCATTTCTTCTGATCCAATGTTTACTTTCCTTGTTTTCAAGGGATGAGTTACTTCAGGTGATTCGACTACTGCTCCATGTACTTCGCAATGTCCTTCTGACTCAGGAATATTAATGTTGCGAGGGTCATCATCTTCATTAATGGTGAGGTTATAATATTCTACTGCATTAGCCTCTTGTTCCTTCCAATCAGGTTGGTACTCGACTATTTCTTTATCATCAAACACCTTAGTATGGATCACCCTAATAGCTGCATCCAAAGCAGGGCAATCCTCATTAATAGAAAATGTGAGCACAAAACTATCGATAAGGTTAACCCAATTTACAGTACCATGGTGAAGCTATACCTCTGCATACCAATTATTTGCTACAGGTTCCAGAGTGTGTACAAACCTATGTACCCATTCTTCACAAGGTACATGGTTCCATGCTTCATAACACTGCTCCAAATGTTCCCGAGGACTAGTCTTACCATTAAATCTTCTTCATACCTCCTGAGGTTGATCCATGAATCTCAGGCGAAGAAAATTTTGACAAGCTCTCCAACTATGAATATACTTTTTATGACCATTCCACCATCTGGCAGCTGGGGCTCTGAATACTGAGTCTAGAGTCTCCATTTTCTGTGAATCTGGTACTTGTTCTGAGAATTGTACAATAAAATTTTCTAGGTCTGTCAAGCCATCAAAAGTAGGTAAGATTCTGGGCTGTGAGCCAACCCATCTGATAGACTTGCTAATTCTTGCACATCGATGTCCATGTAGCTCATAAAGTCTATTTTGCCAATTCTCTGGTCCTTCGTCTGAATCAGTCATGCAAGAACTGTCACACTGCCAATCCATTATACCTTCAGTAGTAGGGTTAACATAGTCTTCTTCTTTAGCTGGTTGTAAATATGATCCAAAACATCCTGATCTTCATCTCTGACTGGCTCTGTATACCTTTCTCCTTGAGAAGGGTCCAACAGTACTATGACTCTCAAGCCTTTTCCTTCAAAAGTCATCTGTCTATTCTTAAGGTTGATTACTGCATAATTGTCTATTGCCCATTCAATTCCTAGCAATGCTGGATAGGGGTTTCTATCATCAATTATTTTAATGACTTCAAAATCTGCTAAGGTACTGACTCCATCAATATCCACTGGTACACTAGGGAATCTTCCCAAAGGCACAATCTTCTGTTGATTAGCTAATCTCAGCTGTATAGGGGACCATTCAAGCATAGGTCTTACCATTTGTTCCCATGTTTGCTTAGTTAGGACATTCACTTCTGATCCCAGGTCTATAATCTCCTATCTCAGCATGCAATCTCATTTCTCTTCCAGTCCTTCTAACTCTATTAACATTTTTTCCTCTATTAGAGCTTCACTGAGGTTCACAAGACTGAATAACTTTCTGTAACTCATTCAAAGCATTCTAATTTCTTAATAGCTTCATACAACTCTATAAAAATGATGTTAGTGTACTTCCTTGATCCGGCGAAGCTTCTTGAAACTGTAACTGCTGTTGATGTTGTTGCGTAGTCGCTACTAATGTTCTCGGATCAAAAAAGTCCTTTTTAGCTTCCATAAATGTTCCTTTTTCTCTTCCAATGTCGAAGGCTGGAATTTTCTCTAGGGTCTTGCGGGCCCAAGCCTCGTCAAGCTGTTTCTCCTTATTCTACACTTGCATCGTAGCTCCACTCCTTGTAACAATGTTAATGCCTGGGACAGGTCTTTTCTCTACAGCAATCATCTGAATATTCTGAGTAGGAGTGCCATTTATTTCTTGTATCTTGGCTATCAACTATGGGCATTGCTCAATCACATGATCTACTGCTCTGCAATATCGACATGTCGTAGTTGGGTTCTGACAGTCTCTAGCTACATGTCCTGCCTGATTACAGTTATAGCAAACAACCTGACTTCGACCTCTTCCAGGAATACCACAATGACCACATCCTCTGAAATTACCTCGACCTGATGTACTACCACGGTAACCATATCCATCATTGACTTGTGCATTGGGTTGTACCCTATAAGCATCATAGGTTCGCTCTCTCATAAGGTCAAAGCCGCGACATTCATATTCGTCATGTCCAACTGACTTACAAAACTTGCAGTAGGGATTCTTAGGTACTTGAACATATCTTTGCAGCAGATAGCAATCTTCAGGTCGATGCTGGCCAGTTGTTCTACAAATCTCACAATATAGGACATTAGGGTTAAACGGGTTCGGTGCACTAGTATTCAAATAATTTCTTAATGCAGGACACTGTTCTTTGTCATGACCTTCTGTCTTACATCATGTACACCAAACCTCTTCGCGAGTAGCTTTCCCTTTCTTCATGTCGCGAAGCTCCAAAGCCATTTCTTCTAACTATGCTTGTATTTGGGCTATTCCAGAATTATCTCCAACAGGAGCTGTTTCAAGTTACATAGCAATTTCCAACGCCTCTTGCTAATCAACAACCTTCTGTTGCATAAGTGGAGTCCTGATATGAGGCAATAGTGCTGCGATGAACCATTCTTTATGCTTTTCTGGTCCAATAGTGAAACTAACTTGATCCAACAGAACCTTGAACCTATGATCAAAGTCCCAAACTGATTCACCTCGCTTCTGCTGAATTTCTTTCAGTTCAGTTATACACTGTGACTCTGATTTAGGCTTCTTGAATTCTTTGATCATTGATTTTTTAATATCAGCCAAGATATAGTTCTGAGTACTGGAAAACTTCATAAACCAGTTCAAAGCTCGGTCTTTGAAAGAGGTGACCAGCTGCGTTGTTCTTGTATTCTGATCCATAATATTCTTAGTAGTCCAAACAGCTTCGCATAACAACCAAAACTGCTCTGGATCCTCTGATCCGGTTCCTTTAAAAATTGGGAGCTTGATATCATCATTCATATGGGCCATAGTGGATCGAGGGGGGGGGAGGAGGGGGAGGAGGAGGGGGAATACTGGTAACAGGAGGAAGGGAACTTTCTGAGGTAGACTAACCTGCAACAGGACTACTTAGGCTAGGGTTACTTTCATACTGCGAAGGGTTCTCAGGGATAACAGATCTGTGCTGTGGAGTTATAGGAGGGTTTCTAACAAAATGGGTTTCTTCAGATTCAGATTCTTTAGGGCTTAATGAGGTATAATCGGTATTCTGGCCTAGGGTATAGGATCCAAGAGTTCTCTTGTATCTTTTACCATTGCGAAGCAAACCACTTTGCTCGTCGAAGTCACTTTCGCTTTCAAACATAGGTTAGTAACAATAAATCTAGCAATCTGATTAGATAAGCAATATGCCTTTCTCAGCCAAGAGCATTTTAATTTTCAAACTTAATGAATTTAGGTACTTACCCCTTGGTCCTTTGAAAAACTGTCGTTCTGCTTCGCTGAAAGAAGTATGTGTGTTGATGGCGAACTCCGTCACAAATGCTTCAAGGGTTCGCGTTGTCCAGAAGTCAACAGCTCTTGATACCACGTTGCTCGTATTTTTCAACAGCTTTATTCTTTTAGGGGTCCAGACAGGAGACTGATCTTCTTTGAAGTTTGTCTTTCTTTCTGTCAACCTGGATAACCACTGGTGCAATTCTATGTGGATACTACCAAAGAAAATTTCATAAATATCAGAAAAAACGTACCTTTGCAAGAAGTCGTCTAAGCTACGATGAGGATCCTTATCCTCTTGTTTAGCAAATTTCAGATAAGTATCTTCAATCCAGTCACTGATTTCTTTTACTGAGGGCCTCCAAAACATATCCCTCCAGGTACGACGTAGATCCCTCTTGAAGCAGATACTGGTGTCCCGGCAACGGAACCAATTTGTTGGCGCTTAGGGCAGACCCGGGTTCTTATACTTTTATTTACCAACCAACAAACAGACCCACAGTGTTGGCCCTTTCGGAAACAACCTACGAACATGTTGCAGTCTCACCCGAAACAACTATGGGGTGCCGCAGAATCAGGTTTCTGCAGGAAAAAGAGGGATATTACTGTACCTTTAGCCTCAACAAAGTATAATTATACAATACAGAGCTTCGACATTCACTTAAATAGCTTCGCAGTTTAGATAAAAATAGTTACTTGATTAACCCTTAACTGGGAATTCACAGCAAAGTTAATACTTAATAGTTTATATTACTTTATCATTCGTCTACTTATCAAATGCATAAAACATAACAAGAAAAAAACAACAAGAACCACCACAACACAAGATATATGTGGTTCACCCCCATTGTAGGGGCTACATCCACAGAACTGCATTTATATTCAACTCTTTACAAACACACAGTTCTGATCTGCGCACTCAGCTGCAGATCTTCTCAACAACCCAAAGTTGCACACTTAGCTGCAGAACCTTCCTTCCAAAACCCTCTGTGCACTCAGCTGCAGAGGTCGTCCACACACTCAGCTGGGACTTAAAAACTTAACTCAAAACCCTCTTCACACTCAGCTGCAGAGGTCATCCACGCACTCAGCTGGGACTTAACCTTAAACCTAAAAAATAGGCCTTAGCTTCTTCGCATCAAATTATCATCATACAAAAACCTTCGAAAAAGATCTTTTCTCCTTTACATAAGTGCCTATTTATACAAGTGCACTATTACAATACCATGAGCTTAAACCATGGGCTTAAAAACCATGGGTTATTTACAAAAAGAGGGGCTTCGACCCAACCCCGAAACCCCTAAGACTATTTTGGACCGCAACTCCGCTTACAAGCTTCGCACCAAAACCGCGGAGTTGCCAAAATTAAGGACCTTCAAGGTCCGAGCCCCAACAATCAAATAATAGTTTCCGTTGTTTTGCACAACTTCCAAGGCTTCATCTAACATACAATTACATTTGTCCAAGAAGATTAATGTATACAATGGCATAATGAAGTTTTCACAAATCTCCTTGTAATGGCTGTAATATTTGTGGGCCCAGAACAAGTTGTAAGAAGCATACCAAGGGGCTCGGTTTTTTATCCCATTGGCACTTTAATGTTGGGAAAGGCTTAGTGCATAGAATGGAATCAATCAAAATAAAACTCATGTAAAATTATGTCTTCTTCTAGGACACTCCTCCCAATGTTGAACTTATACAAGCCGACAGACAGTTGGACACTATATTTTCCCAATTAAAAATTGTACCTTGGGTAGCAACAAAAAATATAACTGACACCCAGCCTATTTTAAAACTTCATCCATTTTCTCTCCCAAAAATTATGTTCAACATCAAAGCAATGAATCTGTATGGAGTGCAGAGAATTGATGTCTCGTACTCTCCAGAAGGCCTTATACAGAAATTTTTTCCTGGGATCATCATCTTCTTTACAGTATCCACCATATCTATCTTCAGCTCCTTTAACCAACTTTCAGTCAAATAGGTTTGTGGTGTGGGTAAATTGTAATCTATAGACACATAAGCTGGGTTGTATGCAGCATAACCCTGCTTCCTGATATTTTCCAGTATCATCCTTGTTACATCTTTCCTAGGAAGAATCCAACCTATCACCTCTGAACATGGGAAAAGCTCAGGTCTGGTAGCCACTTTCATAAGGGCTGATTTCTCAATATTTGCATATATGGGCATATCTTCAAAACTAGCATTTGGAACACTCTGGTTTGAAATCATCTTATATACCTCTCCCCATCTATACTCTGGCTCAACTCCAGTAATAGCTTTAGTATCTTCATAAATGACTTCCACTTTGGTTATTACCTCCACTTCAGGCTCCTCTTCTACTGCTTGGGCCTTCTTCTTCTGCTTTCACGGCATATTGTTGTGTTGCTAATTAGCCTGTAACAATTATACAACATGATTTTAGTCTATTTATCCCTAGCAAGCTGTGTAGTGAGAAAGCAATAAAACTACCAGAATCTTACCACTCCATCAATATGCATACTAAAAAATATTATTTACACCCAAGGTCCTTCTGAATGAGCAACTCGAAATAAAAAGGAAATGAAAAACCCCTTAATCTTGCTAAACTTCGGCTAGCTCAAAACCCCAGCCTCTCTCAGCCTCCCGAAAATTCTATAGGTGAATCTTAATTGAGAAAAAAAAAACCTACACCGTCATCTGCTTCAAAACAAAATCCTAGAACCCCCATCAATTATGCGGCCCTCCTGTATCCCATGGAAACATACGGCCACTCGGACTAGGTTTTAAAATGATGCCATAATGAACAGGGAGGTGTAGACAACGAAACGCTCGTCTACACCATGCCCTAACTTTCCAAACAAATGTTAATGGTGCACTCATGACTGCACAGAGGCTAGGTGGAAAAACCTAACCAACCAAAATGAAACGCTCACAACAAAACGGGCTGAACCCTCATTAAAGAAAAAATCTACTGTGGAAAACATAATTTTTTTGCATAAATACCTGATCTTCCTGCATAAAACCTAATCCCATCCACCTAGGCAGTTTAAAACAAAAAAAACTAAGCATAAAACAAAATACATGAGCGAATCCTACCTGGTAATGAAATGGCATGCGACGGCTTTCGTGGGCGAATAAAATGTATAGGATTTTGACATCTGCGCGGACTCGACATGATAGCTACCACCATGAAAATGACAAGTGATATGAGCTCTATGGCTTTATACCCTTTGACCGGGAAGGATAACTAAACCTAGCGGGAAAAAGAATTTTAACTCACCTTCGGAGATATAACCTTGAAAGAATCCGCAATGTTGGATGGCAGCAACTCTATTTACCCAGTACATCAGACGGGAAAGTGACATCGAAAGTTGGAAGCACTAGCCCTTCAGTATCGGCGGGAGCATCCTGAAGCTCTAGATAGACTCCTCACTAAAACTCCGCAATGTCGGATGGCGGAAACACTCAATCTTTTGGTTCATTTTGAAAAACAAAAACGACGACGAGATTTCCAACTTAACCGAACATCGAAAAACGATAGTCGAACGAAGACCTGATTCATCGAATTTGCTTTAAACTAAACTACTGAAACATCGGCACACTGTCTCCGAGACCCTAGACGAAATGACTCTCGATACCATGGATCAAACTTCGGGAGGTTTCCGATAAACACATCAGAAAGCTAGTGGACTAGGCATCCGCTGTATTGGAAGGCTAGTAAACTAAGCATCCGATATGGACAAACAAAAAGACTTAGTTTTTTAATGAAAACAAGCAGCCCTGTGCAAACCTTGGTAGAAATAAAATATTATTAGGCTGTCTAGATACTAAAACAAAAAGGAGGAACCCTAAAAATAAGATTTTTCGGGGAAATAGTTGCAGCTGCAACAAATGGCTACATTACACAACCGTTATAAGCCTTGAAATATTGTAGGGGAAATATCAAAAATTGGTAGGGGTAGATATTTGAAGATGCAGAACAAACCCATGAATGTAGATTGGCTTCACAAATAGTTGTTGCAATAGACTTCACACCACAATCACACACAAAGCATACTTAATATCATAGAAGTCTAACTTCACACTAAATAATGCCTATTCAAACACAAGTTTGTCTTTACACATAGTCAAATTCACACCACCTTCACAGAAATCATGTTTCCTCCTAGTAGATCATAGGTTCAAATACAGAGAGGGGTAGGGTATGTGCACCTTTGTAGACTTTAGCATTTACATCAATGTGTAGAGGGGGGTACCTTGTCCCATAAACAAGGGGGGCTCTTACACCAAAAATTGGTGTCTGGCTTGGTTGTGACCTTAAAAATAGATTATAATTATATAATTATAATTACAAACATTAGTTTGACTACATGCATAATCTGACCCACACTAGCTTCACATTTAAAATTACATCCATTCAAACTTCTCGATACCTAACTCTAACCCCTTCCCAATATTGATATGTTTTTATATATTAAAAATATCTCTAGACCCCTATATACTAACCAATATTTTTCCTCTCAATTTTGGAATTTTAAACCTTCCAATATGAACTTAAGTGATACAATATTGCCTAGTTACTGAACCCCATGGTTTTATGTGGAAATTGAACACATTTGAGTTTCTATGATATGAAATTCAAAATTGAGGAAGGAACTTAAAACCGTGTAGTATATTTGAATTCATAAGAATGCACTTGAGTTTAATAACACTTATCCCACCCTTTTTTCATGTACCATGTGTCAAGGCTCATTCCTATCTTTCTAGTTCAAACTTAAGGGTGGTATTGAATATATATATATATATAGCAAGTTCAATGTTTTTTTAATGTCTTGAACCACTAAAATATATGTTAAATTGTTTTTTTCTAGTTTTTTTGAGACCTAAGTACTAATTAAATTAATGTCAATTAAGTTTATCTCAAGTACTATAAAGAGATTATTAATGTTTTTTAGTTATAATTTTTTTTAATACAATCTCTAAGGCCCTCATTCAAATTGAACATTGCCCTTTTTTTAGTTTAAATTAAAAAACTCTGATATGAAATATGACATGTTATTTTTATGATATTAAAAATATAATAATTAAAAAACATTTTTTTTAGTGTGTATTTCTAATCATATTTAATTTCAAAATATTTATTATAATACTAATCTTAATCAAATATATATAAATTTAAAAAACTTCTATTTAATATTTTTAATTTAAAAATTTATCAAATAAATCAAATAATTAATTATGTTGTATGCAAGCTTATAGATTTGCAATGTGTAGAAATTTAAAAGTGATGGATGTCCATCACTTCTAAATTTGTACATAGTGCAAATCTATAAGCTTGCACATAATGACTAAAAAGTGTGAGAACATTCATACACAAATTAATTATGTTATTAAAAATCTAAATGTTAAAAATACGTTTCTTCATTAAAAAAAATCTCCCTACTTTAATTTCACTAATAAAATAATTATTAATATTATATTATAACAAATTATATATATATAACAAATTTACCAAAAATAAAATTCCATAAGAATTTTTTAAATTGCTTCTTGAGATGTTTTGAGGTATTTCAAAACTATAATCTGAATAATACAAATCCAATTTTATAAAAAATAATTTCCAGATTCTTATCAAAAATTTATTGGAGAAAGTAAAATCATAATAGGTTTAGACTTTTTTCACTAATATTTCTTTTATCAAATATTTATTATAGTTTATTTTTCACAAACACTAGTATAAATTCATCTTACAAACTTGAGTATAAACGTTGGGGAAGTGTTTAATTTGTGAAGTTTTTTATATATGTGGTTTTTTATATTTATTATAGTTACAACATATATATGTTAGAATTTTGGCTTGGACTATCATCTATGTTTTTTCATTTACCGACAAGAATGAAACAAGTGTACTATCTAGATTGATTTTATGGGCATTGCCCAGGATTAAACAAGAATGAGACAAGTGTATTGTCAAGATTGATTCTATGGGCATCGTCCAAAAATAATAATTAATAATTTCAAAAAATAAAAAATATCTTAATTAATATGTGATAAGTACAATTAGTGATAGTTCTAAAAATTAAAAATAATCTTGAACTATTCCATTATTAGATAAAACTATTAGCTTAACTCCAATGCTTCTAGAACTATCAGCTTAACCTCAACTCTAATCAGAGTTATATTGGATAACTAAATTAACTTAACTATTAGATACAACAATTAGCTTGACTCCAATGATTATAGAACTATTAACTTAACTTCAACTCTTATGAGAGATATATTGGATAACTATTAGATTAACTATTAGGTACAACTATTAGCTTAACTCCAATGATTTTACAACCATTAGCTAAAATTCAACTCTAATCACTTAATCACTTAAGGCTTAGTCCAAGTGCATTTGACATCTAGGAGTCTAGCTAATGTGCAGTCATGTAAGAGTTGAACTCCTAATAAAATCCTCCAAACTCCTAATAAACTCTTAATGTCCCTAATATTTTTTATTATTATGACTATAGGGGTATATATCTTAGAATTTTGAGGTGGACTAGTATCTTACAAACCTGAGTATAAACGTTGGAAAGTGTTTAATTTGTGAAGTTTTTTATATATATGATTTTTTTATTATATAATTTTTTTTTTGTTTTGATAAAAATTGTGGTTACCTTGGTTAACTTTACCATTAGCACCAAACCTTGGTTACCTTTACCATTAGCACCAAAAAAGAGTTACATATCTATGTAGATTGAGCCTCATCGAGTCAAAAACTGTGTTGATCAAAAGCAATAGCAATAATGGTAGTAGTGTATATGGTCAAATAGTTAAGAAATGTATAATAACATCAACGTGTATTGAATGCATTAAATTGAATTGGAACAGCAGCACACATTAGGATGTCCGAAGGGCAAATTTCTTCGAATTCTAATAAATTAGCAGCTGGTAAATACAAGGCAGTTCATGTTAGCAGAAATTTCTGATTTTGAACAAATGCGGAATAAAACTCCGAAACAGAATCGAAATAGAAATTCTGAATAGATCGTACCTCCAGCCATTGATGCTATTGTCTTGCTGTAGAATATTTCCCTGTTCCACAAAACTTTAGCTTCCTGTACGGTTCTTCCAAGCTCTGCTTTCTCTTTCTTGATGGTGTAAAACTGAAGGGGATTGAGATAGTGAGCTTGGGGACCAACATGGGTTTTAAATAGCTAAGCTCCCATCAAGCTTCTGATGGCTATGTGTCAAAAATTCCACAAATCTAGGTGATGGACCACTCCAAAAGCTCCCAACAAGAAAACAGTTGCCAAACCAAATGCACCGTCGACAGCTATGAGGAGCCGCTGAATGGATGTGGATGATGAAACGTCGGCAGCTGAAGGGATGCGCATGCGGGAGCTTACATTCTCCCACTGGTCCATACTTCCAAACTTAATGTCTCATCTTAAAACCTATTTACAATCTGTATTAAAGTAATAGATACAAGAATCATGGAGATAAGTCCTCTTATGACAAGTATTACCTTCCATGTATTACTATGTATTTATTGCTATTTTAATTTATGTGGCAACAATTTCTTAATGAATAAACCTTATGCTTATTCTTGGTCCTCATAGATGAATTTTCTCAAATTAAATTAAGGTGCACATATGTATGCAAAAAAACAACACAATAATTAAGAATTTCATTAAAAATAACATTGTCCATACAATGAGAAACTACATAATGGAACCCAGTCCCATATTCATTACATGATCCTTGAATTTAAACAGTGGCATGCCCTTAGTCAAAGGATCAACGATCATCAACTTAGTGTTGACGTGCTCAATGACCACTTTCTTTGCTTTAACACGTTCCCTGATGGCTAAATACTTAATGTCGATGTGTTTATTTCGACTCCCACTTTTGTTGTTTTTAGCCATAAAAACAGCAGTTGAATTGTCACAATACATTCTCAATGGTTTAGAGATAGAATCCATAATTCTAAGCCCAGAAATGAAACTCTTAAGCCATACACCATGTAAAGTAGCCTCAAAACAAGAGACGAACTCAGCTTCCATAGTGGAAGTGGCAATCAAGGCCTGCTTGGCACTCCTCCATGATATAGCTCCACCGGCCATCATAAAAATGTATCCTGATGTTGATTTGCGTGAATCAACACATCCAGCAAAGTCAAAATCTGAGTAGCCAATTACTTCAAAATTGTCCGTTCGTCTATACATAAGCATGTAGTCTTTAGTTCCTTGAAGATACCTCATTACTTTCTTTGCAGCTCTCCAGTGGTCTATACCTAGATTACTCTGATATCGTCCCAACATTCCCACAACAAATTCAATGTCAAGTCTTGTGCAGACCTAAGCATACATTAGGCTTCCGACAGCAGAAGCATATGGAATGTTCTTCATTTGTTCCCTTTCAAGGTCGTTTTTCGGGCATTGGTTCAAATTGAACCTATCACCCTTCACAATGGGAGCTATACTAGGTGAACAATCCTTAATCCGAAATCTCTCTAAAATTTTATTAATATAGGTTTCCTGAGACAGACCTAAGAGGCCTCGAAATCTGTCTCTATGGATCTTATATGCCAATGACATAAGATGCCTCACCCATATCCTTCATATCAAAATTTTTGGAGAGGAATTGTTTCACTTCATGCAGCATACCCTTATCATTGGTTGCTAGAAAAATGTCATCCACATATAAAACAAGAAAACAAATTTTACTCCCACTAACTTTCAGATATATACATTGATCCATAATGTTTTCTTCAAAACCAAAAGAAGAAATTATATTATGGAATTTCAAATACCATTGGCGGGATGCTTGTTTTAAACCGTATAAGGATTTCTTGAGCTTGCAAACCAATTGCTCACCATCACTAGAGGGGAATCCTTCAGGTTGTTTCATGTAAACCTCCTCCTCTAGATCTCCATTTAGAAAAGCTGTTTTCACATCCATTTGATGCAACTCCAAGTCGAAATGGGCTGCTAATTCCATAATAACACGCAAGGAATCTTTCTTAGATACAGGAGAGAAAGTCTCCATGTAGTCGATTCCTTCTTTCTAAGTGAATCCTTTAGCAACAAGTCTAGCCTTGTATCTCTCAATGTTGCCTAATGAGTCTTTCTTTGTCTTAAAGACCCATTTACATCCAATGGCTTTTGCACCATTAGGAAACTCAACAAGATCCCAGACTTTGTTATTCTTTATAGAATTCATCTCTTCCTTCATGGCATCGTACCACAATTCTGATTCTTTGCAATTCATGGCTTGTGAAAAGGACTTGGGATCATTTTTGGCTCCAACGTTCAAGTCAGATTCTTGTAGATACACAACATAATCATCAGGAATTGTTGATCTCCTTGGTCTAGTAGATCTTCTCAATGTTGTATCACTATCTTCTTGAGAAGTATGTGGTTCAACTCGTTGTTCAAAAGTGCTTGGAAACTCTTGAACTACCTAATCCACTAGAATGCCGTCAGCAGCTTGTGGAACTTCAACAATTGGTTGTTCAACACCAGTTTGTACTTGAGGGGTGCTGTGAACGATAACCAATCTATCACTTGAGGTGGAAGGTTGAGATTCTGAATGATCCTTCTCGGAAACTATGTTCCTGGTTAGATCGCTCCCACTGATCAAGTCATTTTCAAGAAATTTTGCATTTCTTGATTCCACAATCCTAGTGCTGTGAGATGGACAATTAAATCTGTAACCTTTAGACCTTTCAACATATCCAATGAAATACCCACTAATGGTCCTTGGGTCCAGCTTCTTTTCTTGTGGATTATATATTATCACCTCAGATGGGCATCCCCAAACGCGCATATGTCGCAAACTCGGTTTCCAACCTTTCAATAATTCAAATGGTGTTTTAGGAACGACCTTGGTTGGAACTCGGTTTAATATATACACTGCCGTCTTAAGTGCTTCAGTCCACAGGGATTTAGGAAGATTGGAGCTGCTAAGCATACTCCGCACCATGTCCAATAAAGTTCGGTTTCTTCTTTCTGCTACACCATTCTGGTTGGGTGAATTAGGCATGGTGTATTGGGAAACAATCCCATGCTCTTGAAGAAATTTAGCGAATGGCCCAGGTGCTTGTCCATCTTCTGTGTATCTACCATAATATTCTCCACCTCTATCTAATCTCACGATCTTAATTTGTTTGCCGCATTGTTTCTCTACTTCAGTCTTAAATATCTTAAAGGCATCTAATACTTCATTCTTATTATGAAGCATGTAGAGATACATATATCGTGAGTAATCATCTATAAAAGAGATGAAGTATCTATGACCATGTGAGTCCATCTCTGGACTACATATATCAGTATGTATGATCTCTAATATGTTCGAACTCCTATTGGCACCTTTCTTTGACTTGTTGGTGTGCTTTCCTTTTATGCAATCCACACAAGTCTCAAAATCAGTGAAATCCAGAGTATTAAGTACTCTTTCATTTACCAATCTTCTAATTCTTTTTATGGATATATGACCTAACCTCCGGTGCCATAATTTAGAGGAATCTTCATTAATAACACATCTTTTAGTGCCAGTGTGAACATGCATTGAATCATAAGTGACATTGTTTTGTAAATTAATGCAATAAAGATCATCAGACAAAATACCCTTCCCAACATAATCAGATTTATAAAATAAACTGACGGATGTTTTTGAAAAGTTAAAGGAATATCCAAAATGTACAAGTCTTGAAACTGAAATCAAGTTTCTAGAAAAACTTGGAACATAAAAGACATTTTCTAATTCTAAAACAAAACCACTGCTTAAAGTCAAATAGCATGTTCCTATAGCTTCCACATGCGAGCCCATCTTGTTTCCTGGTAAGATGCTTTGCTCACTTCCCACTGGCTTCCTTAGGTTTTGCAAACCCTGCAAGGAATTCGAAATGTGAATTGTTGATCCAGAATCAATCCACCAAGTGTTAATATTGACATTAACCATATTAGATTCATAACAAACAAACGAGATTGCATTACCTTTGTCCGCAAGCCATTTCTAAAATTTTTCACATTCCTTCTTCATGTGTCTCTTCTTTTTATAGAAGAAACACTTGGAAACCTTCTTAATATCAGTTTGGGGAGGTACTTTACCTTTTCCTTTCTTATTGGCTTGAGATTTGCCCTTCCTGTGCGTTGCCAGCATTGCACTTTCTCCCAGTTCCATCACCAGTCTTTCTTCCTCTTGAACACACATGGTCATGAGTTCATTTATGGACCATTTATCCTTATGTGTGTTGTATGAGATTTTGAAAGGTCCATATTGGTGCGGAAGGGTGTTCAGGATGTAGTGCACCAGGAAAGAGTCTGATATTTCAACCTTGAGTTTCTTCAATTGAGCCACAGTGTCCCTCATTTGCATGATGTGCTTGCGCACACCTTTCACACTGGTGAGCCTTAGGGATGAGAACTTCATGATTAGGGTGCTTGCTAGTGCCCTGTCTGAAGTGACGAATTGATCATCAATGACTTACAACAAATCTCGGACCCTTTCATACTGATCAACTGAACCACGAATACCAACTGAAATTTTAGTCTTAATGAACATCATGCTTAAACGATTAGATCGCTCACATCGCTCATAAAGCGTGATGTCCACTGCAGTGCTGGTATGAGTGAGTGCTAGTGGTTCATCTTTCCTAATAGCATAATCTATGTCCATCCATCCCAAATGAAGGAGAATTCTCTCCTTCCAGACCTTATAGTTATCTCCCTTAAGTTCAGGGATATCACAACGAATTTCAGAGAAATTTGCAGGTTGTACAACTGCATAAAAATAAATATCACATGCTTACGTTAAAATTGAGACCAAATAAATTTTCATGTTTTACCAATGTAAATTCATGCTTTAAGATTGAATCTAATGACATAAAAATTGCCTGTGGGCTAAATTTTTAATTCAAGCAGATTCAAATATTCTTTATGATAAAACTATTAATTCATAATTCATGTGGGTAAGTTATGAATAATTCAATATTTTATCCTAATAAATTACATAAATATAATAAAAATTCCTGTGGGATAAAATTTATTATATTTAGTATAATTAATTACAATTAATGTCTAAATTTTCTTTATGTGATCCTAAATAAAAAAAATATATAATATTAATTAATTAGAGATGCTGTGGCTATTCTCTAATTAAATATCATATAGATCACTAGACATTATTGTTGTTCAGTGTAACAAAATAAGCTTCAAATGAACAGATCTGAATGAGGGCAAGCTAAGAAATCTAAACTCCACTGTCAGTTCAAGAATTTAAAACATTTTTCAAAACCAAATCAGGGTTACAAGAATGTGGAAAAAACCAAATAATTGTAAGCAAAAACAGAATAATTACTATAAATGCAAATCAGTCTTACATAAAGCTACCACGAGATATTAGTGGAATATGTCATGGTTCTGGTCTCATTGACCAATCTGACTAATGGACCTGACAGAACCTCCAGCCATAGAAGCCCTAAGGGGTCAGACATGTGCCCAATGCATGTCTTAAAGGCTGTGCATAGTTTGTCCATGAACACAGAAACATAACCTAGCCCAGAATTACATTGTCTTGTCCCAAACACAGTCCCATACTGCCAAATGATCCATTTATCCCCAAACACATTTCCTTTGCATAGAGAGAAGCTAAAAGAGAACATTGCACTCTAACAGTAATAAAGAGAATATTATATTCAACGGTAAGAGTCTCAGAAACATCAATGCAACCTTGCAATTCCACATCACGGTGCATAGTATAATAATTTAGATGAAGAATCCATAACACAGTCCATTTTGCATATATGTGTACCTATTAAAATTTCTGACTTCGGTCCATAGAGAATACTTAAGCAAATGAGATCATATCTCATTTTATTATAAAGGAAAAAACATATATGCCTGAATTTAGATTTAGCATGTAGACCCTTAGTAATTAGATACAATAAGACCATTGTATGCAACAACTCACATGAACAAGACACAATCAATGCATATCTAGCTTTGGCAGATCTCAAGCAATCAAGGAGTCATTTGCAGACTATAGAATGAACATTGTTTAATACATGCTCACCCAACCAAAGGAAATATCCCATGCATACACAAAAAAACATTGTGCAGTATACAAAATAAACATTGCGTAATATAACAAAATCAAGGCAGATCTCATGCGTTACCAACATTGCTTCAGATCGCAGGCGCATATACTTTCATAGACGCAGATCAAAAAATCTATTGAAAAAAAACCGTAGGCATAAACTGTAAGTTAGATCTACCCTTACTCAGAATCGCAGGTAAACATTTAAATCCATGACATTTTAGAAACCGCAGGATATATATTAAGTTTCAGGCACAAAAAGAATCGCAGGATATACACACAAAGGAAACCCTATAGTGGCGACTCCATACAGAACACCAAGGCAGAGATAATGGCTCTAATACCAACTATTAGCAGAAATTTCCGATTCTGAACAAATGCGGAATAAAACTCTGAAACAGAATCGAAATAGAAATTCTGAATAGATCATACCTCCAGCCATTGATGCTATTGTCTTGCTGTAGAAGATTTCCCTATTCCACAAAACTTTCGCTTCTTGTATGGTTTTTCCAAGCTCTGCTTTCTCTTTCTTGATGGTGTAAAACTGAAGGGGATTGAGATAGTGAGCTTGGGGACCAACAAGGGTTTTAAATAGCCAAGCTCCCATCAAGCTTTTGATGGCTATGTGTCAAAAATTCTACAAATCTAGGTGATGGACCACTCCAAAAGCTCTCAACAAGAAAACGGTTGCTGAGGAGCCAGGAGCCACTGAATGGATGTGGATGATGAACCGTCGGCAGCTGAAGGGATGCACATGCGGGAGCTTACAATTCATAGATTTGACATCTATCCACTGATGATGGAGACGGAGAGAAAAAGAAGAAGAGTACACTTTTCCAGTATTTGGTAAAAATTATTTACACAACTAAGAACGAACGAGAGCCGTTCATGTCATCTTTGTGTTCCCTACCAGGTGTGGGAGCGAAATTTCAGGGATGGAATTTGACGGGTACGGGTCAATTTACTAGTCAAATATAGTTAAGATTTTATGGAAACCCTACCAGGTGTGGGAGCGAAATTTCAGGGATGGAATTTGACGGGTACGGGTCAATTTACTAGTCAAATATAGTTAAGATTTTATGGAAATCGTCAAAATTTGGCTTAGAATACACAAAAAGTTTCAGATTTTGACTATTACCGGCAATTGCCCTATGTTCCCCATTTGAAATTCCTACCCTGGAGGGAATATCTATTTCTCTAGGTGCCTGATTCGTAGCGACGGCCCACGAGTGTTTCCATACTTGGACTTGACTGGTTCCAACGCCACCGCAAGGTTGGGAAACACTGAAGGTTGTTTAATCACTTTAATGGAAGACTCGTTTCAAACGCACGTTTGTTTAGCTTCCTGGCAATTACATGCTTTACACCCGTCGAATGCACCCAGCAAACGTCAAATGTGTTGCGTCACGCGTGACCTGATCTGACCTGAAGTCTACACATTTCCTCCTCGCTTTCTTATAACAAACCTTTGGCCGTCTCTTGTTAACAGCTCCTACGCCTTTCCTATGCCCTCTCCCCTTTCTTATGAAAAAGCCTTGGCTCAACTGATTCCTCCATCATCGCCACAAAATCGGCAGGCGTCACAATCAGTTGGTCTGCTGAGACAAATGCAACAGCAATTGATAATCCAGTCTTACGAATCCCCACCCATCCCAATTTCAGAGGCAGCAATAACAAGAAAATGCAATCATGGAATACGAGTACCCATTGTCCGCATGATTATCGAGTTAATGAAAAACGAATGCCTCCAGGATTAATGTATCGTCGCCAATTCCTCTTTGAAACCGCAACAGATGATCGCTGCCATACCCAGTCTTCCCAATCTCACAGATTATCATAATCTCGCAAACGATGTGCTGCAAGCCCAAAAATTCAAGGATTCGGCACATGATTGCCGCGAGGAGATTAATGACCTTGTCTGCTTGTTCAGTTTACCGGAGCCGTTAAAGCCTCCAAACAACAGGAGCCCAGAACAGCTTTCCAGCGTAGTTGCAGCCCCTCCTGCTCAAGAACTTCTTCGTCCTGGGACGAGGATTAATGAAAAAGAAGTTGTTACAGCTTGGGTAAGAAGACCTGAAACAGCCAAGCTCAGATTGCAGGATAACGAAGAGGCGCAGGTGGTGTTACAAGGAATAGAGGTAACAGACGATAAGCCCGTGTGCTTTGACGTGTATATAAAGTTAGGGCAAGAACGTGACGAAGAAGAAGAATACGTGGGTACATTCAGTCACATGCCTCCTCGCCGAAAGCAGCAGCGAGACCGTCACAACAATAAAGCAGCGTTTGATGGTCGTCATCAGGGTTGGAATTTCAAATGGCTGACACGGTAAAAATCAAAATCTGAAACATTTTCTGTATTCTAGGCCAGATTTTGACGGTCTCGGTAAACTATTAGCGGTATTTGACGGGTAAATTCCATCCCTACTCGTCATGAGCATAAAAGAGTAAGGAAGTGTTGTTTGAGGTTGGGAATAAATCACAAGCAACGTCTTAATGTATATCAAGCGGAGACTGTAATGGTAAAATTAGTTCCAACGTTCAAAGTGGATGAAGATCCCATCAAAGTCGAGAGCATTTTCATAGACTATATGTAAATTCGGATGCTCATCAGACAGATTTAAGCTTTTTACTATATATCTCTGTGGATTTTAATTGCAATACAGAATTCTGTTTCTGGTCTTTCAAAACATAGCAAATTTCAGTTCAACCTGTACCTTTTAACAGTATGAACTGTACCTTTCTAAAAAGTAAAAAAGTTTGCAGATGCATTCAAATGAATTTTAACGTTCAAATTTGAACCCTTCCAAAAGGCTAACCCTTAGTGCTTAGTTGTGCATGATGACGAATGATGACTAACCATTAATCACAGCTAGGAGGAAATAGCCATGCTTAGTTGTACATGATGACCAGTGACCACTGATTAAGAGACACTAGCCATTTCGATGTGACTATAACTTCCAAATCACTTTGGATCGAAGCACCAAACACACAATGGTTATTGATAAAATTAGAAAAAAAATAAAATAATTGTTGGCTTAAGAATGGTCATCAATTTGATGGTGGCATGATCATAATGTAATCTCTGTGAGTCTATGGTTATTGATAAAATTAGAAAAAAATAAAATAATTGTTGGCTCAAGAATGGTCATCAATTTGATGGTGGCATGATCATAATGTAATCTCTGTGAGTTTTTCTCAACATTGGGGTTTTTCATAACAGTTGTCTTTTCTCACAACATTTGTAGTGGGCACTCAACAACAAAATACTTATAAAAATTACATGACTTTACATCCTCTTCTCTTTAAATCCTAACCTTATATTCATAACTAAGGATTATTATGGATGCACATCCTTACCTCATAGTCATAACTAACAGCACATCCTCATCTTATAATATCAATTGGATCAAGGTGCAAAGAAAACCATAAAATATCAAACACAAAGAGTAAGAAACAACTATAAGTAATTTTGAGATTAATTTACCAAATAAATGTTTAATTAACACTATCAAGTGAGATTTGCCATGTTGGATTGTTGTTATCTTCTCATCACTCCTTACCAATGTGATTGCAAGGCATTCTTTGAAGATGAAGTCCATAATAAGGTAGTGGCCCGCATAAGCATGGAAAACGATTTCGATATAGAAGTAGATACATTAAATAACTTAAATTTCTTACTCTTGATTTACAAAACACAACAAATTTTAGGTTCCTAAGTTCTTAATTACTAACACCTAGAACTTTCTCAAATCCAACCTTAACAAACTTCTTCTTTTTCATGTTTTAGTTCAATTTAAAAGCCAAATTGTCGAGAGTTAGACTTGCAATGAGTTGTAAGGCTCTATTTTGTTAAAAATCAGACCTCTGTTCACATACAGATTTTGTCAAACACTTCATAAACCATCAATATCAGGCCTCAACAGTAAACCACAATCAAGCACATTTATTAACCATTCAATGGAACTATCCTGTAGGCTGATATACTGTTTACAAAGCACATTTAGCAGCAGAAAGACATAAATAGCAGCAGACTGTAACACATTTAAAGACAGTATTTTTGGTCAAATTAGACCCTGGAAAAAACCCCACACCTGGGGAAAACCAGCAAGAGAGTAATTTTATTATGGAGCTTCAGAAGAAAGTTTTACATGGAAATGTACAGCACTAAATATTCAGCATTAATTACACAGTACTTACAAGTACCATAGTCCACCATTCAAAATAGTGCTCTTCTGTAAAAACTAATGTCCACGACCTTCTCTGTCTTCTGTCTCAGCAAGCTACCGTGATTTCAGTACACCCACTGCTTCAGCAATGCTGCTGTCATGTAAAGGTACACTGTACAGTCTCTTTCAGCAGCAATAACTCCAGTTTCAGCACTAAATCTTCAACCTCGGTAACTGTGCCAACAAATGACAGTATGGACACCACTCTATAGCAGTACGACCACCTTCAACAGCAGCTGTACAATCTGTATCAATGTCTGATTTTTCTTAGGAAGCGTGCTCACTTTCTACCTTCAAAAGTGCGCCCCTTTCAGTGCTGTACAAACTGCATTTAACTCAGCAGTCATTCTGGAAGTGCGTGCCCCTCTTTTCATCTGGAAAAATGTGCCCTTCTTCTCTTCTATCTCAGCTCCACTGCTCCAAAATACCTCTCTTGATATTTGCGCCCACAAGGAAATAGCTCTCTCCTCTTGCAAATCATGCCTCTTCCTTTTCTCACCAAAACTCTCTTTTGGATTGTGTGCCAAATGAAGTCTCATGCACTTTATTTACCCTATTAGGGTTATTCTCATGACTTTTCACCTTCAACGGATGAGATTAGATCTTGGCCAACAGATCTAAGGCTGGGATCTAATCTCTCGTTCACTTAAATCTCCTAAGTGAACTTTACAACAAATTTTTCCCTTTTAAAAAGTCACATCACCCTAAATATTTAAAAGTACACTTTATGACTTAAAGTCACTTTAAAAACATAATAAAGTGAAACTCACTTTTAAATCATAAAGTCACATCAAAAAGGTACTTTAATAAAAAACACATTACTAAAGTCACTTTAAGAATATAAGTGAGACTCCAAGTTAATGATCCCTGCACCTAGGCACCTGATGCAGGAGTGCCACCGAGCTATCAAAAACTAACACTCCCTCTTAGCGAGGGAGGTACTACTGTCATTAGCTCCACCTGGATCTCTCCCTCCAATAACTGAAGCTCCCTCTGAATCTGAATGCCCATCAGATATCTACACTGGATCAACTGCTGAAGGTCTCCGTCTAACAACTCTGAACTGAGAGTTCTCCTCACTCTCCTGCTCATCCTGAAGAACCATATCATACCAACTCTGTTTCCTCACAGAGTTGGATGAATCCTCCACACTGACAGCCACTGCTGCTGCCACTGAGTCTGATCTCTCACCAGGCTCACCATCCACTGGATGCCCCAAAACTCGGTATCTCCGGCCATCATGGATGCTAAGCAGACTCGTTGCACCTAGGCCCCCACTCACCGGATATATATATAAACATGTCCTCTCACATGAAGAACCGCATATCCGTCATCCTCCAAAGCTGAAACTGAGACCAAGTTCCTCTTCAGCTCTGGAACAAACAACACATCTCCAACCTCCAGATAACCACCAGACTCGAGTTGGAATAGGACTTTTCCAACTCCTTCTACTGCATGGGTGCCGGCATACCCATCCTCAGTCAGTATAACTCTGTCAATATCTGTCAACTCTCGGAACACTGCTCGTATCCCTGTCATATGGCGTGCTGCTCCGCTATCTATGTACCATGCTCCAGTATCCAAACTCTCTGCTACACTACTGTCTGAAAGAATTGAGATGAGTGAGAATTCCCTCTCGAATTCCTTCGCAAAATCTCCCACTTCAGCTGAAGAGGCTTTCTCAGACTCTTCTTTCTTCTTGTTCTTCTTCTTGTTGGGACAAAGCCCAGCATAGTGACCATAACTTTGGCAAGCAAAGCATTTTACTTTGCTCAAGTCTTTGGCTCCACTGCTCGAGCCACCCTTTTTCTTTCTACCCTTAGCTGAAAGGGCCACATTCTCATCATCAGCAACCTGCTCAGTCTTCCCTTCTCAGATCTCCTCCTGAGTAAAATCATCCCATAGTCTTTCCCAAGAGGAAAAGTTCTCTATGCCAACTACACACTTCATGAACACGTCCCACTCCTTAGTGAATCCCTTCAGGGCTATCCGCACTAGCTCGGGATCAGGAATCACCTCACCAACTGCACTCAAATCATCTTTTATCTGTCTGAGTCTAGTGAGGTAAGAGGCTACATTCTCATCTCTCGTCATCTTAGTGCCATGAAGCTTATCTTTTAAGGCCATTTTACGATTTTCATTCTTGTTCTCATACAAACTTTTTAAAGTATCCCACATCCCCTTAACACTTAGTTTCTCTACCAAATGTGGGATGAGGTGATCTCGAACACCATCCAAAAGCAGTCTCTGCATTCTGGCCTCCTTCACCTCATGTATGTCAAGGGCTATAGGATCAGCTACGGGAGGAGCCACTGTGGTACTAACAAAGGCCCACAACTTGTTTTCCTTGAGAACATCTATCATCCGTGCTTTCCACTGTAAGTAGTTGGAAATCCCTTCCAACCTATCTTCAAATCGGATGCAAGCCATCATTCTCTTCTACTCTTTTTCCAACAACGCACACTCTGTCTTCTTTGACCAAAAATATCAGCTGTACTGAACCAGCACTTCTCTGCTCACTCTCAGCAAAAAAAATTTACAGACAGCTGTTACTTCACATGCACTAGTATCTTAAAAAAAATCAGCACTTCTCTGTTGCCCAACAGTCTACTGAAATCTCAGAGCCCCAGCTCTGATACCATGTTAAAAATCAGACCTCTGTTCACATACAGATTTTGTCAAACACTTCATAAACCATCAATATCAGGCCTCAACAATAAACCACAATCAAGCACATTTATTAACCATTCAATGGAACTATCCTGTAGGCTGATATACTATTTACAAAGCACATTTAGCAACGGAAAGACATAAATAGCAGCAGACTGTAACACATTTAAAGACACAGTATTTTTGGTCAAATTAGACCCTGGAAAAAACCCCACACCTGGGGAAAACCAGCAAGAGAGTAATTTTATTGTGGAGCTTCAGAAGAAAGTTTTACATGGAAATGTACAGCACTAAATATTCAGCATTAATTACACAGTACTTACAAGTACCACAGTCCACCATTCAAAATAGTGCTCTTCTGTAAAAACTAATGTCCACGACCTTCTCTGTCTTCTGTCTTAGCAAGCTACCGTGATTTCAGTACATCCACTGCTTCAGCAATGCTGCTGTCATGTAAAGGTACACTGTACAGTCTCTTTCAGCAGCAATAACTCTAGTTTTAGCACTAAATCTTCAACCTCGTTAACTGTGCCAACAAATGATAGTATGGACACCACTCTACAGCAGTACGACCACCTTCAACAGCAGCTGTACGATCTGTATCAATGTCTGATTTTTCTTAGGAAGCGTGCTCACTTTCTACCTTCAAAAGTGCGCCCCTTTCAGTGATGTACAAACTGCATTTAACTCAGCAGTCATTCTGGAAGTGCGTGCCCCTCTTTTCATCTGGAAAAATGCGCCCTTCTTCTCTTATATCTCAGCTCCACTGCTCCAAAGTACCTCTCTTGATATTTGCGCCCACAAGGAAATAGCTCTCTCCTCTTGCAAATCGTGCCTCTTCCTTTTCTCACCAAAACTCTCTTTTGGATTGTGTGCCAAATGAAGTCTCATGCACTTTATTTACCCTATTAGGGTTATTCTCATGACTTTTCACCTTCAACGGATGAGATTAGATCTTGGCGAAGAGATCTAAGGTTGGGATCTAATCTCTCATTCACTTAATTCTCCTAAGTGAACTTTACAACAAATTTTCCCTTTTAAAAAGTCACATCACCCTAAATATTTAAAAGTACACTTTAAAAACATAATAAAGTGAAACTCACTTTTAAATCATAAAGTCACATAAAAAAAGGTACTTTAATAAAAAACACATTACTAAAGTCACTTTAAGAATATAAGTGAGACTCCAAGTTAATGACCCCTGCACCTAGGCACCTGATGCAGGAGTGCCACCGAGCTATCAAAAACTAACATATTTCTCCCCATGTTGTAAGGCTTTCCAAGCATATACACAATAAATAAAAGGTACACCTCAACTATAAATAATGTCTAATTGAATTTGCGCCAAGTTAATAGAATTCATAAACCATAAGAGAAACACACTTACTAATACTATCATATAAAAGTAACTCTTTTATGAATAAAATATAAAATCTTCAACTCAATACAATAATCCAATTTTGATTTAGGAATAACGTGTATAGCGTATAGTTTCTTTCCCGTCATTATTCAATTAATTCTATCATGCCTAAATACATATTAATTTCAATGTTTTTTCAACATGTTAAGATACAAACCCTCGAATAAATTTTTTATTATAATCATAAGAAGATAAAATAATTAATTTAAAAGGTTTACTATTTAAATTCTAATAATTCATCAAAAGAAGATAAATTAATTAATCTAAAAGATTTACTATTTAAATTCTAATAATTCATCAAATGAAATATCAAATATTCACATATGTATCCCTAACTTTTTCATAAAATTCAAAATAAATAAATGAATAAATTTTAATTCCTTTTATTTCTTTCATCAAATTATTTCCATTCTATTAGAAGTAACATAACATTTATCATTAACTTTAATCTAGGGATGATTTTAAGGAACCATAGTTATTTGAAAGTGTAAAATGTTGTGGAATCTTACCAATTCTTAAAAAGCCAACTATATAAAATGTTTGGCCGTATTTTTCAAAAAATATTTTAATTTCAAGGATTTTATATCGTTGGCGATTTTTAGGGTGAAAAATTTTTACCCCATCAAAATTGGGTGAAACAGGGATTCAAAAAATGGAAAATGGCTAATTTTTTTGAAGAAGAACATGGAAAAATAGCCCATGGGCTGAATTTCGCCCCTAAAAAATTATACCTGCTTTAATCATGAGTTGAGCATAAATGCCAACTCAAGTTATTTTTTTTCTATAATATGTAAACAAAGGAAGACTTTCTCAAATAAAAATTATAAAAATTATAAAACCAATATATATATGAAAACTTTATAAAACCAATTATAAATAATGGAGGTCTGTTGGTGGTTAATCCTTCTTGTTGATCCATAGTGGTTTTTAATAGGATCTTCCTTCCAGCGATTAAACTGGACAATACTCTAATACCAATTGTTAGAATATTGGACAATACTTGGAGGGGGGGTGAATCAGTATTGTTATATTTACTGCTTTTAAAATAATAAATAACAAACAAAACCAACAAGATACAAAGAACAAAAATTTATCATTGAAGCCCAATTGGGAAAACCACAAACACTTCCTATAACTGCAAAATTATATTTACAAATGGTTTCTTCCTGCTGCTACAGACAAGGATGCTACAACACCTTGGTTTCTACTTGCTACAACAGACAAGGATGCTACAATACCCTGATTTCTTCCTACTACAACAGACAAGGATGCTACAACACCTTGGTTTCTGCCTACTACAATAGACAAGGATGTTACAACACCCTATTTACCAACTTCTACTGGAAGGAGGATACAACCCCCTATTTTGTCAGCTTCAGCTGGAAGGATTCTAGGACACCCTTATTTACCAACTTCTACTAGAAGGAGGCTACAACCCCCTTGCATGCCTATATCCTTCCCTAGCACCACCATGCCACCCTAATATGTTTTCATCAAACTTCCATATCTTCTTATGTATTCAATTTTGTCACTCATTTCTCATCACTTCCTTGGTCTCTGTCTTCTACTGCAGTTTCTACATGGATATGGACTACATTGACACTTTCTTCCTCTCAAACCTCTGGCTACAAATACTATTAACATGCATCTCACCACATCTCTTCAATCTTGGAAACTCGTGTCTTTTCATTTCATCACACAACTTCATCGTGACCTTTCACAATAGATGATCTATTTTCAAACGTGTCCCTTAACTAACAATCACTTCTCTATTTATACACTCATGTCCCTTTTTATTGATCATAACTCTATTTAACTGAATTAAGTAATTTTTTTTATTTTCTAATGCTATCATGTATATTCTTCTTAGATCTGCAATCTACATGAATAATAGACTTTGTTTTATATATTAGTTTTGTTCCTGTAGCTTCCATGTTTATTTTACAAACAATTTCTTCACTACTTGTAGCTTTCATGTTTATTTTACAAACAGTTTCTTCACTACCTATAGCTTTCATGTCATCCTTTATTTTGTTGTTATCTACATCATCACTTCCTTTGTAGAAGTAGGCAGGAACTCCATTGCTTCCTTGTGTGGGTATTCTTCACCATGTGCATGCATTTTTATACACAATCATACATAATTTTTTACTGACTTGGCAGGTTCATATTCACACGTGTGACCACCAGATCGAAGCCTGAACTCATGAACAGATGGAAAACTCATCAAAGAATACATTCATATGTTTGGATGAATTTATGTGCAGAGAGACATCCTCGGGCATGCATATCCAAATGGGCTCTCAAACTTCCTGTGTCAAACATTTAGAGAGGAAAATCTAATTTTCTTCAACTTTGTAGACCTATCTTTTGCATAGGTGAACACCGGATTAAAATCCAAGACCATGGATGGATAGCCAAATCATCAAAGAACATCCCCATAACTTTTGACAAATTTATTGACATAAGGAGAACCTTTGGAGGGAATTTTAGAATGCCCTTTTAACCTCCCTTATTTAACACTTAGAAAGATTTCTCAAAAATGACTGAACCGCAAATATCTTCTTCAACAACCTTTCTGCATTTATATTTCTGCAAACCTTCTTTCCGCATTTATCTTTCCTCATTTATCTTTTCACAAAATCCTTAACCATCTACAACGATATTTCTACAATCGCCCTTTCTGCAATCTACGGGAACTCCTTTCTTCCGCAATTGCTGGTTGCAGGGCTTCCTTTCATTTTTTTTGAACCAGGCTTCCGCATTTACCCTTTTCGTGTTGATCTTTTCGTAATCATCCTTTCCACAATGCAATATGCAGGAACTCCTTCAACAAGGAGAGAGTTGATCCAACGCCATTATTTGGTGGAAAGGAGAAGGATACAATCTTTTTTTCTCGAATGAAAGAAAGGTACAATTTTACATGGGGTACATGCAGATTTTCTATTGCTTATATTAATGATGGGACCAAACTAATGCACTTCTAGTACCATCGCTATAGCAAAGAAATGTGATACCGGGGTTCAAATGAATTGGAAAACATTCATGTTCAATGAATTATTGGTTGGCGCTATAGGTGTGCAAGAGTGAGGTAACACTTTCACTTATTCTTGGTTGTTGATATTGATTTCTTTTTTTGCATTCACCGATCCACCCAATTACCATAGGATGGAAATGAATGTCCCATGTCGCAGGGCTCCACATCAGAATCTATGGTTCGAAGAGAATAATAGGAAGCAACAACAGGAGAACAACATTGAGTTTTATATGCATGCTGAGGTATAAAGGCATCACATTTGAAGTTAGTCGAGGATTGTCTAAGTGAATTTCCAATGGTATAGAAATATTATTATGTTTATAGCAAGGGCTCACCATTTGTATCTTCAACCACATCGAGATCCTAAGCACCAGTGGTTAACCAATTTGTTTCATTTATCAGAGGAGGAAATTGATCTAATAGTTCAAGATTGGCCAAAGGATTGGAAGCAACCTATCGCAGATGATATATTGTTTGTTGAAACTAAACGACGACAGGAGGGCACATTAGGGACCCAACTAGGGGTCCAAAAGAAGAATACAAATCACATACATCGCACTACGATAGTGATATAGATTCAAGTGCAACCCTAGAATATCTAGGGAGAGGAGGAAAGTTGCTAAAATAGCCGAAAAGGGTCGAAAGAAGCATAAGGTTGTTAGGGATTCTAATCCAGTCAGTCTCACTAGTGATGATTATAATTTAATGGAAGATAGGATGGATGAGGTTTCTGATGAAATGTGGTAGAATATTTATAGTCGGAATACGGAAATTTTTTAGGGAGTCATTGACATACTTAAGACTATTTGTAGTGTGGTGGACGAAGTCAAGGTTGTAATCAATCAGCCCCAGTGCAATCGTAGGAAGTTGTTCCTTCTGATGATCATCCAAATGAGCTGCAAACATCCTGACAACATCATAAGGTTTAGGTGATTCCTAAAGCACTTAACTTGGGTACATTAGAGCTTAAAAACATGGTTTATGACATTGGCTATATCAGGGTAGACTTGTCTGTGCAACCGATGTTTATATTTCACAACATACAACATGCCACGGTAGAAGAAATTGAGGCATGGGAGCACATGGTATATGATCACCTGAAGTAGTCAAGGAGTACTGTTTCTTCACTCCAAAGTCAATTGGAAGAGATAGAGAATCAAATGAAAAAGTGGTAGCAGGACAAGTAGCGACTCGAAATCTATTTTGGTGGTCTATCAAGAGATTCCATAGGTCAGGGTCACACCTGGAATGACTCTCGAGGCTTTGGATTTTAAGTTGGGGGAAGTTGATACCGAATTTCGACACATGATTGAGGAATTAGAGGCTAAGATTCTTCCTCGTACACCAGCTGAATTACTGGAAGAGAGACGAAGGGTACCAAAAGAAGAGGTACATCAGATTTAGGAGGCTGAGTCACTTTGTGCTTGAGCTGGTGTCCAATTCCCGGGAGTCCTCGATGGATGATATCGAGTTGAAAAATATAATAGAAAAACTTCATGCAATAGAATTTAGTTTGGATGGTTTAAGGAATTATTTGAAAACATTGAAGATGGGTAAGTCCGTTGAACTCAAAATATTGCAGCTGCAGGTCTCTAAACTCTAGACACAACAATAACAAGAACCAATCGTGTTGTAGAGCTTCAGGATGAGGTAGAGCATATCACAACAACCATTCACCCAAGAGAACAACTTTGAGTTTTATATGCATGTTGATGCACTTAGACATCACATTGGAAGTCATTCGAGGATTTACAGAGAGGCTATCCAATGGTATAGTAATATTATTAAATTTATTGTAGGGACTCGCCATTTGTATCTTCAATCATGGAGAGATCCTTAGCACTAGTGGTTAACCATTGTGTTTGAATTATTAGAGGAGGCAATTGATGTAATATTTTAGGATTGGACAGAGGATTAGAAAAATCCTATAAGAGATGATCTATTATCTACCGAAACTGAACTACGACAAGAGGGCACATTAGGGACCCAACCATGGGGTACACAAGAAGAAAGGTAGTCAAGTGCAAATGGGTATTCAAGACAAGTTTTTCTTTGGATGGATCTCCTCTGAAGTATAAAGAAACTTTAGTGTCCAAGGGATTCTCCCAAGTCCAAGGCATTTACTACAATGAGACCTTTGCACCAGTGGAAAATATGGACTCCATAAGACTAGTTTTGGACATTGTAGCTTCCATGCAATGGGAGGTACATCACATGGATGTGAAGAGTTCATTTCTACATGAATATCTCAAAGAAGATATATATATGCAACAGAAAAAATGTTTTGTTACGAATCCATATCTTGTGCGCAGGTTGAAGAAATCACTATATGGGATAAAACAAGCTTCCAGATCTTGGTATGCCAAGATTGATGGCTTTCTGCTATCACTAACATTTAGTAGATGCAAGTCTGATCCAAATGTCTATTTGAAGCTGATTCGTGGTTCAATCATAATAATTTTTTGGTATGTGGATGACCGTATGATCACAAGAAGTTCCATGAAATAAATTGCCTCCTTGAAGGATGCATTGAACCATGCCTTCTCCATGACTTATTTGGGACTGTTAAGCCAATTTTGGGGGCTTGAAGTTTCTCAATCAGATATTGGAATCAAATCACATCATTCCAAGTATGATTCATACCTTCTAATTGATTTCAATACAATCAAGACTCCTTTTCTTTCATGAGTTAATCTTGAACAAGAGAATTCAACTCCTTTGGTAAACAACACATTGTATAGGAAACTAGTTGGTTGTCTGCTCTATTTCACTCACTTTCGACCTGATATTTATTATGCAGTGAGTGTGGAATATAGACACATTGATCAACCACATGATATCCACTATAGGGAAGCAAATAGAATCTTGCACTTTGTGCAAGGAACAAAGAATCATGGGATTCACTATGTTGCAAAATATGACCTATAGTTAGTTGGTTTTACTGACTCTGATTGGGAAGGTGATAATATTGATGTAAAATCAAATTTTTGGTATTTGTTTATGATTTCATATGGACCAATAATCTAGTCAAGTAAAAAGCAAAGTTTCATTAAACTTTCTTCTACAAAGGCAGAATATAGAGTTGTGAATGCAGCTACTTAATGTTTGTGGTTGTAGGGAATACTTGGAGAGTTTGGGATTGAATCTGACACTTCCACAGTTATTTATTGTGACAACCAAAGTAATATTATAATCTCAAGAGACCCAGTATAGAGTCAGTGAACCAAACACATAGATATCCATATGCACTACATCAGAGGACTTGTGCATGATGGGATCATTGCTCTGCACTAATGTGCATCATCTGAGCAAGTTGTAGACATCTTCACCAAGGAATTATCTAAGAAGACATTCAAGAATATAAAATCAATTCTTGGGATAGTTGATCATATGGTGAATACTTATTGAATACAATATTTAAAAAGAAAAAATTCATGTCCATGTTTAAGGGAGGATTTTCCCCTTTGTTGTTTTGCCTCTTTCCTTGTTTTGTATGGAGAAGTAGTATGTAAAGGGTGACTAAGCCTTGTTTCTAGCCCCTATATCTCTGATATATTTATAATATTTCACATAATTCAGGCTTAATAGGGGGTTTTAGAATAACCAAAAACCCATTCCCATACTTAGGATAAAATAATTAATCTTTTTGATTAATTTCCAAGGTCCCACACTAAATAGTTGGAATCCACTTGCACCATTTGATAAAAAATTGCCTAAACTACCTCAAGGAGCGACTTCATAAGATTCTAGATAAGCTTTTAGAAACTCTACAGACTTCCTAGTTTAGTAAGTGCGCATCCCTTCCTTATCGTGAGTTTGACTTCTTTTAAGCAGCTTTTAAGGCAAAAGGTGAAAGCTAGTCACATGGAAACTGCCTTGTTTTTTGCACAACTCATCCTCGATATTTTTCTCTTCTGAAAGCATGAGTATATTAAATTTCCATCACTTATCAGCTGATACACTTAATTCATCCAATTCGTGACCTCCTTGACTGGTTTGGAAAGTGTTTTATCCACCTAGGGGTGATTTTTAACTTTTAGAAAGCCACCTTTTGTGAGGATTCAACTTGCCTCCTTAGGCATTTGAATATATGATGTAATTATATATTTAGACAGCCTATTACATTATAAGGTTGGCTGATGTAAACTTAATCAATGCAATTTTGTGTTATGCACCAATTTCAATCTCCAATTTGGGTGGATCTATGCATGTTTTTCAAGCGATTTTTGTGACTTCAATTGATCATAGCTTGGGATTAATTTTCACAACACATAATTACTAAATGAATATGGCATTACGATGTACTTTTTATGACTTCATAAAACATAAAGAATACTTTTAGAAACCATGAATCATGCACAATGAGTGTTTAAACACTCCATCTATGCAGTTGAAGTAATTACAAGCACACACATACATTCAATGTGTTTCAACTCAATGCATAAAGAAATTCAATCCCAATGACACTAATAGAGGAAATTTGAGGTCTAAAATGGGCCTCCTTGAAAAAATAATAAAATAATATTATAAATGTTGAAGTAGAAGACACAAAAACTACTTTTTGTTTTTGTATTTTCAATGTATCCCCCTATGGTTTTACTCAAATGTCAAGAGGAAGCACTCGTTGGATGTGGAATTCAATTCTGCCTCCAACGAGTACCCATACTGCATACTTTTGATAAGCCCTTATCCATGAAAAATTATAAATACATTAAAAAACGTGTTACTTCCAAGTAACACGTACATGTTGCTAGTGTGCAACCCATGAACATGTGCCAAAATTGTATTTTTGAAAGGAAATTTGCTAACAATTTGACATGTAAGGGGTAAGTAGGAGTATTTTGAGCATCACTAAACAAATTAATTCTATAATAGCTTTCTCTTTTGCTCTAAATACACTATGATGGGAAGATCTATGAATTTATTGTATAATGAACCAGACAAATGATGAAGAACACTAGCTATTTCTATAGACCAAAGATCCCTACTAAAATATATATCTAACATAACCTTATAGATGTAATTACATAAATGTTTCTTCTAACTAATTTTTCAAGCAAAAGTAGTTACACTTTGATGATTCCCTATTTTTGATCACCTTTCACCATTAACTAGTCTATATCTTTATATGAAAAATCAAGTATCTAAGTGTATTTCGGATTTTCTTGTCATATTTTTCAAAGCTTTCGATTCTAATCTCTTTTAACATCATGTAGATTTATAAGAAAGGTAATAATTATATTATTATAGTTATTTTTAAATTATCTCAAAGGATTCAAGTATTATTTCCAAACTAATGTGTGAGCATAATTATCATTCGCGGATTTAATAGTCACACTTGATTCGACACTCGTTCCATCACTTACAAGGAATATCATTGATTCTCATACTTTCGGTTCTCTTCAACCAATTTGGATGCATGGATGTTTAGATAATGAGGTCATATACCTCCCATAGAAATAGGTTTTGATTTGAATGCACAGATTCTAAGAAAATTGAATATCTCTAAAAAATCCAAACCCATATTTTTAGCAAAAAATATGTTTTGGAGGGAATATTTCTCCTTGATTTGTGTGCACATGGGATCATATCTCACCAAACAATCGAATGGGTTTCACGATAATCAATCTAACTACAAAAAGCAGAAATTATTTCTCTAAAGTCACAACCTCCAGGAAGATATCGATGGAGCATTTTGTCAATTTGTGTTAGTTTGCGTGAAAAACCCATATTTTGTGTTGGTTGTTTTTTGAGTTGTTTGAATGAATTCTGATTTTGGGGAAGTTTGTTCAAGGTTGTTTAGACTTGATGTAAGTATATGAATGAGAGACAGGTCTCATAAGAAACGACAGAGGATTATTCTTATTATCAAGATGATATCTACTAATGTAATTGAAGGATAGAGAGATGATAATAAAACTATGCATTTTGAACTGATAATTCCTTTTCTTCGCATTACATGGATGAATAGTTAGATTTGAAATTGAATGGTTGAAGGATTGTTGGAATTCCATCGATGTTTTGAATACTGCATTTGTACTGAGGCACTCTTATACTAGTTGTCTCAAGTGGCAACAGCCTACCATGAGAGGTAGAATAGTCTTAATTTTAAACTCTGTAGATTAAGATTTCATTTTCAATTATTGCAAATTGGTTAAACAGTAGTTTCAATCTTATTGAAATTTCAGAGCTTTGTTTAATAGCTTGTAAGAAAATCGTTTTATGGATTGATGATTCTACAGTAATTGTTACCACTAAGATCTATGCACAAAGACTGTTAAATTTCATAAACACTCACTTTCATTTTAGAATTTAATTGAATTTCATAGGGATCGTTTAAGATTAAATAATGTTTCTCATAGTTTAACAAAATTGTGTTAGAATTAGATGAAACTCGTTTAAATTCATCATAAGTTTAATTGTAGAGTATTTTCTTTGGAATTGCATAGAATTTCTTTGTAGGTAGATTTGAATATTATTTCGCTATGGTTTGATACAGAAAGTAGGATTTTTTTTTTCAAACAGTCATTGGATTTTGATTTACTTTTAGGCTCAATTATTGAATTAGTGCATTGATGGATAGATGAATGAAAAGAATGGTGAATTTTTAAGGATCGGATGGTGAGATGTTTATGAATATTTTATGAATGGAATTAGATCGAATTATGTAATAATCAACATATTCTGTACAAATCAAATCACTCTAAATCAATCAATAATAATGATGAGCGAAATAATCAAAGAATGACATGAACTTGATTTTAATTGGATCAATTATAATACATGCAGGTTATAGTAATCCGATCTGAGGTTTGTTACATTGTTCGATTATACAAACTTAGAACATAATTCCAGTAAATATGATAGAGGATTACTAACAAGTATTCATTAATTCTAAGTTCATGATCCATTTTGCAGATATTGTACCTTTGTAGATTATAGATTAAATTGCTCTTTTCACGTAATTAAACTTCGAATGTGTTATATGGATTTTTAGAAAATAGTTTAGATATGGTGTTTAGTACTAGTTTCATATTTGACCTCTATGTTTGCTACTGGCTTAACAAACACCTTTTATTAGAAACAGAAATACTGCAATTTTGTAGATTTTAATACTTCTTTGTATGGTTGGTTTGGAATGATGATGGCACTCACAACACCATAATTGTTTTATGTTTTGTAAATATCTTAGTGATTAATTTTAAATATCCTTTCTTGCATTTTTAGCTTGCTATTTGCAGTTACATTTCTATTGATGATTTGGTTTTCAAAACATTGATGAATGGTTTGGTGTGAATAGATTTTACTTTAACTAATGAGCATTTTAAATTATTTCTTAGTTTTCCATGTACACCCACAACATCTGATTTAATCGCTCTCGTTTTGAAGTAAGAAGGGAAATATTTCGATATTGATTTAATTTAATCTTGAAGCTATGACATTTGAATTTTAATAGTTTCAATCACCAACAGATGAATTAATGAGCTAACTCGGTAGATATGGTCACCGTAAGATGGGTTTCCTCCCAAGATGATTGGGCCAATTTGATTGTTTTGTGTATTTGTCGGCATTATGTCAAGTTAAACTAGGATAGATCAGGATATTTTATGTTTTGACCCCTCATATACAATGCTTGTGCCTCAAATCTTACAAGCCTTGGGTTGACAATTAAGTGCCAAAATAGATAACAGATATTTTACTTGACATTTTTGACATCGTTGTCGGGGAGGTGCTAAAGGGGTTGAAGTGTAGGTAGATAGGTTTCCTTTACATTACACATTAATGGGGAGGGGAAAATGATAAGACAAAAAGACTAACTCCCTACGGATTTTGCATAGTGTAATATCTGGACGCATCCACTTTAGTGGGTTTCCCCAAATCCTTGTTGTTCCTTTCTTGCAAATGTGTTTACTTTTTCACACGTTTGATTTATTTTTCTGAAAAGTGTGTTTATCTTTCATGTAAGGTGTGTTTACTTTCAACTGGGCGTCAGGAGATGATAGATAAAAAAGAATGTTCCCCTTGGTCTTGCAATTTAATTTCATGGAAGTGTGTTTTTCTTTACGCAATTTTAGGTAGTTTACTTTCCTACAATTTAATTTTATGCAAGTGTTCTATTATTTCTAAAAGTTGGGGTGTGTTTGCTTTCCGGAAGTTAAGTTCATGCAGGAGTGTTTTATTTAATTCAAGAGCAATATGTTTGATTTACACAAATATGTTTTTAGTAGTAGGTATTCTTCATTAGAATCATTAAAAACATAAAAAAAAAATGGGTGTTGTAGGAACTCCAAACACTAATCCTTGTGCAAGACAAGAACAAAAAAACCGACAAAATGGATTCAGAGGTGACCATAAATTTGAGAAAAATTTCTCAAATCTTAGAAGAGGTTGGAAATTCTTGTTAGTAGGTAGAACACATCCTGAAAATAGTTAAGATTTTACCTACCGCTCCTAACACAACCAACAAGACAAAGTTCCAAGAGCCAAAAAAAGACATTCCTTGCGAAATTGTAGAGGTAAATGACAAATTGGGGACTACATCCAATGGAGAGCAATTTGAAATTGAGGAGTTCTCGACATGCCTGACAGCAAATCCGACATGTATTAAAAAAATCAATACTCTAGGAGACGGGGGTCTGCATAACATGATGAAGGAAGGTGAGTATCAAGACTACATTAAAAGTTGGTTCCAAGAGGTAACCCAACCACAATACCATTTCTTCCTTCAACACCTTCTGATGCAGAAACAAGTAAGTCGATTAATTTTCAATATCTAGGTAATCGCTGCAACAACTTTTTCATATATGGATAAAGGTATATTTTTCGTCTTGCTTCGCAATTGGTTACATTGGAAGAGCTCATATACTTGAATAGAAATGTTTTCTTTCTTCTTATTTAGAATAGGAAAATATGTATATAAATAAAAAGTTACATGTTTAGTTTAGAAATTAATGCAACTTCATTTTTTTTTCTTTTTCAATAAGAAGACTACTTAAGATCTTTAAATAAAATTTACACCTTCTTTCCAATACATAGTTTCAGAAAATTTATTGTAACAACATATTATAGCCTATAGAAAGGAAAATATCATGGGGTAATATGAAAATTGTCAGACCTAGAGACTACTGGTACAATCTTTTCGAGATCCCTAAGTGGGTGAGTAGAGTATCTTTATAAAAGAGTAGCACAAAATTATACTAAACTATTAATCATGGAAACATCAAAATAACTCGTAAAGAAAAGGATAGGTAGGGACAAGAGATTCCTTGTAGTTATTCTCCTATGGCTCCATTCACTATACATTAATAGGCTTAGACATCAATGTCTTTGATTTGTTTAGCTCATTCGCTGTATCCATTACATTGGGAAATATGTATTTATATGGTTCTAAAAGTTGTTGAATAAATAAATTATCCTCCAACCCATATACCATCCCGCCCCGTAACTAGGTTTTTGGATCTTCTCCCCCATCCACTCTAACTATTATAGGGAATATATCTTGTCTAAAACTTTAAGGGTGGAAACATGGGACAAGAGCATCTGATGCAAAATGGGTGTAAGAGGTTAACCCTCTGGGGTACTAAACATGCTCATTGGTAGTGGGTACTGGTCTGTGGTATGACTAGGCAAACCCGATAGGGTATTGAACATTCTTGGTTGAAAGATGGGAACTACCTAGAGAGGATAATTTGTGCAAAGTATATGGTTCTGGTATGCCTAACTCTATGGGATTGTTTGTGAGTTTATTTAGAAAAAATATATATGGTTGAGTTATGGTAAATGAACTCCATAAAATGGACATTAGAGAATAGCTTCAAGAAAATAGTTAGAATCTCTTATCTAATTCTTACTATATGTAAGGTGTCTAATCTTACAGGTGGGGTCATGTTCTTGAAATTTTTTTGGGCTAATGTGTGAAATTTATCTATACACTTGAAAGCTATAAATAATGGAAGATGAAATGATTGATTGAGGAAATTGTTACTTCACTTAAGAAGCAAACCCCTATGCTTAAAACAAAAAGGTTCCCTAAGCATAAAATTTATTTATCTATATACGAAGTCTATATTGTAGAACTATGTGCAATTATGTCATAAGTAGAAATATTCAGAAATTGTTTCTTTCATAAGTATATCTAGCTGTTATATCACGAGTTATTAGAATTGCATGTCATTCCTTCATGAAATATTATTTTTGATCTCGTGATTCTTTCTTTCGGATGCAAAAAATGACAACCTTGATGTTACATCATATTTGAAATTTCCATATCTACACTCATGATTAATAAAATGAAGAGAAGTTCAAAGAAGCTGATAAGTGGTTCCAAAAGAGAAGAGATTGTTTGCATATCAACAACTTTATATTTCCCAACTGTAAGAATGCCCTTTTGTTTGAGCCCCTCTTTGTTTGAGCCTCTTCGTTTCAATTACATTTCAGATTGAAGGGACCAACATAAAAACTTCACTTGCAACAACGCTAGCATAAGCTAATTTGTGACACAAGGGCAATACATTGCTTCTCATCATTTGCTAATACACTTGGAAAAATCATGTACTTGTTGTTTTTCATTCTTCAACTAGAGCGTCGGATGGAGTGATGGAACAACCTATAATATACAAAAATAATTTTCCAAATGCCAGAAGTAATTTTTAATATAAAACTTAGGTATAGCTACATGAATCCAACAATCCTCTGATCTAGAAAGATCTAAAACTGTAAATTTACCTTGTACATCCTTGTATTCTCTAGTTGGCATTACAAATTTAACAAGCTAGGTGATTTTAAAAAACAATTATTTCACTGAAGCTCATCTTTCTTGTCACATGCCCCAATTTTGTAAAATAATGTTATCTTATTTTGATTTTATTCCCGACATTATGTTAAATTTAATGGTAAGTGGAAACTGATGACTCAGCAGAGTCAAGGATGTGGAATGTAATTCTGAATATTTAATTTTAAATAAATAAAAGTGGAGACAATAGCTCGGGAGAGCTGTTAAAAAGAGTGTTACTGGTCAAGTTGGTGGAAGGAACTAGGTGGAGAGAAAAAAGACAAGTGGCAGCATCCTCAAACACTTCCTATGTTACAGGTGGCAACTTCCCTACATTTGGGTTCATGACCCCCCAAGAAAGTGGGATCAGAGCAGGTGGCTCAATTAATGACAACTAACCCAAAAAGACCTAGTCAATCTTATTAAAAGTGCCCAATGTAGAGAGCTGAGGCTGCTCATTCCAGGAGAAGAATCATTCAGGTGAATGCACTTCAAGGAATCCATTGGGAAAGGGAAATTGGAAGGAAGGTGTTTGAGGGGTAAACTGCAAAACGTTGATCTAGTACAACTTTGCAGTTGAAAGATCTTACTGCAGTAAGCTGAGTTGGTATTGAGTCTCATAACTGGTACTTTTGTTGATTGCTCCACCTAGTTCCAGCCAAGCAGACCAGAACAGGCTCGGGGGTCCTGAGAATTCGATGTTTGAGCGCTCTCTAGGAGTTGGTAGGGAGGAAAGGCCTCCCATTGCTGTTGTCATCTAGCTTTAAAGACAGGTTCCATTATCTTTTAATTTTTGTGTTATAGTTTATCTCTGTGTATGAAGAGTTATTGAATGATGTTATGTTATGACGTGTTGAAATCTCTTAGTTATTCTAGCCTGAATCTGTACTGTGATGAAAGATAAATCCTACCTATGTTTTTCCCCATCTGGAGTAATCCAGATCGTACTCTAGCACATGTAGTTTGTTTAAGTAAATGAAGTATGATAGGAATATGAATGAATCGAATATTTACATTTTCAGAGGAATGAAATGTTACTTCTTCGTCGATAGTTGATTTCTAGAAAGTTTATTATTTTTTTTTGCAGACATGTTATCAAAAATAGACTGTGTAAATTGCATGTTAGTGCAGAACAATACTCATATTACTGAATGACTTTAGTAGGTTTAACTTTATAAATTATTTTCTCCACAGTTTCTATTTCCATAAACTGTACTTTTACATTGAAAATAGAAGAATTAGTATTATCAGTTGAAAGTTAATAATTTATGTTAGGAAAATATATAAAAATGATACTCATAGCTTATTTTCTTCTTTTAGTGACAACTAATCTTCTTGCATCTATCTAAAATATAGTTAATAATATGATAAAGGTTATAGTAGTCCTTTCTTAGTTTTAATAGCTAAAGGACAGTAATAACTTAGGGTTTTAAGTTAATATTATAAACTATTTTTATACTCTTGCAGACAGTGTAATTATAAAGAATACTGATAGGCAAGAATGTTCTTTTATTTTTTTTCTCTAAGTAAGTCTACAAATACAAATTGAATTAACTAACACAAATATTACAGACCGCTTTCAGTCGTAATCACTATACAAACAAGAACCAACATAAAACTTAAGAATATATGTTATACTTAAATAATAGTATTATAAATATAAATAATATTATTATTATCCTTAAACAACGACAATTATAGGTTAATAATTTATAAAAAAAAATTAAAGAAAAACTGGACAACAGTAATAAAAATTACAAGTTAATAACATAGGAAACAATATCCTATTTAAGTTAAAAGGGAGTAAACCCTAGCTCATGTCTTGAGCATAAATTATAAATATTTTTAGTACTGTAGTAACCTAGGTTATACACAGGTAAATTCTTTTAAAAACTACTGACTAAAATTGTTATTGTAACAAAGATAAACTACATTATTGATTAATAGGTGTAAATGAATTTTACAAAAGAAACAGTCTATTAATGATAGTATACATCTAAATGTCGGGGGTTCAAAACCTTAAAAAAACTATTACATTACAAGTACAGACATAATAACCAAATTCGTATCAATTATGTAATCATCATTAAATAGTCAAATAAACCACTCACAGTCCTTTAAGGACAGAAAGATTAAAATAGAGAAATAACGTAATTATTATCATAAGAGTAATATAAACCAATCAAGGGTTTTACAGGTCAAACCCTAACCTGTGACTTCCATCAATTAAACAAGATTTACATCACGGCTGTAAGTATCACCCTTCAAAATTTAATATATAAAACCCTTACAAATTACTCAATGTAGTTAAAATTCATTAATATTCAGGAAGGGTAAAAACCCTAAATTATACAAAGTACAGCATAAGCTCCTAACAACCAAAACAAGTTGTAGTGAAACTACCTTTACAAAATTTACAACCTAAACCGACTGCGAAGCCAAGCTTCAACAAGTACTCTACACATTAAAAATTGCATTCACCCTATCAAGGGTTTGAATTTAAACATTCTTCCAAACAACTTGTAAAATAGTAAAAAGCTTAACTTAACTCGTGGAAAGACGAGAAAGGGTATTCAAACCCTCGCTGAGTCCAACGACTACCCCAACTTTAAATAAGGGAGAACCCATCTTTCAGACCACGGGGCTTACTCAAGTTTGAGCCATGAGCCATGACCGTTGCAAGGCTGTCTTCTTATACCTTGTGCGAGCTTCAATTCAACAAGCACCTACAGCAAGTGTAAACTCCTGTCAGTAAATTACCTTACGTGCTAAAGCTTGAGATTATTCTATATTAAAGTTGCTATAAATGAAAGAAAGTTTCATTTTGAATTTACCTGTCACTGGGAGTATGGCGAACCGCTTCACAAGCACTGTCACCTATAAATGGTGCAGTGGGGAACCCAACAACCCTCAAAACCTCATATATTAGTGAGCTACAAAGAGCCAAGAAGGAAAAATGAAGCAATCACCAAACTACACGGGCTTTGGAAGAAGGTTTGACAGGCAACGAAACGAAGGTAGCAGGAAAGAATAACTCCACATTTGGCAAAGAAAGAACCAGCAGTCAAAACCACTCACTAGAGAACGGAGGAAACACAGAATCAAGGTACAAGGTGACGGTAACCAGGAGAATGACGGCTGCCATGGGAGACAAGCCAAGCGACCCTAGAGCCAGCGTAAAACTGCGGGACAATAATGCATTGAGTTAGGTTTCCAGAGTGTTATATATTTTCCAAACGTGGACAGAATTCAACCACGTAGCCACAAATTTATCCATGCAGTGAGGGTCGTGTCCTATAATTCCTGCATGGAGACATTTTATCAAGTGTTTGTTCATTGCAACGTGGGTTAAACTATAATGACAGCCCAATAATTCGTAATCAATTCACTAATCAACAACATCGTGTATTATGTTAACTTAAGCACAAGTTTATCATCGTGGATGGATTACGTTGACCAAGTATTGTGTCACGTATAAACCATAAATATAATCCCGATTTGGATTAAGCACAAACCCTTGATACCAACGACATAATGTTATCACATAATAAACATTACCATAACGATATAGTGGTGGCATAACTCTATTCTAAACATTGTTTTGATATAAATCATGTAATATATGATTGGTTTATAGAGTAGGCTAAAGTTTAAGTCGTAGTATAGTTATAAATGAGTGCATGTTAACTATAGCATGACTTTAGTGTCTCTAGTAGCAAAGTTTAACTATAGCTTGGGGCATAGTAAACCCTTTTGCCTTAGGAATTTTTACAAGTCTAAAACTTATAGATAGTACCTTGTAATAATGCAAAAGGATTTAAAGACTAAATCAAATACGTTATAATAACAAACTATTGGTAGATTAAATATTCATCGATCAAGTCGATTATGCATATCTACGAGCTTTTGCTTGAAATGATAATTCAAATAGCATTGAAACTGTGAAGTAATACAAAGGTAAATGTAAGAATATTATCACAAAATTTTGTCACATAATTTATGTGACATTACTTTGATAATACCTCGGAGTACCCTCGACTTGGCTTTATGCTCATGCAAAATGTCTAGTGGACAGTAAGATAATTACAGAGGTAAAACTGATAATAGGAATAGGAACGATCCTATTAAATTTAAAAGTTAATAGAACACAGAATTAGACTTGTGAATAAAGTAGTGGTAACCATAAGCTCTTGTAGAAGGGTATGATGGTCATAGTTTCCACACTCAAAGGTTTTTACTGTGCATAAGATAATAGGCTATAAGTATCTTATAGAGATAATTTAAGGGACAATAAATGTACAGGTAAGACAAGATACTGTTGCAAAAATTTTGTTAAACACAATGTTTATAAGTATTACAAATTACTTAGACTAAAGTAGAAATACTAGTAACTGAGATTCTAGTGTTAGAGTCGCAAATATGTTGTACTGTCATTACTTATTTCCAAGCTAGTTTACTTGAACAAGTGATGAAAATCAAATGATTTTACCTTACAGGAGTTGTCTAGTGTTTAGCAGCTTATTGTTCTAAGCTTTTTAATTTGCAAACAAAATACTGCCGACACTAAAAAGATCTTTTAAAATTATACCCGATCGATCATACCTGTAAAAAACTCTAAGAAACAGTTCATCTGCGTTAGCACGAATGCTAAGTAAACCCCAGATTCAAAAGAAGATTCCACCTACTGACATAAAAGAACTGATCAGTAAACTGAAGCAAATAGTACACAAGAAGAGTTTGATCTTGCAACAAAAAATAAACTGTTAAGTTATTGTAGAATTTAGTGAAACCAATTACATAACTGTTTCTTTATGGCAACTATTAGCTATTAGTAAAACCACGGGTTATAGCATTTATTGTTAACTCAAAAATTTTAAATTTTTGTGAAAATTTGGGGTTATGACATGTGGTATCAGAGCACAAGGTTCAAACACTAGGCCTTGATGCAGCCCAACTAGCTTTCATAAAACAGTAAATTAAATTATTATGCTAACGTATTTTATTTTTAAATGTTATCCAATAGAGAATTGTCTTTTTCTGAAGTTTAACAGGCAGGTATGGAAAGACTGGGAGAGTATGCACAGGAGGAGTCTCCAGCTATATAAACAAGAAATTTACCCAGAGATCCTATACCAGAGGGTGTAACTACAAATTCCTCAGAGTTGTTACAGGCTGTAAAAGATTTGAAAACTGAAATGGAGTCTATAAAGAAAGAGAATGAGAGGTTTCTGAGAGCTCAAGAAGAGCTGAATTAGATCCTAATGGAAAAGTTTCAAACTGAAGGAAGGGGTAGAAGGTCAGGATCTGAAGATGCTAGTCATCCAAGAAAATCTAAAAAGATGAAGCATAGAAAAACTGAAATTAGTTCGTCGTTAGAAGTGTTTGGTGAACGACAAAGTTACCATACTACTAGTGACAGTAGTGACGATGAGCTATACGTCAAGAAGAGGAAATACAAACCTTATGAGGAAATCTTAGGGGAATTCAAAAAGATAAAACCACCAACCTTTAATGGAGAGACTGAGAAGGGGGAGGAAGCTGAGTCCTGGTTGTCTGGGATGAAGAAGTACTTCCAAATATATAATTATTATAACCAGTTAAAGGCTAGGATGGATATATATAACCTCTCAGGAAAGGTTGATATTTGGTGGCAAGACTTGAAGAGAGTTAAGGGTATAAAAGAGAAAGAAGTTAACTGGAGTACCTTTAAGTGGTATTTTAAAAAGAAATTCCTGTTTGAGCAGTATTACGAGGAAAGAGCTAAGGATTTTTATGAACTAAAGTTAGGTTCAATGACAATGAAGGATCTGAATAGCAAATTCTTAAGTGTACTTAGGCATTTACCCTACCTCATAGATGAGAAACCAAAAGTAAAACGATTCCTTAGTTGTCTACCGTATCATATTAAAGATAAAATTGAATATGATAACCCAAAGACTTTGGAGGAAGCTATGAGGAAGGCTAACTTTTGTTTTGAGTAGAATCAAAAGAAAGAAAACTTGGCCAATTGGAAGGCTAAGAAAAATAATAATCAGTCCAAATTTAAGAAGAAGGATTTTGTGCCTAACAGGAATTTCAAGAATAATAAGGCCAAAACCTATTCTAACAACAAGAATTTCCAAGGAAATAGGAATAGTACACCCAACAATCAGAACAATTTTAAGGGTAAAGAAACTGCAAATAATCATGGAAATTTTACCAAGAGTTTTGAGCGTAAAGAGCCTGTCAAGTGCTGGGAATGTAATGGCCCACACTATGCTTCAGTTTGTCCAAACTAGAAGAAGATTGTTAGCAACATTCATACCGTACAGGAGGAGATTACCGTTGGGGAACTAGCAAGGAGCATGCCCAGAATTAACGCAGCCTTGGAGAACCGACAAGCCGATTATCAGAATTCCATGGTGGAAGTAGAAGGTATGATTAATCAAACCCCTATAACTATTTTAATTGATCTAAGAGCTAGTCTCAATTATATTGCACCTCAGATAGTGGAAAAATGTAAGTTATCTGTCGATAAGTTTGAGAATTCATGGTTAGTTCAGTTAGCCACTGGGGCTAAAAGAAAAGTAACTTGCTTTCTGAAAGAATGTGCTTTACTTATGGATAAATTTGAAACTATTGTTAAACTTAATGTTTTTCCACTTGGCTCATATAATTTGCTGATTGGTATGGACTGGTTAGAACATCATAGAGTAATTTTAAACTGTTATGATAAAACTTTCACATGCTTAAACAGTGATGAACAACCAGTAATGTTAAGGGTATTCCTAGAAAAACTATGGTAAGGAAGATTTCTACTTTACAACTTAAAAGAGCTGTCAGAAAAGGATGTAAAGCTTACGCTGTAAAAATTACTGATGAGGAAAGTAAACTTAAAACAGATAAGTTAAAAATAGAAGATATCCCTATTTTAAAAGAATATGTTGATGTATTCCCAGAACAAATTCCGGGATTACCTCCTAAAAGGGAATTGGATTTCACCATTGAGTTGGTACCAGGTGTAATACCTAGCTCAAAGGCCCCTTACCGAATGAACATATTGGAACTTAATGAGTTAAAATCACAATTAAAAGAGTTAATTGATAAAAAGTATATTCGGCCAAGTGTGTCTCCCTGGGGGGAACCTGTCATCTTTGTTAAAAAGAAAGACGAAACTATGCGATTATGCATAGACTACCGTCAGCTAAACAAGATGATCATTTCCCCGCATAGATGATCTGTTTGATCAACTACGTGGAGCCATGGTGTTTTCAAAGATAGATTTAAGGTCAAGATATCATCAAGTGAGGATTAAAGATGAAGACATCTTCAAGGCAGCCTTTAGCACAAGATATGGTCACTACGAATTTGTCGTAATGCCGTTCGGGCTTACTAACACCCCAACTATCTTTATGTGCTTAATGAACAACATAATGCATAAGTATTTAGATAAGTTTGTGGTCGTGTTTATCGACGACATCCTAATCTATTCAAAAACTGAAGAAGAACATAAATAACACTTAAAAATTGTTTTGCAAGAGTTGCGAGAACATCAACTCTTCGCAAAGTTTAGTAAGTGTGACTTCTTTAAGGATAAGATTTAGTATTTAGGTCACGTAGTGACTAAGGAAGGAATTTCTGTAGATCCTGAAAAGATACAGGCAATAGAAGATTGGTCGATTCCTAAAGATGTGACGGATGTTAGATCTTTCATGGGCATCATCAGTTACTACTGGAGGTTCATTGAAGGATTTTCGAGGATAGCCAATCCGATAACTTCCTTGAAAAAGAAAGGAAAGAAGTTCGACTAGAACCAGAAATGTGAAGAAAGATTTAAGAAGTTAAAAACTTTATTAACTAGTGCACCTATTTTAACAATAGCAGATCCTAATAAAGAGTTTGTAGTATGCACTGATGCTGTAATGAAGGCTTAGGCGGTGTTTTGAATCAATAAGGGCATGTTATGGCCCATGAGTCTAGAAAGTTAAAAATTCATGAAAATAATTACGCAACATATGATTTAGAACTAGCAGCTGTGATACACGCCTTAAAGATGTGGCGACACCACCTAATTGGCAAAAAAATTGTTTTAATGACTAATAATAAAGGATTGAAATATATTTTAGATCAGCCTAATTTAAATGCTAGACAAGTTAGGTGGTTAGCTTTCTTAAGCGAGTATGATTTTGAAATCCAGCATAGAAAAGATAAAGAAAATAAAGTTGCTGATGCATTAAGTAGGAACGCAAGGCTGAATTTTGCAACAACAATCAGCACTTACGTTTCAGACTTAGATGAATAGCTTAAAGAAGGGGTGAAGCAAGATGAAATTTATCAGAAATTGCAAGTTAAAGCTAAGGAAAACCCCACAGAAAACTTAATAAAAGGTTACAGTTTAAATGAAAAAGAGTTTTTATTGTATAAAGATAAACTGTATGTACCTAACGTACCTAAGGTCAAGCTATTAATTCTAGATGAAATCCATAAAACACCATATTCAGGTCATCTAGGTTATCAAAAGACTATAACCATGCTAAGAAAAGAGTATTTTTGGCCAAATATGAAAATTGAAGTAGTTGAATATATTGCAAGGTGTTTAGAATGTCAATAGGTAAAAACCAAACACCAACACCCAGCTGGTTTGCTACATCCTTTACCTATCCCTAGCTGGAAATGGGAAGTGATTAGTCTAGACTTTATTACTGGACTGCATAGAAATCAAAATCAGAATGACTCTAGTATGGTAGTGGTTGATAAGTTAAGTAAGGCGGTTCATTTTATACCTGTTAAAACTACTTACAAGGCTGCCAATATAGCTGATATTTTTCTAAAGCATATTTTTCAATTACATGGAGTACTAAGAGTCATAATGTCAGACAGGGATCCTAAGTTTACAGGAAACTTTTGGAAGTCCTTGTTTAAAGGATTAAATACAACATTGAATTTCAGTACTTCTTTCCATCCTCAAACAGATGGAAAAACTGAAAGGGTAAAACAAGTATTGGAAGATTTATTGAGAATGTATGTGAAAGATCATCCAGGTAAGTGGGAGGACTATTTACATCTAGTAGAATTTGTGTATAATAATAATTATCAGACATTAGCTAAATTCAGTCCATTTGAAATTTTATACAGACAAAAATGTAATACTTCTATCTCTTGGAGTAATCCAATAGATAGATTGGTATTAGGTCTAGAATTGTTGAAAGAAATAGAGGAAATTGTGAAACAAGTGCAGGGAAATTTAAAAGTGGCACAGGATTGGCAGAAAATTCAAGCAGACTTGAAAAGAACTCCAAAGAAGTTCTAGGTAGGTGAACATGTGTTCATCAAGGTAAGGCCCAAGAAGAGCTCTCTAAGATTGGGGAGTTGTGCAAAATTGGCACCTCGTTACTATGGTCCATTTGAAATTCTGTCTAGGATTGGTCAAGTAGCTTATCAATTATCATTACCACCTAACTTAAGAGTACATAATATTTTTCACATTTCCATTTTAAAGAAATATGTTCATGATGCTACTCATGTAGTTAATTGCAATGTTGTACAGGTGGAACCAGAAGGAGAATTTCTGGTGGAACCAAACTGTATCCTCGGGAGGAGGGAAATTACACTTCGAAACCACACCATTGGACAGGTGAAGGTGCAATGGAAGCACTTTAGTCCTGAAGAAGCCACCTGAGAATTAGAAAGTAAGATGTAATATGCATATCCAATTCTGTTCGATGGGACTTCGGAGGATGAGGAATAAATAACATCGAGGATGATGTTATATTCTAAGGGGGTGTGTATGTCACATGCCCCAATTTTTTAAAATAATGTTATATTATTTTGATTTTATTCCCAGACATTATGTTAAATTTAATGCTAAGTGGAAACTGATGACTCAGAAGAGTCAAGATGTGGAATGTAATTCTGAATCTTTAATTTTAAATAAATAAAAGTGGAGACAACAGCTTGGGAGAGCTGTTAAAAAGAGTGTTACTGGTCAAGTTGGCGGAAAGAACTAGGTGGAGAGCAAAAATACAAGTAGCAGCATCCTCAAACACTTCCTATGTTGCAGGTGGCAACTTCCCTACATTTGGGGTCATGATCCCCCAATAAAGTGGGATCAGAGCAAGTGGCTCAATTAATGACAACTAACCCAAAAAGACCTAGGCAATCCTATTAAAAGTGCCCAATGTAGAGAGCTGAGTCTGCTCATTCCAGGAGAAGAATCATTCAGGTGAATGCACTTCAAGGAATCCATTGGGAAAGGGAAATTGGAAGGAAGGTGTTTGAGGGGTAAATTGCAGGACGTTGATCTAGTACAACTTTGTAGCTAAAACATCTTACTGCAGTAAGCAAAGTTGGTACTGAGTCTCAAGACTGGTACTTTGTTGATTGCTCCACCTAGTTCCAACCAAGCATACTAGAACAAGCTTGGGGGTCCTGAGAAGTCATTGTTTGAGCGCTCTCCAGGAGTTGGTAGGGAGGAATGACCTCCCATTGTTGTTGTCGTCCAGCTTTAAAGACAGGTTCCATTATCTTTTAATTTATGTGTTATAGTTTATCTCTGTGTATGAGGAATTATTGAATGATGTTATGTTATGATGTGTTGAAATCTCTTAGTTATTCTAGACTGAATCTGTACTGTGATGAAAGATAAATCCTACCTATGTTTTTCACCATCTAGAGTAATCCAGATTGTACTCTAGCAAAGGTAGTTTGTTTAAGTAAATGAAGTATGATAAGAATATGAATGAATCGAATATTTACGTTTTTAGAGTAATGAAATGTTACTTCTCCGTTGATTGTTGATTTCTAGAAAGTTTATTAATGTGTTTTGCAGACATGTTACCAGAAATAGACTGTGTAAATAGCATGTTAGTACAGAACAATACTCATATTACTGAATGACTTTAGTAGGTTTAACTTTATAAATTATTTTCTACACAATTTCTATTTCCATAAACTGTACTTTTACATTGAAAATAGAAGAATTAGTATTATCAGTTGAAAGTTAATAAATTATGTCAGGAAAAGATATAAAAATGATATTGATAGCTTATTTTCTTCTTTTAGTGACAACTAATCTTCTTGCATCTATCTAAACTACAGTTAATAATATGATAAATGTTACAATAGTCCTTTCTTAGTTTTAATAGCTAAAGGACAGTAATAACTTAGGGTTTTAAGTTAATATTATAAACTATTTTTATACTCTTGCAGATAGTGTAATTATAAAAAATACTGATAGGTAAGAAGTTTCTTTTATTTTTGTTCTCTAAGTAAGTCTACAGATACAAATTGAATTAACTAACACAAATATTACAGACTGCTTTCAGTCGTAATCACTATACAAACAAGAACCAACATAGAACTTAAGAATATATGTTATACTTAAATAATAGTATTATAAATATAAATAATATTATTATTATCCTTAAACAACGACAATTATAGGTTAATAATTTATAAAAACAAATTAAAGAAAAACTGTACAACAGTAATAAAAATTACAAGTTAATAACATAGGAAACAATATCCTATTTAAGTTAAAAGGGAGTAAACCCTAGCTCATGTCCTGATCATAAATTATAAATATTTTTAGTGCTGTAGTAACCTAGGTTATACACACGTAAATTCTTTTAAAAACTACTGACTGAAATTGTTATTATAACAAAGATAAACTACATTATTGATTAACAGGTGTAAATGCATTTTACACAAGAAACAGAGTCTATTAATGACAGTATACATCTAAATGTTGGGGTTCAAACCCTTAAAAAAACTATTACGTTACAAGTACAGACATAATAACCAAATTCGTATCAATTATGTAATCATCATTAATTAGTTAAATAAACCACTCACAGTCCTTTAAGGACAGAAAGATTAAAATAGAGAAACAATGTAATTATTATCATAAGAGTAATATAAACCAATCAAGGGTTTTACAGGTCAAACCCTAACCTGTGACTTCCATCAATTAAACAAGATTTACATCATGACTGTAAGTATCAGCCTTCAAAATTTAATATATAAAACCCTTACAAATTACTCAACGTAGTTAAACTTCATTAATATTCATAAAGGGTAAAAACCCTAAATTATATAGAGTAGAGCATAAGCTCCTAACAACCAAAACAAGTTGCAGCGAAACTACCTTTACAAAATTTACAACCTAAACTGACTGCAAATCCAAGCTTCGACAAGTACTCTACACATTACAAATTGCATTCACCCCATCAAGGGTTTGAATTTAAACATTCTTCCAAACAACCTGTAAAACAGTAAAAAGCTTAACTTAACTCGTGGCAAGACGAGAAAGGGTATTCAAACCTTGGGAGAGTCCAACGACTACCCCAACTTTAAATAAGGGAGAACCCATCTTTCAGACCATGGGGCTTTCTCAAGCTTGAGCCACAAGCCACGTCCACTGCAAGGCTGTCTTCTTATCCCTTGTGTGAGCTTCACTTCAATGAGCACCTGCAGCAAGTGTAAACTCCTGTCAATAAATTACCTTACGTACTAAAGCTTGAGAGTATTCTATATTAAACTGGCTGTAAATGAAAGAAAGTTTCATTTTGAATTTACCTTTAACTGGGAGTATGGAGAACCGCTTCACAAGCACTGTCACCTATAAACGGTGCAGTGGGGAACCCAACAACCCTCAAAACCTCATACAATAGCGAGCTATGAAGAGCCGAGAAGGAAAATTGAAGCAATCACCAAACTACACGGGCTTTGGAAGAAGGTTTCACAGGCAGCGAAATGAAGGTAGCAGGAAAGAATAACTCCATGTTTGGCAGAGAAAGAACCAACAATCAAAACCACTCATTAGAGAACAGAGGCAACACAGAATCAAGGTACAAGGCGATGCCAACCAGGAGAATGATGGTCGCCATGGGAGACAAGCCAAGCAACCCTAGAGCCAGCGTAAACTGCGAGACAATAATCCATTGGGTTAGGTTTCTAGAGTATTATATATTTTCCAAACGTGGACAGAATTCAACCACATAGCCATAGATTTATCCATGCAGTGAGGGTCGTGTCCTATAGTTCTTGCATGGAGACATTTTATCATATCTTTGTTCATTGCAGCGTGGGTTAAACTATAATAACATCCCAATAATTTGTAATCAATTCACTAATCAACAACACCGTGTATTATGTTAACTTAATCACAAGTTTATCATCGTGGAGGGATTACGTTGACCAAGTATTGTGTCACATATAAACCATAAATATAAGCCCGATTTGGATTAAGCACAAACCCTTGCTACCAACGACATAATGTTATCACATAATAAACATTACCATAACGATATAGCGGTGGCATAACTCTATTCTAAACATTGTTTTGATATAAATCATGTAATATATGATTGGTTTATAGAGTAGGTTAAAGTTTAATTCATAGTATAGTTATAAATGAGTGCATGTTAACTATAGCATGCCTTTATTGTCTCTAGTAGCAAAGTTTAACTATAGCTTGGGGCATAGTAAACCCTTTTGCCTTAGGAATCTTTACAAGTCTAAAAATTATAGATAGTACCTTGTAATAATGCAAAAGGAGTTAAAGACTAAATCAAATACGTTATAATAAAAAACTATTGGTAGATTGAATATTCATCGATCAAGTCGATTATGCATATCTACGAGATTTTGCTTGAATTGATAATTCAAATAGCATTGAAACTGTGAAGTAATACAAAGGTAAAGGTAAGAATATTATCACAAAATTCTGTCACATAATTTATGCGACATTACTTTGATAATACTTGGGAGTATCCTCGACTTGGATTTATGCTCATGCAAAATGTCTAGTGGACAGTAAGATAATTATAGAGGTAAAACTAATAATAGGAATAGGAACGATCCTATTAAATTTAAAAGTTAATATAACACGGAATTATACCTGTGAATAAAGTAGTGGTAACCATAAGCTCTTGTAGAAGGGTATGATGGTCATAGTTTCCACACTCAAAGGTTTTTACTTTCATAAGATAATAGGCTATAAGTATCTTATAGAGATAATTTAAGGGACAATAAATGTGTAGGTAAGACAAGATACTATTGCAAAAATTTTGTCAAACACAATGTTTATAAGTATTACAAATTACTTAGACTAAAGTAGAAATACTAGTAACTGAGATTCTAGTGTTAGAGTCGCAAATATGCTGTACTGTCGTTACTTATTTACAAGCTAGTTTACTTGAACAATTGATGAAAATCAAATGATTTTATCTTACAGGAGCTGTCTAGTGTTTAGTAGCTTATTGTTCTAATCTTTTTAATTTGCAAAAAAAATACTGCTGACACTAAAAGATCTTTTAAAATTATACCCGATCGATCATACCTGTAAAAACCTGTAAGAAACAATATTCATCTACGTTAGCACGAATGCTAAGTAAACCCCGAATTCAAAAGAAGATTCCACCTACTGACATAAAAGAACTGATCAGTAAACTGAAGCAAATAGCACACAAGCAGAGTTTGATCTTGCAACGAAAAATAAACTGTTAAGTTGTTGTAGAATTTAGTGAAACCAATTACATAACTGTTTCTTTATGCCAATTGTTAGCTGTTAGTAAAACCGCGGGTTATGGCATTTATTGTTAACTCAAAATTTTTAAATTTTTGTGAAAATTTTGGGTTATGACATTTCTAGAATGCCAACCTCTATTTTCATCATCATCATATTCTACTTTATTCTATTATCATCATACTTCTATTCTATCAAATCTCTAATATGTGGTCTTAGTATGTCATTAGAGGAAATTTCAACTCAAAATGGGCCTTTTAACTTTTATTCAAATTCCATGTCATCATGTGTTAGCCAATGAAATTGCTTTAAATTTGA